>JBAMBE010000602.1:0-444807 GCA_037043585.1 Drosophila mimica
CGATTTGTTTTGCTTGACTTATTTGTGCTTTATAGCAAATGAAAATAATGAGGTGTGTCCACATATGTATATTGTTTATTGCTGAATAGACTATTTTATCAAGCCACTTGAAATTTGTATAACAGTAACTAGTGATGCAATGCTAAGACTGTAACATAGCATCTGTAACGTAACAGAATACTTAACATTGTGTACTTAACATTGATATCGATGTCGATCGACAGCAATTGTGTGTTCACAAAATTAAGGAAGAAGTTTTTGTGAATAAAGTGAGCAGACCTGTGTTGGAAAGAAAGATAATTCTATATTGCTCTCTTGTGAGCACTGTTTACTTTATATAATCTGTAGTAGGGCTTATAGCTATACAATGTATATACATGTATATGTATGTATATATATCAAAAGTGTATAATGTCTTGTATGCTTAGTGATTGTAGGCTGAGTGATTTCACGCTTAGTGCTGAAACTTTTTACACTTAAATTAATAGCCTTACATCTTATTGCATTTGCTTATTTATTTTATATAATATGTAGTGGGCTTGATAACTTTATAATGTACACATTTACAATGTATTTATTCTTCCGGCCACGTGTTTTCTTGCTCGCCCAATACTAATATTCACCTTATTCTACGACACATTGAACTCCTATCCTGGTTTTCTCCAACTTCGCCCGTTGCAGTTTACTCGATTAATATATTAGAATAAGTAGCAGCCAGATCCTAACAATTGGCAAGAGTTCTTTTATCTGACTGATATTTAATTTCTTGTTGCTTCAGTTGATTCATTGAGGTGCCTCAACGTGCAGCCAAATGGTATCATATATCATAAATTAGCTACAGTCTTCGTTTTGTGAAATGAATATTAGACAGCTTTCGAAACCAATTATCTCTATTCGTTTTTTGTCTTTATACTCTGAGACCGAAGATGAAAAGTTAGGGAAAATAAAAAAAATGATTTTCGCAATGGCCATTGGTCTGTTTTGGCACAGTGTCCACTTTTCACAACAATTTATTGAAAATGATGCGACAAAATATCTGTGCCATGTCAAGCTTTCAATAGCATAGTCATAATATTTATGGCCATTGCAGCAGCCCCAATCGCCTGGCAGTCTGCTGGCTGCTTCCATTTTCGGCTTCGTGTTGCCACACAATGCAGTTCTTGGGCGGCACATTTGTCAAGTGTTGTGGTCGGGCTTATTAAACGGCTTTTAAGCGCCAGGAAACAAGCACAATGAATACTCTCTATAGCCAGTAGATTTATGGATTTGACTAAAGTGTCTCGACGGCAAATGCATCTTTGCAAATTATGCGGCACAAGATGTTCCAAGGCTCACTCATGCAATTTTTTTGGGGTTAACTACGGGTCTATTTATTGAAAATGTTTTGGCACCACAGAAATATGTATAATAATGGTTTAACTAAGCTTTTTAAACTAACAATTATGTTTTTATTAAGAAAGTAACTAATCAAAGTGCAGCCAGCACTAAAGCATTCAGCATTCAGCATTCAGAGACTTTTGTAAAATAAATCTTCATTTTGTAATCTCAAAATTATTAATGGCTTAGCTTACTCAAGTTAGTAACGTTTTTTTCATCTCTGTTTTAAAGTAAAATTAAACTAATAGTTTATTCAGCTAACCCACAGCAATTCCTTTCCACACATTGAAAGCTCGGCCCAATCCAAGGTCCAGTCCCAACATCCTACTGCAAACCCTTGAGGAGAAAATTCGAAATTTATGAGGCAGCTCACTTAACTTGGTCGGGGCAAAAACAGGAATAAAAACAGAAAAAAAGAAATGGCAACAAACAGTTCCAAAAGCTGTTTATGTGTTTGGAACGTGTTTGGCTGTCATGGCATTTACCGTAACACGCAGCTCGTCCATTTGTAACCCCCCCCCAACTCACACACACACACACACACACACACACACACACACAGATACACACATGTATATGTATGTAAAGTTAATATGTATCTATGAGAATGTGTGGAATGCAACCCAAAATGAAGTTGTTGCCTATACTAAATTGTCGTTCTGCTGGTGTAAAAATTATGTGAGCCCCTAAAATGAGCCTGGTTAAGCCGGTTTAAACCCGGCCCCCGAACATAGAGCCTGCAGTGGCCGATAACAAACAGCAACAGCAGTAATTAGAAAGAAAGTCGGCAACACGAGTTGCCTGCCTGGCAAGTAGCCACAAAAATATTCCATGCATAATTAAACAGCAAATTAAGCATTATCAAGTTGCCGGCCAGCAGAGCAGGCAGCACAACAACTGCTAACATGGCCAACAACAGCAGCACACAAAGGACACAGTGAAATATTAATAACAATTAATACGCAACAAGTGGGTGGGTCGAGTGGTGCTGCCACCATCAGGGGGCATTTCATCATCTTAATGGAAGGGCCACATTTGGCAGCAATCCTTGAACTGTTTCCTAAGTGGGCCTAAGGCTACAGAACTGAGTATCCCGACTAATCCGTATTCTGTCGGTGTTGCCCATGACACATGTCGCGACAGACGGACAAGAACTCGTAGATATTAAGACAGTTTCCGTAGGCTGTTCATGTGCGCGGGGCTGGAAAGGTGAAAGGTGGCTCTATTAATCACACAAAGAGATGTTTAGCTGCCCAAATGTGTTTGCAGGATTTGGGAACACAGATTGCTCGAGCCTTGAACTTGCTCATGGATTTTAAAAAGGAGCTACTCGATAAATGCAACATCGGAAATATTCGGCTGGTGATATAAATCCAATATATGATTAGTATACAAATAATATAAATTGTATATAATTCTTATATTGAGTGTCATACTTAATTACAATACATTTGAATAAAATAATATCATATAAAATATTACGATCAAGTCAACTAGAAATAAATATAAGATAATAATTATAATTTTAATATTGCCAAGAAGCGGTCACTAAACTGCTTCATTTACACAAGAAACAATAAAATTATTTTTTTATGGAATTTACATTCCCAAAGCAAAAAGACATCTAAAATTGCCATACAAGTATATTCGACTCACTGATTTTGCCCGTCATAATCACGGCAATTAGCAAATATAGCTTCCCCATCTACGGGCCTTTTTTTGTTGGTTTTTATGTTCACACCTTTCTGGGCACCCGGCCAACTCTTATCCCTTTTAATTAGATGCCGCTAAAAGGCAAATTCTGAGCTCAAGCTGAGAGCCAAGACTTCCTTACCTCCTTTTTCCTAAAAGTCGTTGAGGCCCTTTGACTATTTGCTTTTCAGTTGGCAGCTGCTTTACCTAACTGTAAGCGAGCTTTTTTGCCCATTTCTAATTTTCATTTTAATTACTTATTACGAGAATTATTCAGAAAATCAAGCAAGTGGCAACTTTGGGCACGCCCTCCAACCAGCGGAATGGAATGGGCCCGGCACTCAGACAACGGCAGCTGTTACACTTTTTCTGTTCTTGCCACCTGTCTTTGGCATGTTGCCCCCTGCCTCACTGTTTTCCACTTGGCATCTGTGAGTGTTATCATATTTCACGCCTATTAGCGTTTTAATTTAATTAACATTTATGACGACAATTTGTGCGTTGGCAGCCGTGGAAGTGTGCGATAACTCGAAGTTGAGGACAGAATTGTGGGGCTCTGATTAGAATATGCACATCCCTTGGAGCTGAGATGAAGTCATCAGATATTCCAGATGAAGAATATATCATTTGCTTTGGTGTGTTAGAGATAGTTAAGTGTGTGGATAGAGATAGTTAAGATGCTTTAAACAATCTAGTTTGTTAGTTATAATCAAAATCACTAAATGTCAATTTATAATTGTAATCCTACCAATAATAATGTGAAATTCATAACCTTACAATAAGGTAAAACCACTTAAAATAAAACCGCAAAACCGACTGAAATGAAGACATTTGGTGCAGCCAATTCAACTCGAGAGTGGCAACACCAATGCTTGCCTTTAGGGCCTTAACATGAAAAGTTGAATGCAACTTGCTTTGCAAGTTTATCCAGAAGAAACTCAAACACAATGAAAGTAACTGACGCCGGAAATAATTTCACGTAACTATTTGCACGTAATGCCAGACAGCCAGCCCACAACGTCTGGAAAAACCGGCAACTGGATAGATATATACTTAGTTAGTTAGATAGCGGCCCAGTTAACGCCCCCTCCGTTAGATTTATGGACGCCTTCGGCCAGTCAAACATGTGCCTGGCAATTTCAGCTAGAAATTACATCCGCTGCCAGCCTGGTCAAAAGTTGCAGCAGCACATTCAACCCAGTCGGTCATCTTTAAGCCCAATCGCCAGAAGCAGTTTAATCGCCTTGGAAGCTTCTTAAATTATTTGCGTTCAGTGTAAATTTAAAAAGTTAATTTAGTAAGTCAGTCCTAGCAATAATTATGAATATTGTGGAAGTTAAGTTTTCACCTTATAAAAATGTATAATATTAAGTTAGAAACTTTCCCATTCGAAATAATCGAAAGTTAACATTGTATATTTTGAAATTATTATCTTGATTAGATTTCTACTTATTTTTTAAAAATTTTTAATCAAAATAGATTTAGTTACAAGTTCTTAGAGTGTCTTGCTTAAGTTTTTTTTTTGTAAATGTGGCAGTTGCAAAAAGGAATCGCTCGAAGCACAATGAAATAAGTAAAGTGCATAGTCAATTGAAAGTGTCTCGACTGTCAGTCTAGAGAATGAAAACATATTTACAGTTTTAAGCCGGAGAGGAAACCGCACCGACAAACATGGGAAGTGCATTAAATGTGGCTACGTGTCGTATGAGTAACGAAATTGTCAATCGAAAAACTTTCCACTGCGTTTGCTCAAAACAAATTGGACAACAGCAATTTTAAATCCAATTCAATTCGGACTTTTAAATATGCAAATACCCGAAGCCAAAAGTGGCTAAGCCCAATTAGTATGCAGAAAGTTTCACGCTTGTTCCAAGTTAATTGAGCTTGTTCTGGCTTCTGATTAGCTCAATGAATGGAAAAGTGTTAATTAGCCTTAAGTGACTGCAATTGTGGAAATTGAATTAAGTGAAGTTTTAATATAATAAATTGACCACATGTGACGGGGATATTTTCTTCGTTTATTTAATATTTGCTATCTAAATTGAACGCTCAATAATAGCTCCAAATTAACCGCAAATTTGTGAGCTTCACTAATTTGAATAACTTGTGCAAACACAATTTGCTCAATATGTGCAATGCGAAAGGCAAATTTCAATAACCAAATAGCATAGCACATGGCCATAATTGTTTGTCGAACAAAGCAAATGCAACCGAACCGAAGCGAACCGAACCGAGTCAAAACAAACCAAATGAAAACAATTCAAAATTCGATGCCGACATTAGCAGCAATTGCGTAATACATACGAGTATATGAGTTTGAATATTTGACCAAAACAAAATTTGGACAAAACCACAAATAGCACATGGAACTAATTGCCAAACGAATTTCAGTTCGATTCGTTGCGCTTCGTTGTATGGAAACCAGATATTATTAAATTGTTTGCGTTTCACTTAATAATTTATACACACAAATTTTGTTGTATTTTTAGACAGCATCGCATTTAATTGCAAACAGCCATTGTGCAATATTAATGCACTGTCAATAACTCGATTAAAACTGAAACTGCAATAAACTCCAACTGCAACTTCAAAGCCTCAGCGCTGCTCATTAAATTATCATGCTTCCCTGCAGCTCTGCCTGAAATACTCATAAGAATCCCACGAGAATCGCATCGAATTACACTGCACAATGCCCCTCGGCCGGAACTGGTCTCCTCACTCCTCACTCTCCTCAGCCTCTTCATTTGCTGTTGCCGCTTTTGTGGTAAACATGAAAGAAAATGTACCACTGAAACACAAAAAAAAAAACCCAAATATTACAAGACCCAACCAGGCTGGCAAAGGCTGGTCGGCATCGGTGATAAAGTAAATAAAATAAAACTATTTAGGCGCAAAAGAAAAAGTCGAAAAAATTTAAATAAAAAATAAAAGAGTTGCTGCGCTTTTCCGAGTTGCGATGCATGAGCAAATTTAAAGATACACCATGTACAGTCAAAAGTGTTACAAATATGATCATTTCTTATATGTACAAATATTAACAATTATTAATATAAATATATATAATGATAAATATATTTTGGTTGTTTATATGAGTTACAGTTAAAAGGATACTATAAATATAATATATATAATATTTTAGTTATAGCTATATAATAAAACAGTGTTTGTTTATTTAAATAAGTATACAAAATATTGGTATTTGTATAACTTATTTATTTTATTCGAAATTTTAGCTAGTTATTCTAGCGCTGAAACAATTATTTTATTATTTTTTTTTATATCTTTACTTTCAAGACTATTCAGAATTTTTTTTAAGGGTCAGAATTTCGGAAGTTCACTTGTCTACTTTATTTTTTAGCGCATTTGCATTTTCTTGATGACGATAAATGTGACACATGCAAAACACATTACACACTTCCTCCCTGTCGACAACATCTCACCCCCCTCCCCACAGCCTCACAAAAATTTGCTCAGCCTAGCCTTGAATATAAAAAACTTTGCTTATGCATAAATTTATGTCGGCTCGTTTGGTTGCCAACTGAAATGTTTAAAAGCGCATGAAAATGTTCTTAAAACTTTGAACTTTTTGCCACAGCTCTTTGAGCCTCTCAACTTTTGATATGAGTAGTGGAATGCATTACAGAGTATAAACCCATTTTGATGGCTGTTCTCTTATTTGTTGAGTGAATTTCTATTACAATTCACAAAGTACTTTGTTGATGTATGCATTTCATTAGCAGCTTTAAGCGAATCCAAAGGCCAGGAAGAGTCCACCCAAAAAGGCCATTGATAATCGCGCACTGCTCGTTACCAAATTCTTCACACTTTCCACAATTTCTGTGCCGATAAGTTGCGGTTCTCGGAATGCACCGCGCTGTATGGCTCGGCTAGTTGCATCCACCAGCTGTCCTCTGACCAGTCTGTCCGACTCGATGGTTATGCTGCCCACCTCCATGGCCAGCTGGACGCTCAGGATGGCACCACCCACGCAAATCGCCAGCAGCTTGCTTGCCCTGAACAAAACCAATCCTGTCACAAGTCCGCCGCCGGCACCGACTCCAATTTGTACATAGGGCGAGTGGTCGCTCAACTTGATTACAGCTGTGCCAAGAACGGACATGAGTGGCAGTCTATCAGTTAGTTTCCTTTACGTACTTGATTTCAGAAGCTGGCTCATTCTCTTTATTGCTTGACTTTTGTCTGGGAACTGTTGAAATTCAAATTTGATGAACTGAAATTTAAGGCCATTTGAATGTAAACTCCATGTTGACCCTGCCACTCGGATATGGTTCCTGCAAAGGTGCTTAAAGTGCACCTCTTTTTGTTCCGCACAATTGATCGCCAGACCGTAAAACTGTTTAACTGTTAAAAAGACGTAGGCGCAAACATCAAAGGTAACTTTTCAACACGCCAGTTATTCAAACCAATTGTTTGCTATTTACGAAGCTTTAATATTTGATAAGCTTGAATTAAACTAAAAAGGGCTTTAAGCTTCATCCAATTTGACATTAAAAGATTGCAAGTTAAGCACAATGTTATGTATAAAATGTAAAGCCAGTGTTTAACAGTGTCAAAAATTATGCACCAATTTTAGACGAATTTGTCAATACTTTAATTTGGATAACAAATTACTATTGATTTACATTTGTTTTAATAAATTAGTTGTTGCTGGCAGGACAAGAACAAATAAATAATGTGAAAAAATAAGTTAAATATAAATATTGTATTAAGATCATTTTTATCGCTTTCTTTCATTTTATATGTTCTTAACTTAATCACTTTTGTTTTTGAAATTTGGAACTTAATCAGTTCTTGAAGTATCATCTTTATACTATGAAAAGTTTTCAACTTTAAATGTACGATTGATCTAGAGGCCAAACTATGATTAAAACGCCATTGCTTTTGAAAATGCATTGAAGTTTGACGAAGTTATGTTACTTTGAAGGTTCGACCTATGTCCATTTGCCGATTTTCGGACTATAATTTTGACTTATGTTCCGACCCAAAATCACGATTTAAATTTGAAATGTACGATTGATCTAGAGGCCAAACTATGATTAAAACGCCCTTGCTTTTGAAAATTCGTTCAGTTTTGACGAAGTTATGGTATTTTGAAGGTTCGAACAGTAAGTACTGGAAACTCCCCTAAGAGATCGATTAAAAATTGGATGGCCACGCCCACTCCGCCTACCTAATCTGATACACCTGTTGGTGAGAATCGATAAGACCATATATCTCAAGCAATATGGAAGCTTAAGTCACCAAATTCGAAAGGTATGTTGGTATGGAAAAACAATTTTGACAACGCCCACTCCTGGCCCCAAAATCCGATAAATGCACTTATCTCCCGCTACAGTTATCAAAATTGGAAGGAAGATTATTAGGAACCTTCTTAATTTTTTTCTTCCACGCCCGTTCCCGCCCCCAAAATCTCAAAATGCTCATATCTCCCGCAGCTTAAGAGCTACAGTTTCAAAACTTCGAAGAAAGGTTACTATTTTATATCTAACTCAATCTGAAAGGCAAACTTGGACAGTATTTCTTGGCTGCACACAAATTATGGTATTATTGTATTTTGCTGTCGGTTACGTCCGACTGCAACGGTCTCTCTTGTTAAAATTACTTTTGATATTATTTATAGAAATATGTTTTATCTGTGACTAATATTATTAATATGTTTATTTTTATAAATCTAGCTACATCGATGGCATTTTAAAATTAAATTGATCCTGCAATACATATTTATTTATTCTTATTAGAGCAACATATTTGAATCGAATAATTGAATATAGTTCAATAGCTATAATTCAAATATGGAAAAATAATACAAAAATATGTTTATGTATTTTGTACATGTTTTTATCAGAATTGCAGCCACTCTAATTTGGCAATTGATTTAAATATATTTGAGCATTGTTTAAAATTATTTGTTTTGTTGGCCATTTTGCATCGATTTGATGAAATAGTTGAGCCAATTAATGTGCAGCTGTGAACTGAACAGCCATTTAGTAGATGCCCTACTTGTTTTACTATTCTACTGCTGTGGAATTTCTAATAAAGCAATAATATTTTAAGTGAACAAGTAAATTATCTAACAGATCGGAAAATAAATTTTGGAAATTTTGGAATAAACGACTATTTTTGCCTAATAAAAAAACCCATTGAGGTGTGCATTATTGATGCGAGCCCTGGAGAAATCAATGCGAACAGTTCAATTGGCCTGCAAATCGAAATGGCAACTAAAAATGGACGCCAGCTGAGTGCATTTCGGGGCTTGGAGTGTGCTCTGCTTAAATGGGCCGCCCGAAGCGCCTTTGTTTAATTTATGGTTCAATTATGCGCTCAGGTACCGCCCATTGCAGTTACGTACCACATCCCCTCCTCCCTCCTCCCTCCTCCCTCTCCAACAATCACCGCTGTAAGCAGCCAGAGCAGTCGAGGTGTTTGGCTCTATCGCGAATTGGAAATCAAATTAACAATGAACACGCAAATAGCCGCAAATAATTGCGAGAATGGCGCCAGGAAGTGGTAGGAAGAGGTTTTGAGATGGTTAGTCAAAATAGAGAAGCTACCGTTAAATAAACTAGTTATGCAGCACTTGAAGACTTCCCATTCGACTCAAATAAAAACTTGAGCATTTAAATTTACAAATTTAAAACTGTCTCGTTTCAGCATAAATAATAAAAAGCGCCCATGATATATGTATGTAAATACTTGAGAACGAAACTCAACTTGACCACAAAATAAAGAGTGGATAGTAAAAGGGGAACGGGGCCGGTGCAAGTAAAACAAAGGCAACAATTTCAACATCAATGCGAAACGTGTTCGCCATGCAACTAGTAAGTTTAAGTGTAGATTTTGCAGCTTCGCTCTGATTTTATGACTATAGTTTAATGGGACATTTTTGAGGTACGTGAGTTGCAGCAACATTTTGCATTTTCCACTGTGCATTTTGCATTTCGTTCTTTCCACTTACTCAGTGCTTAAGGACACTCAAAATTGGATGGATATATGCGTAAGTGCTCGCATAATATGTAAATCCAATCCAAATGCAAACAGTTGCCACAATATTAACATATTTGCTATAAATAAAATAAGCATTTACGTATTTTTTTTTTGTATATTTATTTATTTAATGCGGTTTTTTTTAATATAAGCATACAATTAAATTTAAGACTATACTTACAACTCAAACTATAATTGAAATTATAGTGAGAAATAAAATTAAAAATTTGTAATGGGAAATAAATTAAACAAAGGCTATAATAAATCTAGGGGTATTGAAATGCTTCAAAATATCTTGCAGGAATTTGAGAAACAGAAAAGAAATCAATCAGATAAAAAAAGTAAGGCTTTAGTAGATAAGTAATTAGCAAAGTAAAACTAAATTAAATTAAATATTAAATAAATTAATAAATAAATAAATAATTAAAATAACAAACTTATAATATTTTGTATGATTGTTAACCTGACTTAAATTATAACATATATTTTCATACTCAAATGAGAGTCTAATGCCAACAAAATTTATCAATTACGTTGCCAGTTTCTTAAACTTGTTTTGTTTGGTTTTTGCTTTTATTGCCGCAACTACAAAAGATGGAATACCCTGCAATGGGTACATACCTATTTGTTGTACTTAAAGCCAGGCCTTAAGTCAACTAATATCCATTGCTGACTTTTATGCTCAATGCAGTGTGGTTGCCTTTAACTGGGTAATGGATGTTGCATCCTGTACAATGCCAGTGGGGGAGTGGGCTGAGAATTAGGTGCAGCAGTGCTGCCTGTTGACGTGCTGTAAATTTGAAAACATCCAGCCACTGCCTGGATAAAGAGTTGCATGTTGGCCCAAAGCAAACGATTTAACAGATCTGCAGCTGTTTTGTGTACTGACTGCTTTATTTGTGTGCGGGTTTGTACAACAAATTAACTGCGGTAAGTTCTGAAGTTCTGCCCAACCAGAGGAGCAGTGAGAGATGGAGAGAGTTGGAGTAATCGAGACAGAAAGGAAGAGAGATGGGAGCCCTTCTAGCCGAGGGTTGGCGACGTTGTTAGCTGCAAGTGATGAGCAGAGCTTGCGGTTTGTTTGTGTACTCGAAACCCCAGCGTTTTATTGGGTTAAATGGTTTGTCTGTTTCAGAACATTAATTTTGTTGCCGGTAGATGGATGCAGTATGTGAAACTGCGAGTGAATCCTATTCAAATTATAGAGTCTCGTTGGCTGCAATCATTCCATTTGATTTATTATTTTAAGTACGTTGCCTGAGAATATGTCAGATAAAAGGAGAGAATGGAAAGTTGGCAATTGAAATGAAATGTTCTTATTCTTTTAAATAAACAATTAATTACAATTTAAATTATGTTGCGAACTGGTGGGAGTGAAAAGCTTATAATTGAATTGAAATGTTCCCATTCTTTAAACTAACTAATTAATTAGTACTTCTATTAATATTGCGAACTGAAAATAATCAGGTTGATTTGCATACGACTGTATTGAGTAAACTACTTTTAAAGATAGATAAAGTTAAAAATATGAGGCTATGGAGGATGACAACAATCTTTTCATATAAGTAATGATTTAAGGAAAATCAAGTAAATTTATTTAATATATACTTTTTTATTGAGCAGATGAATAAAGGAGTAAAAAGTAAAAATAGGGGTTATAAGGGATTGCATCTATATTATTAAACTCAATAGACAAACAATTATTTATTACTATTACTCTTAATTTAATGATATACTGCTTGTGCTTACATATTTAGTAAATTATTAAATATATTCATACTGCAAATACGCTTACTTTGTGCATTCTTCAAATAGATTATCCATATACTCAGTTGATGGAAAAGGGTATTGTAACTTGTTGTAACCGGAAACAGAACTTGGCTTATGATTTTCATAATTATTATATAATAAAGAGCAGTTGTAATTAAGTAAATTAAATTCAAGACAAGAAAATACTTAATTACTTTTATAATATAAGTGCATCTCAAATATCTCTCAATTAATTGGGCTCTTCATTTTAATAAACAGACGGTGAGACTGTGAAATATGTTTAGTCGTTGCAAAATACAGTTGCCATTGGCAATTCACACACACATAAACACACACGCACACACGCACACACACACACACACGCATACACTAACCATACACATAAACAATAACCAATCTGGCGGTTAGCCAAATGTTTGAAAATTAAATAATTGCTTCAGCTGGAATAATAATAATTTTCCGCACAACTTCAACAATGAAATAAAATACATATTTACATTTCTAAGAGAATATGTATGTATGTGTATTTATATGTTTCCAGGCTGCAATAACCACAGCAACCGATATGAAAATTTCTACGAAATTGATACAGAATTTTGAGATATTTTAGCCAATAATTGGCAACAATGCTGGACGACTTCTGTGGCAAGAACCAACTTTGAATATTGACGTTATGTCAATTATTGAGGTGCCACTGCAATTTGTGCTACAATCGAGATCGAGATGTGGTCCTGGGATACGAAACGACTACCATTTTGCCATTTACACGTAGACAGCTGGCAATTGGCAGTTGGACTCCGTTTGAGCCTCGTGAATTATGTAAATTGGCAAATTGCTGTCGCAACTATTCTGGACATGCAACTGTTTCGCCTTCTGATGCTTACTCCCAATGAAATTTTTATAAGTTGTGCGTGCTGTCGACGACTCTAACGGAAATTAGTGCGACACGCACAACACTCGAATGTTGCCCAACTTTGCAGTTGTTGTTTCTGAGTGTGTCCCGTTCTTGTTTCCCGTTTTGCATAAATGCATGGCAAGTATTTTGGCATTCCTCGCTTTTTGGGGTGCCACTGCGACTCTTGCGGAATTTTTATGCATTCGCTACGTGACTCTTTGCTCGCAACGAGATGCGCAAATTGTTTTGGCCAAGTGTTTAATAAATAAATTATATGCAAAAGGTTTGTGCAATTTTACCTTTTACGCTGCTTTTCTCAGAAAACACGATGACAGCCGACGCATTCCTGTCGATATTCGTTCTATTAGAAATTATTTTTTAATTAATTAATTTATTTAATTTAAAGTTAAATTATATACGTGAAGAATTAAAGAATACCATGAAGCTAAACTAAACTTATTGAAAGTGGGTAAAAACTGCATAGTTGGCAGAAGGAGACATCTGCTTCCCATAATATATATATATATATATATTCGTGATAAGTATTAAAAGCCAAGTCAACCTGGCCTTGAAAGTCTTTTTCTACGAACCAGTCGATCTCTTTAATTTGGGAATGTAATATTAAAATCGAATGTATATGTATCAGATATGAGATCTTTTACTCCCAAGTTGAAGTCTCGTTTATTTCATTTTAGATTTCGTTTACGAACTTTTTCACATTGGTTGCATTCTACAAGGACTTGCAACATTTACATTGTACATATTAAGCCATTTTGAGCAGCATTTATAATTTTCAATAATGTTACAATTTGTAATTGCCAATACTTTTCACTTGAGTGATTGAGTGTGTAAGTGTGTGTGTGTGTGTGTGTGGCAAACACAGCTTGATGATTTTCAAATTATGTAGCTATACCCACAACAAACACACACACGCAGACGAGTGTGTTGGCCAATTTAGGGTAAATTTCATTTAGCTCCTTTCACCACCTGCCGACGGGGCACAAAATGTTCGATTTGGAGCAAAGCCTTTGCAATTGCTATGACGACATGATGCTACTTAATTAGCAGAAAATATCAGCAAATGAAATAGTTTACCAGTCAGCAGCGCAGAAGCAGGGAAAATTGAATATGAAATCTGAATTTCATTACCATTTGTCATTTGGGGGCGCTTCAGCATCCACATTTGGCATCAGCACTGAAATTATGATTAATGTGCAACATGAGAGCCAAGGAAATAACAACTTGGCCCCGAGTTCGTCGTTTTCTGGCTACGTTTTGTGGCATGTTGTGAGTGTGTGTGTGTGGGTTGCTTCCGATATAGAGCTGCATTAGAATGCAACACACTCTCTGTTTGATTCCATTAACACCCCAGTAACATGGCCACAAACCTGCCTTGCCCCTCAGCCTCCGCCCTTTTAGCAGGCTTTTCTCTGGCAGCCTACAATTATTTTTCTTTTTGTTGTATCTCTCCTGTTTTGTGTACTCCGCTCGTTGTCTGTCAGTCTTGTGTGCCACATGTCGCCACTTTATGCGTTGAGTGCATGCACAATGAGACAACAACCGTATGTGTGTGTACTCACTCATGTATGTATGTATGTGTGGGTATTCGTGTGTGAAGGCCTTGGGTCGAGACGTGTGGCAACTGTGTACCATCTGTCGCCATAGGCAACAGCAACATGGTGAGGCCCAAGTTGCATTTAAGTAAATCTTGGGCTAGTATTCCAAGCCAAATATCCATTTCATCTTCTGTCATTCTGTTGCAGTGCAATAAAGTTTATTTGAGTCGGACTCGGAATGAACCGAATCCAAAAAGTTCCAAACGAGTCAAGTATTTTTTCATAGTATCTCTTGAGATGAGGCCAAAAACTATTCGAAGTAATTTAATAATTTACTCATCACTCTTAAAAAAAAAAAAATGGCAAACATGTGTTCTCAATTGCACACAAATAAAATTAAGTTTTCAACAGCACTTTTCAACATTTCCTCAGTTAGCGCATTCATTACTCAATATATTGAATATTTTGAACCAGCAATTAATTATGACTGCTTGTCGTTGCTGTTTATTTATTTATTTATTTATTGTCAACAAAAATCAGTCGACACCAAAAAATAAAAAATAAAAATAAAAATTTGAATTAAATTAAATTTAAAATAAAATTAAAATTATAAAAAAATTAAAAAAATACTAAAATATTTATAAGTTTTAAAAGATTTTCGTGTTCGTGTTACATAAAAATAATCCGATATTTTTGAAAATTAATATGTTTGCCTTTGATTAATCCATTGTTAAATATATATACTAATAAACAGATATTAATAGTAGCAGGCTCATGTGTTCGTCATTCTGTTCTCATCATTCGTTGGTCAGTTAAATCAGAAGAAGAATTTACAGTTTGTCCAGAAAGTGTTTTAACATGGGAAATATTCAAATTTTCTAAATTCTTTTGGAAAAAAAATGGTTGTACGGCAGATTTGTATTGTTGTATTGGAATATTGATGATCTATTGATGTTGGGGTACAAGAAGCGTCTGCTCAATAACGAATCTTACTAGTTCCGGAGCAAAGAACCGGTGAAATGGGGCAACAATGCATTAAGTTCGCACACAGTTCATCAACATGAAGCTGTCAACTTGACACTTGGCAATGCAATTGCAAATTCAATTAATCAAAATACAGAGTGGCAGGGGCAAACACACAGACACACACACATACACACACACACACACTCACTTCAAAACACTCATGTGATGGCATCACATTAAAAACTAGTAGGCCCCAAAATCGTTTTATAAATTGTGTGCGAGTTGCATTTTCGAATTGAGGCAACAATGCCACTGCAGCTGGGCAGGAAATTAGAAACGGCCACTTGATGGCCCTGCCCCCGAAAGAAGACAGCATCAGCAGCAGTTGTAATGTAAACCGAATCAATGCAATGGCTCGCATTTCCTGGCTGGTGCCTCGTTGCTGACTGGTTGTTGCCTGGTTGCTGCCTGGTTGGTGCCTGGTTGGTGCCTGGTTGCTGCCTGGTTGGTGCCTGGTTGGTGCCTAGGTGCCATATGTGCCGGAGTCCATGTTAAATGAAATCTGTGCGATTGCAGTTTGTTTGGATTTGGCAAACACGTTTGACTGCTGTTTCCGCTTATGAATTGCTTCGATCTGTTTTGGTGCACAGATGCACAGAGGCTGCTGCTGCCGCTTTTGGGTTCATCTGCAGTTGTTGCTACATTTTGTACCTAATGGATGACGAGTGTATTGGCACCTTGAGCAACCCAATCATATCAAAGATTGCCGGCCAATAAAATATGAAATTCAATTACAGCCAAAAATAAGTCGTTCAGCACTTCGACAATGGGGCGCCAGCTGCCTAGGAGGCTAACAGCATGAGCCCAGAATTGGGCGCTATATTGAAAAGAAAAAAAAAGAGGAATGACTTTGGTGTTGGGGCAGACACCCATAGCTGCAGCTGACAACATTGTGCGAAGACGCAGTCGCTCCACATGTCGGCCTGCGCTCAAGTCGCGCTTCCAGACAACTGGGGCACTGCCAAAAAGCAATCTGTGTGTGCCACAAGTTCAAAGACTTTTGTCGCGCTTTGTGTGTCTTTTGATGAGGTGCAAATTGAAATTGAAAAAAGCTTAATAAGTGAAAATCTCGAAATGTATCAAGAAAGCGTATTTTCAAAACTGACTGCAGAATTAAAATATATGAAAAACGCCAGCAGAAGGGCTGCTGCAACGAATTCCTCGTTTCGTGCCACTCCGGCTTCCATTATTGAGAAAGGCTAAGCTAATAATTTATATTAAAAGAAACAAATTACGGTCGATAAAAGGCTAAGAGTTTAAATCAAAGCCTCAGTCTATATTATTAATAAACTGGAGTTTATTAGCGTAAATTTGAATAAATTTGACTCATTAATTGGAAGTAAATCCTTGAAAATGTTGATGGCGCAAGCGTGCAATATATTAAAGTGAAAGGGTTTAGAATTTGGACTTGGGGTAAACGTCCATGGTTGCAACTGACAACATGAAGACGTAGTCGCTCCACATATCGTCCTGGGGTTTAGGAGCAATCCGAGACAACTGGGACACTGCCAACAAGCAATATGCTTATGCCAAAAGTTCAAAGACTTTTGTCGCGCTTTGTTTGCCTTTTGATGGGGTGCAAATTGAAATTGAATTTGGATAAAGCACAGAAAAAAAAAAAACAGAAAAAATGATAATAAAACTGCTCGCAATCCTTCTATACAGTTGCAACTCTCGCTTGCCGCAGAGCAAACACAAAAGTCTCTCTCTCTTTATGTGTGTGGCATAAAAGGAAAATAATATTTGCAGGAAGCAAGCCTGAAATATTTTTGCCACATAAATCATAACAATGGCCATATGTAAAACTACATGTACGTGTGTGCTGGCTGCAACGCAAGAGTGAAGCGCATGTTGCAAATGCCACAACAAACAAAACAAAAATCAAAATCGAACACAGTATAAATCTAACCACTTTTCAGAGTATGCCGTGACTGAAGCCATCCGGCATTTATTTGCAACCCTGCACTTCATTATAATCGATGAAGAGTTTTCTATATATCAAAATATATTTTTTAAGAGTCAACAACTTTTCTCAAGATGCGAACAAGTTGGAAATTTTTTGTCAATCCACCCATTTGCAATTCCATCACTGAATACTTCTCCAAAATGTACAATAATAAGAATTATATTTTTTTGTAATTATTGTTGAATTAATTAGAATTGTTTCCGGTAGAGTATTTCAGCTTCGTGCAGTTTGCCCATAATTTGTTTCTTTTGTTTTTTTTTTCTACATTTTTTTCCCCACTGTCGCTTTTCCCTTTCTGGCAATAAATTGTCAATTTTGAAATGTTTTCTCATGGCAAACGAGCAATTTTATGGCCATTTTGGAGCTGATTTAATGCGCTAAGCGCGCGGGATTAGCCCCAGTCATAAATTTGCCATTACATATCGTATTGTGGATGCAGCGCGTCGTGAACGCAACCAGCGACCTAAAGAGAGAAGCTGCCACTTGAGGCAGCGCCTTCTCATAATTAAGTGTCGTCTTCTTGTTGCATTACTGAGCCGACACTGTAGCATCATTAGGACACGTGTCTGCATGGATCATCGTCTTAACAGCCACTTGAACATCACACGAATTTGCATGCAATTTGCGCAACAAAAACGCTGCTGCTGCTGCTGCAGATGCCAGCGATGGATGCGAGACATGGTTAAGGGGCAGGTGGCACGCTTTGGGCCCGCTGAGCAATGTGTGTGAGGACAAGATGAGGATGCGCATCCTGCCTCGTTAAAGATGCTTGCATCGCCAAGGCGACGCCAGCTGGAGCATTCAAGTGTTCGTTCTGCATACGCTTAAATGCTCGAGGCCACTCAAGTGGGCCTAAAGCCACCAGGCAACAAGCAAACCAAATATGTAAACTAAACGCTAAATAAATGTCAAAAAGTTGAAAAGCAGCCGCATAAGTTTCCAGTGGCATAAACAATTATGGCCCACTCGGATGCACTGCAGCGTTTACGTATTTCAAAAGTTTACAAATAAATCCGCATCAAATGGTTAACAAAAGTGACAAAGGACATGCGCTTAGGACAAGGATTAATGGTTATGTTTCTTATTCTACTGCAGCAAGCGGGAAATTAATTTAAACAGTGATGAAGTCTGCGGAATCTTTCTGGCTCTTCTGGTGACCAATAAAATTGCACTAGATCATATATAATGTTGGGGAAAGTAATGCAACAGGCAGAGGGAAGCATCTCCGACCCCATAATGAATCGATCAAATTTGGAATGCAAGTTCAGGTTTAACCCGCGCTAACCAGGCTTCATTTATTTGATCTGAAACGAATCGATTTGTGAGCAATAAAAACAATATTTTAAAGGTCTTCCAATTAATTGAATAAATAAATTTAGAAATGAGAAATTCACCATTTGCCCAGGGAGGGTTTTTAAACTTATTTTATTTAAAAAAAAAATAAATAAATAAAAAAATAAAAATAAAAATACAAATTTAAATTTAATTAAATTCAAAATAAAATTAAAATTATAAAATATGTGTATTATATATATATATTTTTTTTGTTTTATTGCACCGTTTTTTTTTTTAACATTGAAAACATTCATAATTTAACGTCATTTTGTGTAATATTTGTTCTTTGTGTGAAAGTATCGAGTAAAATGGCGAAAATGTTGAGCATTGTGTCGATCGTGGAGATTGTGAAATATTTGTGTAAATAAACGTTTTGTTCAGATCTGCAGTCCAGCAATTAAAATAAGAAAATTGTGAGAAATTTGTGCGAAAACCATCGTACCACATTCGAAGAAATCAACCTTCTAACCGAGCCTCGTATGGTGTGTAAGTGTATAGCTTGAGGATGGATGATGAGCAGAAGCAGGGAGGGATTACATGCCCAGTCCACCCATGCCGCCCATTCCGCCCATGCCACCCATGCCACCCATGCCGCCCATGCCAGCCATTGGATTAGCCTCCTCCAGGGGCAGCTCGGTGACAACTGCCTCGGCAGTGGTCAGCAGCGATGCAACACCAGCGGCATCGATGATCGCCGTGCGCACCACCTTGGTGGGATCGATGATGCCACGCTCGATCATGTTGCCGTATTCGCCCTTGAGTGCATCGTAGCCATAGTCGCCGTCGAGAATCTCGACCTTGGCCACCACCATGGCGCCATCGACGCCGGCATTCCTTGCAATTGTCATGCAGGGCATGCGCAGGGCACGACGGATGATGTCGATGCCCAGATTCTGATCATCGTTGGCTCCACGCAAGTCGTTCAGCTTGCCGATGCAGCGGAGCAGCGCTGTGCCGCCACCAGGCACAATGCCCTCCTCAATGGCCGCTCGAGTGGCGTTGAGGGCATCATTGACACGATCCTTTTTCTCATTCACCTCCACATCGCTGGAGCCACCGACGCGGAGCAGGGCAACGCCCGACGACAGCTTGGCCAGTCGCTCTTGCATCTTCTCCTTCTCGTAGTTGGATGTGGACTCCTTGATGGCCTCGCGCAGATTCTCCAGTCGCTTGTCAATCATCGGACGCTGTCCATGCCCCTTCAGCAACATCGTATCCTCCTTGGTGACCACGATTTCGCCAACTCGACCAAAGTCGCTCACCTTAATGTCCTCCAGGCGCACCAGATTGGATTCGTCGCCAAAGACGATGCCACCGCTGGCAATGGCCATGTCAGCCAGCGACTCTTTGCGATTATCCCCAAAGCCCGGTGCCTTCACAGCGCACACCTGCAGTCCGACCTTGAGGCGATTCACTACCATAGTGCTCAACGCCTCTCCCTCGACATCCTCGGCAATGATGACTAAAGGCTTTCGTTGAGTGTTGGCCAATTCCAGAGCTGGCACAATACTCGTCGCCGTCTTGATCTTCTTCTCGCAGAAGAGGAGCAGTGCATCCTGGAACTCCACCTTGGCACCCTTGGAGCTGTTGATAAAGTACGGCGAAATGTATCCGCGATCAAACTTCATGCCCTCGATCACCTCCAGCTCATCGTTCATCGTTTTGCCATCCTTGACGGTAATGACTCCTTCGCGTCCGACCTTCTTGATTGCCTCGCTGATTAGATTCCCCACGGATTTGTCACCATTTGCCGAGATGGTGGCCACCTGGGCGATCTCCTCGGGAGTGCTAACCGGCCGCGACATACTGCGCAGATTCGCCTTGACCGAGTCAATGGCCAGCATGACGCCACGTCGGATCTCCACAGGATTGGCGCCACGCGAGATCTTCTCAAATCCCTCCTTGGCGATGGCACGAGCAAGCACCGTTGCCGTTGTGGTGCCATCTCCAGCCTCCTCATTCGTATTGTTGGCCACATCCTGCACCAGTTTGGCCCCGATGTTCATGAACTTATCCTTCAGCGCTATGGACTTGGCCACCGTCACCCCATCCTTGGTTATTTTCGGTGATCCCCAGCTCTGTTCGATGATCACGTTGCGTCCCTTGGGACCCATGGTCACGGCGACAGCATCCGCCAAGACATCCACGCCCTGCAGCATCATCGCCCGTACCTCAGGTCCAAACTTGACATCCTTCGCATAGCCGCGCAACAGATCCGGCCCCAAAAGTTGCGGCACAATCCGCGTGCTGCGTTGCAGCGTGCAGCTAGTCAAAAATCGGAACATTCTGTGATCAAAATTTTAAATAAGTTAAATATATATAAGAAAATAAAAAAATTCTAGGTTTTACATACCTTAAATGTGTTCTGGAAAATTTGTGGAAAATTTTGTATTGTATTAATTTGTATGTCTCGAAGCGAAGTTGACGCTGTCGAGTCAGAACTAGAAATGAAAATCCAGTCCAAATAAATGCTAATAAGTTTGAAAGTCACATGGCCTGCTTTATAACTGACCGATAATGGAATCAGTTTATTTATTTATTATTTGTCTGCTTATTTTGCTAAACAGGGCTTGCTTTTATTTAGCCCCTTTGTTGACAGCACAAATTAAAAACTTGTAAATTTAAATAATTGCTGATTATTGGTCTGGCTTATGTTAAATATGAATGCTTACATAAATTAAGAAATGTGTACAACATTTTAGTCGGGGCTATGTTTTCCACTAAGTTCTCCACCACTTGATTATATGTATAATTTATATCTATATCCGCTGGTTTTTATATACAATACCCCTTGCATAAATTATGTGAAAATTTAATTTCGTTCAGGATTCCTAAAGATAACGTCCAAAATATAAGGTTATCTGATCCGTTCGACATCAACATATTTACGGCAGATGTACCTGGATACCTGATTAGTATGAAGGATGATTAAAATAACTGTATCATTTAGAGTAAGAGAATAATAGTATTTTTTTAACTGTAGGCTTTTCACTCCCATGAGATCTCAAACAACATTTATGTTGTCAATATTTGTGTTTGTCAATTAAATTAAACCTGGATGTATCAAATCAAGATTAGAGGAAACAGTTATCCAACGATTATTAAATTTTAAATCTAATAATTAAAAGCGAATACACGATTTCATTGCTGGTTCCCTTGTGGCAACAAATTGTGCTCAACAGCTGCCTGACACTTTGCAGGTAATTAAAAGACAAATATTGTCGAAGGATTTAACAGCAGGTTGATGCTGGGGCAGAGACACAGGCAGGCTATGCTGCAGGGGCAGGCGTGTGTGGGGGGGAGTGCGGGGGCGACTTGACTGTTAACACCCACACAGAGCCCATTTTGCAATTTAAATTTTCATGAACAAGCGCCGCCATTTGTCGCTGTCGTCTTCGTCGTTGTCGTTGTCCTTGCCTCCATCTGCTGCCCCTTCGCGCGTCCTTAACAGTTTTCAATTTGCTTGGCCGCTTGTAAGCGCAGCTGACAGCGACTAGAGAGCGACAGAACATTGAAACAGCGAGTTATCAACTAATGCCAAAGGGGCTCCCCCGCACTCCGCTCCTGCGATTTGCCTTTCATTGTATTTTAGCCGCTTGTCGGCGCACATTTTACGACCATTTAAATGGTTTTCGCTGTTCAGCTACAAATTTGTCACGCAGGTGGCTTACAGAAGTGGCTTAGATACAGCGAGTGTAGATTGCAACTGAAGCACCAGCAGCTGGCAACTGATGTAAGTGTCATTGTCAGACAGATCGAATCTTAACATATTCCCAAAACTACTTTTTGCTTCAGTTTTTGATTATTTAACTGTGGAGTGAAATGTGAATACAGTTGAAGACAGTTCTTGAGATCCAAATACATAGATACTGGTACATAGTGTTATCAAGTTGAATAACTAAACCACTTTAAATAGGTCTTGAAATGTTTTAGATGGAATTAAAAAATTATGTAATTAAGGTTCTTTATAAAATCGTTTCAAGCGCTCAAACAAAGAATTGAGTATTATTTTGAACTTGTTCTTTAATCTCTTTATTCTCTATAAACCATTGAGTAAGATTTTAAAATTATTCCTTAATCTATATGCTTAGACATAATTGCATATTTTCCATATCTTGATTTTTTTTTATTGAAATGAACAATATACAGTGGCTTGCAGCTTAAATCGCCCAGTGTCTAGCACAAATTTCAATTGCCTGCCATAAACTCATTATACATTATTTTTCAAAAATTCCAAAGACCCATGGCAGGTACATTTATTGATCACCAAAATTAATATATGACCCTAATAAGCTGTGGTTTTTCCACCTGCTAGGTAGGGTTACGTAAAAAAGTACCTCTTTTTAGGTCAGCAGCTTATTTCGCCCAGTTACATTATGGACAGCTGGGTGCCATAAAACCCGGATTTTTTCGTCAGATTGAATATTTTTGGTATAAATAGACCAATCCTCCGTAGTCAGTTTAGTTTTTTCCTACATTTCGGGTGCAACAAGCCAACAAGGACTATGGGCAAAAGGACTACTATTGGTCAACGGAAAATCATCCTGGAACACTTAAAAATCGGATATTCATATCGCCAAATAGCTAAAATGGTCAATCTAAACATTACAACTGTATTCTGCATCATTTGGAGTTCCGTCGACGAAAATCGGACAGAGGACAAGGGCGGAATGGCACCAAACCCGATTTTCACCGAGCAGGACGAGCAGAGGATCATCAAGATTTCAAGGGGAAATCTGAAGCTATCGGCTCAAAAACTGACTCACTAGGCGCAGGATGAAATAAGGAAAAAGTTCAGTGTGAAAACTATGCTCCAAGTTCTGCGCAACCATGACTTTGATGCCCGAGAACCACGAAAAAGGAAATTTATAAGCGCAAAAAATTGTGGGTCTAGGACGACGTTCGTCAAAATCCACTTGGACATGGATTTGGAGTTCTGGAACACAGTCATATTTGAATTTGAGTAAAAATTAAACATTTTTGGCTTGGACGAATGGAATTATGTGTGGCGACACTCCAATACTGAGCTGAGTCCCAAAAACATAAAGGCAACAGTCAAGCACGGCGGAGGAAGTGTCCTGGTATGGGCATCTATCTCGGCAGCCCGCGACTGAAATTTTGTGATTATTGAAACAATAATGGACAAGAATGTGTACTTTGATATACCAAAGGAAAATTTACTCGAAAGTGCCGAGAAGCTAGAATCCGACGTACCTTCCGGATCTACCAGGACAAAAACCACAAGCATTAGTCCGGAATAGTACAGTCCTGTCTTATCTGGAACTGTCCCCACGTGATAATTCCACCGGCCCAGTCTCCAGACTTAAATGTTATTGAAAATTTGTGGGCTCTGCTGGAAAATAACATCCTGAAACACAACATATCCTGCAAACAGGATCTCAAGACTGCTCTGCTGGAGGAGTGGAACAAGATCAGCTCAGAAACTATCCGGAAGCTGGTATCTTCCATGAATAATAGGTTAAGGGAAGTTGTTGAGGCTAAAGGATATCATACTAAGTATTAACATCCTTATTTAATCTTTTATACGCAAAATATTTAACTTTTTTTAAAACTGGGCGAAATAAGCTGCATATGTATTTTGGATATGTTTTTAGTTTTTGATTAATTTTAATTAATTAATTAATATTTAAATAAAAACTAAAGTTTCTTTTTCAAATGTGATATAGCATTAAACAAATTGGCATTTCAACATTTTGAATTTGTTTCCTTGTTTAAGCTTTATAGCACTTTAAATTTGTTGCTAGACACTGGGCGATTTAAGCTGCAAGCCACTGTATATGCAACAACTAAGAGTTAGCGTTAATTATAAATGGCAACGCTGACAACTTGTGCCTGCCTCTATCAATTTCAGACCCATAGCAATTAAGTTTGTCCAACTGATGCATCTTATTCAATTACAAAGGCTCAAATTAGCAGGCATTAACATAAGCATCAGTCCCCTCCCCTCAGTCTTGGCCAAGACAAGTGGTAGGTGGGTGGTGCACAAAGAGAGCAAAGCGAAGAACCCACGCATCATTAGCGAAATGGCGTCGAAATTATAGAAATTACATGGAACGGGCCTGGGGCGGTAAATGAGAGGCATTTATTTGAATGTAATCCATTATGAAATCGCATAATGAAGAGATTAGCACGCATACGAGGCGCAATTAATAAATGACCCGTCCGGCAAAAAGGGCAGGCCAAGAAACTTGGCCTCAACATTCGGTTGGCTGTTGGGGTGGCTGTTTGCGTGTCCGACAAAAGAAATCTAATAAATTAGTAAAACGGCCAACGGCAATCATTAGTTTTGGATGCCATGCATATGACGCACAAATATAAATCAGTCCTTAAAGTTGCAAGACATTGAAAGACGATGCCAGGTGGCTCCGCAGACGCGACTAAAGACAATACACAATGGACACTGGACAATGGACAATGGACGTCAATGAAAGGAGCTTAAATTGTGATTCAGAAACCCCAAATATTCAATGGTCACTTATTAACCCAGCTTTTAATAGCCCTATTGAAAGTTTTCACGAACACTTTGCACTTCATTAAACTTTTGGAATTTAAGCAGAGCAGTCGCACAGTTCTGCCGCACAGCTGGGCAGCCAACAAAGATATCTTCGTGGTCGTCTCTGGCCTCATCCTCATCGATAATTAACCACAGAAACTTGGCAAACAAAGCCATCATTGTGCCGCAGACGGGGGAAGCGGGGCATTCCCACTAAAGGGGTCTAATGGCTAGGCACAAAATTTAATTAAAAATGCTTCGTTGCTTTTATTTAAAGTAAAAGTGAATTGTTGGCCAAATTCTAAGGAAGCTGTAAGCGGCTTTGCGCCACAATTCAAAAGAAGTTTCGATTTGGGGTACCTATTAACAAGAGGAAATTGATAGATTAAGCAGGGCAATTAAAGTAGGTGGGCAGATGTGGACACAAAAAAATAAAACAAAGAATTCGGAGAATTAAGGAAATAATAATAATTAAGTAATATTTGTAAAAAACAAAAATCATAATTTCTAATAGGAAAAATCACATTGAATTTAAATAACATGGTAACGGCAGTTTTCCCACTTAATAAAGATTGTTGTTTCTTAGTTTTCATAGTTACTGTGATTATTTATTCTCATCTTTGTAGCAGGAGTCTTGTAATTTATGTAACAGTAGGCTGTAGTGATGCGATACTGCCACTGTAATATAACATCTGTTACCTAACATGCGACTGTTCAATGTTAAGTAAACATACATCTGTTACCTAACATTCAACTCTTTACTTAACATTGATATCGATGTTGATTGATAGCATTTGTGTGATCACCAAGAAAAAGAAGAAGAAGAGTTACTCGGTGTGAATAAAGAAGAAGAGTGCAAGCGTGTTTTGTAAAGAAAGATAATTTAGTTTTGACTGCTAAATATTAGACTAAGACAACAAAATACTAAACAGTTCAACAATTGATAACATAACTATATATATTATATATAGCTTGCAACTTATTGAATTATGTGAAATTGAAAACGTACAAATGTTGCATTTATGTAAATAATTGTGTTATTTTCGTAATAAGAAGGTGACATAAATGACTGAAAAAATAGTTGACTTGGCCAACACTTGAATTTGACTTGCCACACGTTTCGCAGACATGCAAAAAATTTTTGGTCATGCAAATGTTTCGGCTGGCCAATTTACCATCCAACAGCAACCAGCCGAGGCAGTAGCAGCAGCAGCAGCAACCACTGCGCGGGCGTTTGCTGCGGCTGCCCAGGGCCATAACGGATGCAACAGCCTAAGCAAGCCACCCACTCTGCGGCAGAGTGGCACCTTTTTTACACACACCGCCCGCCGCAATGCTTTTTGCAGCTGGCTGCACATTTTGATTAGCCGTCGGCTTCGCTGCCCTTGCTGTGGTTTGGTTTTTAACATTTGCCGTCAAACATACAAACACACATACATATATACCAGTAAGCACACCCATGCACACACACACACACAGACACCGCACACTCAGCCACCTCCGCTGTCTGGGCAACTTATATGAGCCGGAAGCGCATTATAAAGGGCATTTCCGGTATTTAGGTTGTGTTGTTTGGGCGCTCGGCACTTTTTGTGTATTTATAGTTCGTTGAATTTTGCGCTTTAAAGGTTACACAGGTTACAGGACATTGCACATACGACGTGTGGCACAAACAGCGAGACGCTCACCATGTTGTGTAGAAAATCAATTGCTAAAAGAGAAGGTTGTATTTTTCCTTAAGCAAGGACTACAATTTCTAAATGGTTGCTCTTATACTTTTGGAAATAAATCAAACACAAAATATTTAAGAAAAATATTGAATGCACAATAATTCAAAGGTTGTCGTTTAGTGCCAAGCGTTTTCAGTTTAAGAAAATTAATTTCGTAAACGTGGCAATTATTTCTATAGATCTTGCTATTTTTCATAATTCTGGGTTGATTTTTGTTCCGAGTGTATGAGGAGAGCTAAGCTGAGCATAAGAAATGAGTTAAAGCACTTCAAGTGGATCTGTTTCTAGCTCAACTTATCGAAAACTTTGTCCAATCGGAATTAAGCTGTCTTCATTTGATTGTGTGTGTTGCTGTGTTGCTGTGTGTGTGGGTGTGTGTGTGTGTGGGTGTGTGAAGGGTGTATAAAACACAACATAAAACTTTAATATGCAGCGCATCCGAGGCAATCATAAGTACACAAACAGAGCAAGAAACAAAGAGAGAGAGTGAGAGAGTGAGAGAGTGAGAGTGGGAGAGACAGAGAGGGAGAGAGAATGGAATAGAGATTTCGACACAAAGCCAATACACGCTTAGTAAAACTTTCTTTGGCCTTTTGGGGCAAAAGTTGTTAGTAACCCACTCAACATTGACGATGCGGCGAGTGTCCAAAAAGTGTTTTAGGTTAAGCGCAAACTTTCCGCCAAACGCTTTTTGACGGTCATTTTAATAAATTGAAAAGTGGAAAATGTGCAAAAAAAAAACAAAAACAAAAAAAAAAACTGAAGAGAAGAGAAAATGGCACATCGATAAGGATGGTCCGAAAAAGTTTTTCTTCTCTTGCCCGTTGTTTGTGCAGGCTCATAAAATCTGTTTACAGGCTTATAAATAAGCGATGTTGCCACCGCCCACTTTCTCTCTATTTATATTTATGGTGTTGGCGTTAACGATTTGTTTTGCTTATAAACAAAAACTGGGTAAGAAGAAAAACTTTCGCTTCCGGTTTGCGAAACTTTCTTTATAATGCCATATCTTATGCATGTCAAGGGCTAAACTAAACAAATCTGCTTGAACTGAATGCCTTCATGACAAAAGTTTTTAACATTTTTATTGAGTTTGCTTTGTAATTTAAATTGTTTGCCCCTAACTTGTTGACATGACACAGGGTCCTGCTGAAGGAATGAGAATGGAGGAGCAGCAGCAGCAGGCAACAGTGAAAAGCCCTGATAACAATATAGACCAATGGCATTTAATCTGTTCAGCTGACTTTCAATCAATCGCATCAATGTTCATTGTGGCGTCTAACAAATTGTCCGCCTGGTTGCGCCCCACACAGCCAAAGCATAATCGATGCTGATGTTGCGGCAACAACCGGGAAAAGAGCAGCCAACAATTCTGTATGCGTGGTGGGTGTGCTTGTGTGTGTGTGTGTGGGTGTGCTTGTGTGTGTGTGTGTGGGGGGGGGGGGGGTTTTGCGGGATAGGTTACCATTGAAAAGCAATATAAACGTAGAAACTCTGATATGTACATTAAATCACAACAACTTGTCATTGCTGTGCTCACAGCGACATCTCTTTTCAATTTTGCACAAAGACAACATCATCGTTGCCATGGGGCGTATTCGTTATACGCAACCAGGAGGAGTTCCCTGACTACCGCCGAATTGATTCATAACCTGATGTTATTTTCAGATGCTTCCTCCCACTTTTTTGTAAAAAAAAATTGTGATATTTTTGGATATTTTACATACATTTTCTTACTTTTTGTTTATTTTTATTTCATTAGAAACCTTAAGAAATAAGTATTATTTATTTGAATAAGTATGCCTTGTGTTTAGCTTAAAGTAAATAAAATTGGCGTGTGTATCTAATTATTCGATCGTCAGATATAGATATCTTAATTAATATACCTTGTTTTTATTGTTATTGTGGCAAATATAATTGCCTGAATTCATTTGTTTGTTAATTATTTACAATTATAGCCAACACCTTAGCTGTGAATGGTTAGCCTCGATTAATCTATTTGAATTTCGTAGCTAACAATTCTCAAAACTCTCAGTCTTCATTTGGCTGAAGTGCCACAGGGGAACCACAAGTGCACAATATGTTGCCGTTTCCCTTGCCACACGCGTCTTAAATGCTGCCACACTCCGGCTGGTTGCTTGCTTGTGTGAATAGCTCGTGTAACAGCATAATTCATTTTGTCACTTGTATCTGCTCGTTATTAAATTGTTTTGTGCGCCAACTCTTAACCTTACCACACTCGTTCAGCCGGCTCCAACACTTGCAACCCTGCAGCGCAACTCCAACTCCAACTGAGATATTTATGTAAATTATAATACGCAAATGTACAAGTTATACTCAAGCACAATAAACAAGAAATGTGCTCAGCGCCGAGTGTGAAACAAAAGAAATGACAGCCAACAACGACGACAACATTAACTCGGCTCAACTCGGAATCGCTTTGGCTTTCCTTTTGCTTCCTTGGCTCTGGCCTGGCCTGGCCAGGATAGATGTCCTTGTGCTCTGGCATAATTGCGAGAATTGCATGTCTATTTGACTGTCCCTCTCTCTCTCTGTCTGTCTCTCTCTGTCCCTCTCTCTCTCTCTCTCTCTCTGTCTGTCTGGTTGCAAATGCGACATATGCAATCTCCCCGAGCAGGAGTCGCCTTATGTGCGAACAAGTCGAGCGTTGGTTGACATAATTGCAAGAATCGCATTTGTTCCTGGTTCTGCCATTCTTTGCCGAGAGTGGTCTTTTTGGCCGCTTTCAGTGTACACTGTACGTAATTGCTATTACTGTATTATAAGGGCTTTATGAGACAGCTTCAAGTGCCATTCCATTAACTGCTTTATTAATGGCAATAATCCCATCTCAGGTGTAGCATTTACAAATACAAATCAAACATTTACAAAATACATTGTCAAAAGTGTTTACCTTGGTTGTTGCAACACTATTTCTCAATTTACATTGTCTAAAGCTAATTGAGATAAGTGTCTAGTTTATCAAGTGCTGTTTTCGTTGACTCTCACATAATCTCAGTTTACTACTCAGCTTAGCTGGAATCGAAGAAATTTTCATTGTCAACAATATCTATTTAAGCAAATATTATAATTTTTTAAGAAATGCATTAACAAATAAAAAATGTATGGAATATTTTTGTGTATCTCTTATCAATATTTTTTACATGTGATTTTGCATAAGATTTTACGGTTCTTTATCTTTTACATGTCTCACAAATTATGCGCTGTCGGAATTCACAGTTGCTCAGTTGTTCATAAAAGCTATTAGCCAACTTATCGTCAAGTAAAAATGGCATAGCAAAATATCCATTGCGGCAACACTATTTGGGCAACAAGTCCATCAACTGGCTGTATTGGAGCCAGGAGTTCAAATTTTATGGCCTTTAGCGGCTATAATCCACTGGCATTGGCTGCTGGCCAAGCAGATGGCACTCGGAAGCCATTTCGATGATTATGAATAAATTTTTTTTGTGCCCTGCGAAGCAATATGAAAATGCATAAATTGAAACTGAAACTTGAACTTTATGCAGCTAATTGAAAGCTGAAAAATAACAAAAAAAAAGCAGCAATTTGATAGATCGCCGGTTCAAATGACCGATGAAGCTTCCGATGCCAACAATAATTTAACTCATTTTTTTTTGTGAGAAATTCAATTTGACTTTTGACTGTCATTAAACGCACAAAAGAAGATAAAAAGGAAGGTTAAATGCAATAAAAAAAAAAATGTGAATAAAAATAATGGCAAACAAAAAATGTGGGTGTTGATGCAATTACAGTACATTTTTCAATGGGCAACAATTTTGAATGCAATTTAAATGCAGCGCCCAGGCAATTAACATTGATGGCCAAGAGCGAAGGGTGAAGGGTTGGGGTAAAGATTCGATAGGGGATTACAGTAAATAAAATGCACTGCAATTTAAAATGTCCAGACTTCACTCAAAGTGTCTCAGTAAATTGGAAGCTGCGTTGAATGCAGCCAATTTGAACTTAAGGATACTGTTTGGTTACGCAGGTATCCGCGCCAAACAACAATTAAAGCAGCTTTTCTCTTAATATTTATCTCTTTGATAAGCTATGCTCTGCGCAGCATAAAGAGCAAATTAACGTAACGATTCATAACTGTTGTTTTGTATATGCTTATCGGCATTTCGTTTTATTGCATTTGTTTTCGCTTTGCTTGCCCTTTGCCTTTGCTGAGCGCAAGCAGCAGCTGCAATTCGGCAGCTAATTAGTTCTATTTTGTCAATCGAGAATTCAAGTCGCGGCACGGTATTCGACACCGCTTGCCAACAAATTAATTCGAATTATAAATAATTAAAAGTGTAAAGCTCAACTCGGAGCTTATAATAAACAATTGTTATTATTTTAATTTTGGCCACGAAGGCAAATAAACTTAATTTATAGAAAAGCAAATTTCGTTGCGTTTCTATTTATTTGTGTGACTTTGGAAAAATTCGATAGCTATTGAAAAAGCTCAATAGCTCAACATTGGTGACCCCGACGTGATTTAATTAGCTCTGTTTGTTTAAATAAATACAAATTATTTAAAGTAAAGAGTTAATAATACTCGCGCCCGCGCTCTTGCATTGTTGTCGATATTCTCGGTTCGTTTTGTGCTCACTTTCGGTTTCAAGTGTTTGACCTTAAATTGACATTGGCGCCTGCGCAGTCGATTCGCTTATCGCGTTTGCCTAAACAGTTGCAGCAGCCGTTTCTGCATTGTTATTGCTTGTCCCGTTTCGTTTTGCTTGCGCTTATGAACAAAGTGTTTGCGCAATTGACATTGCGTCGTTTGAACTGGTGTGTTAAAGTTGTAGTGAAAAATTCCGTGATTCCTAAAGGAATATTAAAATGCATAATTCTGCTGCCGTTCAGTCTCGTACTGCCCCGTTTTACAAAGCCAAGGCCAAGGCTATTGATGAGCAGGTAAAACGGATGGCCAATGCAATCGCTCCGGAGCAAATTGTGCATCTCAGCGAACAAGAGTTGGCTGTTCGGCTCAAGGCCTTGGAAATTGCTCAGCAGGCATTTTACAATATGCATGACGCGTTGGAGGAGCTGGATTATGATGAAATCGGGAGTGAATTACGGGCATGTTTTGATGACCTCTCAATATTAGTGGAAACTAGCTTGCGACGCGAAATTATGACAAACGAAAGTTATCCTCGCCGTTGTGCTCGACTATGAGGCAAGAGTCCTGTGGTGACAATCACACCTTGTCTCAAAGCCGAATCCGGTTGCCTGAGATCAAGCTGCCCGAGTTTAGTGGAGGATATACAAAGTTTGCAGAGTTCATAGCGATGTTCTCTTCAATCATTGATGCGGACTCAGGACTTTCGGATGTGGAGAAGTTTCAGCACTTGCGATCGTGTCTGAAAGGATCAGCCTTGGATAGTGTTTCTTCGTTGGAAATCAGCAGCGCTAACTATCCAGTTGCATTGGAGCTCCTTAAAAAACGGTTCAACAACAAGCGTCTCATTTTCCAAGCACATATCACGGAGATATTGGGATTAGATTGCATCGAGTCGTCATCAGCGGTAAAACTTCGAACCCTTTCGGATACGGTTAATTCCAACATGCGCGCTCTACAAAGCCTGGGCAACGTTGAGCAGATTGCGGGATTCATTATCGTGCACAGTTTGCTGCAGAAAGTGGACAAGGCAGGCAACGCAGATCAGTTGGGAGGAGACAGCACCGATGGATACTATTCCTACTTGTGAGCAGTTCTTGGCATTTCTGGATCGACGATGTCAAAGGTTGGAAAATGTGGAACACGCTATGGCAACGTATACGCCTAGCTCTAAGGTGGGAAAAAGTAGTAAAATCGTTAACACTAGCAGAAAGGCCTTTGTCGCTACTAACTCCAACACAAATAAATGTGTGTTCTGTGAGACCTTTGGCCACTTAATTTATAACTGTTCCCGTTTTGGAAATCTGTCTCCGCAACTGCGTCTACGAGAAGTAAAGAAGCTCAACCTTTGCATTAATTGCCTGTGTAAAGGTCATCGGCTAAAGGAGTGCAGCTCCACTACCTGCAACCGCTGCAAGGCCAAGCATCATACGCTTCTGCATTTTGAGAATCAGATTGACGGCTCTCAAGTTAACTTTGCTTCGCATCCGCCTGCTGCAAACCCTTCGGCAACACTTGTAGCCCAAAATCTTAGTCAAGACGTGGTGCTCGCTCTTGGCAACTGCTGTAATCAACATTAGAAGTCGTACTGGAGTTTTAGTCCCTTGCCGAGCGCTACTGGATTCTGGATCGCAGGTGCACATCATCACATCTCGTTTAGCTCAACACCTCCAGCTGCGCAAGCATCGCTCACCTACTTTGATCTCAGGATTGGGGGAGTCTACTGTTGCCTCAGAAGGCTATTCAGCCGATATAAGTTTTCAATCGCGAGCATCTGCGTACTCTGCCAACATCTCAGTTCTCGTAGCTCCGTCTATAACTGGAAATCAGCCTAGCTACGATGTCAACACTGAGCTCTGGAATATTCCCTCAAATATTCGCTTGGCTGATCCAGAGTTCTTCAAGGCGCACAAAATTGATTTGTTAATTGGAGCTGGCTTGTTTTTTGAATTGTTGTCTGTCGGTCAAATCAAAATCGCTCCTGGTTTGCCTATTCTTCAAAAAACTCAACTGGGCTGGATAGTGACAGGAGGAACTTCTTCAGCGAGCCCTGCCTCATTGATGGTCAGTCACTAGCTCGGTTACGATGCCAAATCCTAGCCCAGATCACAAGCTTGATGAAATCGTTCGTCGGTTTTGGGAGGTAGAATCGTGTTCCGGTTTAGTCAATGAATCTACCAAGGAGGAACTTGATTGTGAAGAGCATTTTAAACAAACTTTTGCTCGTTTGGACACTGGCGAATATTCGGTTCGCCTTCCAGTCAAGCATGCTGTGGATCTAATTGGAGATTCGTATCAGCAGGCATATCGTCGTTTTTGCAACCTGGAACGCAAATTAGAACGTCATCCTGGTTTGAAGTCGCAATATTCAGCATTTATCAAGGAGTATCTGGATTTGAATCACATGTCTCTTGTGGAGTCGGACATGCTAAGTCGCTGCAAGTATTATCTTCCTCATCATTGTGTTCTTAAGGAAGATAGCTCAACAACTAAGCTTAGAGTTGTTTTTGATGGTTCGGCCGTGTCTTCGTCTGGCTATTCCCTTAATGAAATCCTCATGGCAGGCCCAACAATTCAACGCAAGCTAGCTGTTCGCTACACTGTTGCAGTTTAGGACATTCCCAATAGCCCTGACTGGTGACATAAGCAAAATGTACAGGTGCGTTAGGATGGCTGAACCCGATTCCTATCTGCAATGTATCTTATGGCGTGATTCACCTCATCAGGAAATTCAAGTTTTCAAGCTGGATACTGTCACCTATGGCACAAAGCCAGCTTCTTTTCTGGCGGTTCGTTCCATGCAGCAATTAGCTATTGATGAAAGAAGATCATTTCCTGCTGGATCTAAAGTGATTTTGAGCGATTTTTATGTAGATGATCTCATCACTGGAGGTGACTCTGCCGAGGAAGTAATTTATATTATGGAGCAAACAGTCAGCCTGCTTCGAAAGGGAAACTTTAAACTTAGGAAGTGGTGCTCCAACGATCCTCGCGTGCTTCAACAGGTTCCTGATGAGGAAAAGGAGACTTTTTTAAAATTTGACGATGGCACGGATGTAACGAAGACTCTCGGACTTGCGTGGGATCCAGCCTCCGACTGCCTTCCCTTCTGTTCAACTTTTCGCCTATGAAAGCGCCTGGAAAGCCTAGCAAACGGTCTGTGCTGTCTACCATTGCTCGGTTCTATGACCCACTTGGACTTATCGGACCCGTGGTAGCCAAGGCCAAGATCTTTTTGCAGCACATTTGGAGAGAGCAATTGGATTGGGATGAGAGTCTTCCTGCTTCTTTGCACTGTTCTTGGAATAGCTTGTGTGCCGATATTTGCAACACAGAGCAAATAAAACTCCCTCGACTGGTCGTTGTTCCAAAGGGCATCATCGAAGTTCATGGTTTTAGTGATGCGAGCATTGAGGCTTACGGTGGATGCATTTACGTTGTATCCATAACAGAGGGACGGCGCATAGCTCATTTGTTGTGCTCTAAGTCTCGTGTGGCACCTTTACGAACTCTCACAGTACCAAAGCTGGAATTATCTGCTGCTGCACTGCTATCTCAACTTATTCGCGAAGTAGCTCAAATGAAGTTATTTAACTGCAGATACTATTGTTGGTCGGATTCGGCCAGTTGTCTTATCCTGGATACGTGATGAGCCTTCGCGCTTCCAAACGTTCACGGCTAATCGGATATCTTTAATACAAGAGCTTACGACAGGAATGGAATGGCGCTACGTACCGACGGAATGCAACCCGGCAGACATTCTTTCTAGAGGAGCACTTCCAAGCGACCTTTTAGAATCATCGTTGTGGTCTCATGGTCCCGATTTCTTAACCAAAGGAGAATGCGACTGGCCCGCATCATGTTTACCGGCCCGGACGCTTCCTGAGCTGCGGCAAAAGGTGCTAGTTACTATCTCCAGATGCTCTGATGTCAGCTTAGGATGCAAGTTTGCAAATTCCTTTCACAACCTGCGTCGTGTCTTCGGATATATATACAAATTTCGGAATCGCATCAGGCATGCCAGTCTAACAGTAGATTGGATACATAAGGGCACTCAACTACTCTTGCGGAGCATCCAGATGGCGAATCTGAGTGATGAATATAGGGCTCTTCAAGACGGAAGGACTATCAAATCATCCCAGCTCTATCGCCTCGCTTACCCCATTCATCGATGAGTTTGGACTTATTCGTGTTGGTGGCCGTCTGAAACACTCGAGCCTGGATTTCGATGCTCAGCATCCGATCATACTTCCGGGACATCATCCTGTCACACGCGCCATCATCATGCATTTTCACAGGCGTCAGCTGCATGCCGGACCTCGATCTCTGCTTGCTCATATTCGGCTCCACTATTGGCCTATTGGTGGGCGTAAGACTGTCTCCAGCGTAACAACAAAATGCATTATGTGTTTTCGAGCAAAACCGGTCCTGGCTGAGACAATCATGGCTGATCTTCCCCGCGATCGAGTCAGTGGCTCGCATCCTTTCGCTGTCACTGGAGTGGACTATTGTGGACCGTTTTACTACAAGAGCGAGATTCGTAACAAAGGACCAGTAAAATGCTACATCTCGGTCTTCATTTGCTTCGCAACAAAGGCGGTGCATCTCGAACTGGTTCCTGATTTGTCAACAGCAGCCTTTCTCAATGCACTTTAAGAGGTTCATTCTTACCAGATGTAAACCAGTTCGCATATGGTCGGACAATGCGACAAATTTCGTCGGAGCCAAGAATGACTTGGCTGAACTCAAGAGACTCTTCCTCAGCGAGAAGCACATCGACTCTGTCCGAGAGTTTTGTGTCTCTGACGACATCGAATGGGAATTCATCCCACCTCGCTCACCACACTTTGGTGGACTTTGGGAGGCGGCGGTGAAGACAGCAAAACACCATTTCTATCGGTCGGTCGGACCCTCGGTTTTGCCCCTGGATGATCTGCGCACACTGGTTTGCCACATTGGGGCAATAATAAACTCTCGACCTCTTTTTCCACTTTCAGAGCACCCTGCAGATCTGGATGTGTTAACTCCTGCGCACTTCCTTGGCACTGCGCCTCTCACACTTTATCCGGAGCCGGATGTCACCAAGCTAAACGTTAGCCGCCTAGATCGATGGCAGCGTATAGCTTATTATCAGCAAATTTTCTGGAGTCGTTGGCGTAATGAATATTTTAACGCTTCTTCAGCAACGGTCCAAATGGAGAAAATCCTACCCGGGTGTTCACATCAACGATGTTGTCCTTGTAAAGGATGAAAACTTGCCACCCCTTAAATGGCCACTGGCTCGTGTGGTCGAGCTTGTTGCTGGTGCTGACGGTTTTTCCCGAGTAGCTGTTCTCAAGACGTCAACTGGAAATATAAAGAGAGCTGTGCGCAAGTTGTGTGCGCTTCCAAAAGAGGATGCTGTTGAAAGCCCGTGTCTTTCAACGGGGGGAGAATGTTTGGTTACGCAGGTATCCGCGCCAAACAACAATTAAAGCAGCTTTTCTCTTAATATTTATCTCTTTGATAAGCTATGCTCTGCGCAGCATAAAGAGCAAATTAACGTAACGATCATAACTGTTGTTTTGTATATGCTTATCGGCATTTCGTTTTATTGCATTTGTTTTCGCTTTGCTTGCCCTTTGCCTTTGCTGAGCGCAAGCAGCAGCTGCAATTCGGCAGCTAATTAGTTCTATTTTGTCAATCGATCGAGAATTCAAGTCGCGGCACGGTATTCGACACCGCTTGCCAACAAATTAATTCGAATTATAAATAATTAAAAGTGTAAAGCTCAACTCGGAGCTTATAATAAACAATTGTTATTATTTTAATTTTGGCCACGAAGGCAAATAAACTTAATTTATAGAAAAGCAAATTTCGTTGCGTTTCTATTTATTTGTGTGACTTTGGAAAAATTCGATAGCTATTGAAAAAGCTCAATAGCTCAACAGATACCTAAAAGCAAACTGCTGTAAAATAGTAAATATTTAATGTTAAAGAGCTATTTGGGTTGAGTTATCCATTTTTTATTTTTTTTTTTATATAAGCAGTAATTTAATTTATTATATAGATATACAAGCTTTTTCAGTGGCAAAAATAAAATTTCGCGAAGCCATTTTTAAAAATTGCGAAATTTATGGAATTATGGAATTCATTTATGACAATAAGTAATTAAAAAAAAAAACTTTGCAAATAAATGAAAATATTTACATATACTTTAAATTCGCTTATAAACTCAACTAGTAATTTCATCCATTTTGATATTTTCATTTCAACATTATTTGTACTGCGAAGAGTTTAAGTTAAAAATTCGCTTACTGAGATTTCCTTTATAAGAAATTTAATTTCTGTAAAGCAATAAGCAAATAAGTTTATTTCCAGTCGTTTAGTTACGTTTTTTAAGATAATTATTTATTTATTTTCATTTATTTTTAAATTATTATTCTTGTCTATTACTAATACGAACATATGTAGTTATATACTAATTATATGCTTTGCTTAAGATTAGAGTTTGCCAATACATTCAACAATATTAAATATAATTTTGCCAATATTTTTTCCTTAGTTAAGTTGATAAATACTTATATTGGAATGGGTTTTACTCATTGTATAAGTAATTTGTATTGGGAAGCACACATCCTTTTAAAATATTAAAGAAACAGTTCCTGTTTTAGTTCTGACTCGGCAAATGGCAATCTGCCGAGCTCAGCAAACCTGCTGCCAGCAATGACTACGAATAGAAGCCTTTCCCGTATCTTTACCTTTACTCCTACCTTTACCCCTTCCTTTGCCACTACCTTGCTAAAAAATCGAGAACTGGGAAATAGATTTATGCGGAATAAGTAACTCAAATCACGTTCGGTAAATGCTTACAAAATGTTACAACAAATTTTGCACGATGCAAATCTTTTATTGACAGCACGTTTCAGTTGTAGACAGGCTTTTTGCACATGTTTCACAACTCATGTTTTCGATGTGTGTGCCACAATAAAACTATTTCTTAAATACTAAACTTCAATCAAAACCAATACAGATAAGGCGAAAAGGGTTCCAATTTAATTGGACAGAGCTCAAACTCTTTGCCCGAAAGTTGTAGCAATTATTTGGTTTTTATTATTTTATTTTATACATATTTCCTAACCTTGACGTGTTGTAACAAATCGCACAGATACATCTAATTGGAAAATTATATATATACATACATGTATATATATATATATATATGTATTTGTGTGCATTTTGTGGAGTTTTTGATTGAATTCACCTGAAATGGTTGTTTGCTCATAACGTGGTAATAGAAAATGCATGAGTGGAATGAACAATTTATTGATTGATTGATGGCTTGATTGAGGTTACGTGTCCACTCGTTTCAGTCCTTCTTCACGAGCATCGATCTTTTTGTGTACTTTTATTTTATGCTTATGGCAAACTCGTAATAAACGAAGTCATACACATGTAATTGCAATTAATTTTCATTTAGCGCCCCGAAACTCGTGCCAAATTGAGGCAGAGCCGGCTGCTTATTTTTATAGCGTCGACAAAACTGGCTTTCTTAATCATAAAATAAATACAAATCAAAGCAACATTTTCTTAACGACCATTTGCCAGACGAGAACAACAAATTTTTTTTGGCATTATGTAATAAAAGAAAGATGACACCTAAAAGGATTTACAACTCCAGTTAACTGGCATTTGGAGCGAACCGGAAGGCTTCGATATATAAGAGTTTTAATATTCCTAGACTAGTCTAAGGACCCATTTAAAGAAGGTGAATAAAAATTGAATTGATGTATTATTATAATTATTAATTATTGTTTTTGAACACATAATTTATATATTTTTATTTGTGCTTATATTTTAAATTATTTGATAAAGTATTAATTCATGTTTTTAATTGCGAACCCCACCATTTAATTATACATTTTAAATTGTATTTATTTTTTATTTAATAACAAATATGTACAATATCTGTACTGATCTTATATAAAATTTAAAGGAATTAAACATGATATTATATATCTATATCTATTATTATCTACAAATACTTTAAGTACAACATATCATTTAAGCACTTCACTAATCGCTTGCAACTTGCAACTGCATCTGCGGCAGCTTGTGTGAGGATTTATTGGCATAATTATGCGGTTATTGCACTTCACGGATAAATGCACTAACTGACATTCAACGTGCCACAATGTCTAACACAAGCTGTATGCATAAGCCAAATTACGGTATATTAATACTAACGATACAAATATTTACTTGTTGCCGGAAACAAAATGACATTAAGCCAATATTGGCCAGCTTGCCAAATATAACAGAGCCTGAAATAATTTGCAATGTGTATGCAGTTAGTGCATGCCTGCAGCGGTATACATTTGGGAGGCACTGTACTGTGAAATTTAATTTATTGGAGGATTTCAAATATAAAAATATTGATTGTATTCGCGGATGCACAATCGATGCAGTGCAACTTAAATCAAGCAATTGGCATACTTTGGTTTAGTTATGAATCACTTAATTAAAATGTAATTTTGATCAATTACTGAAATAAACTACAAAAATAAACATTTTAGTTTAATTAAATATTCGAATTGTTTTCTAATTTATCTATTAAGTATTTTTTTTTCATGAAATTCCGTTAAATTCTTTTTAAAGTACTCTAAAAGTGGTAAGTTTGATTGTAGCAGACTTTCAACTCATCGCAGCTCTGATTCTTTGGTATCTGGGTGTTGGTCTAAAGTGCAGATACTCGGCGTTGCCATGGCCCAAACGTGTCTGCTCTTATAATTAGTTTGGATGCATTTTCACGCAGCGTGCCTCACAGCCAAATATGTGGCAGCTCCCATTCTAGCCACCTGCCTGAGATTTCTTAATCAAAATTGCACTCATCCCATTACCATGATGGTCACTATGTCAGCAACGTTGTTGACATCGCGGACCAAATTGCAAACGGCTGAGTAGCCAACTGGTTAATGAGGATTCGCGTAACCCAAACAGTGGCTCAAACTGATTGCCAAGCCTGATTGGTAATCGACTATCGGGCAAAAATCGAACAAATTAGCAGAAAGCTTGAAATAATTTCAAATTAACACTTGCAGAAATTTAGTTATTCTTATTCTAGTCGACAATGATTTGAAAAAGGTTTAATTGAAATGTAATTGAAGAAACTACGATTAGTCGATAACTCCTATGCAACTAATCTAAGCTTGTCTTTCAGATGCCGCCTTATTTTGTTGTATACAAATAAGATTTTGTTGAACAAGCAAATATAAATAATAAAGACATGATTCCATAAATTGCCATAAAATACTGTCCAAGTCTGCCTTTATATTGAGGTAGATATAAGATAGTAACCGAAGTCGGCATATAGGTCGAACCTTCAAAATGCGTTAAAATCATAGTTTGGCCTCTTGATCAATCGTACATTTGAAGTTGATTTTGGGTCGGAACATAAGTCAAAATTATAGTCCGGAAATCGACATATGGGCATAGACTATGTAAATTTGAACCTACCAAATTTGAAATTTATACCTTCGGTATCATAGTATAAATAAACTTACCCAGTCAAGAAGCTGATTATTACACATAAATAATTTGTAGATAACAATTAAATTACTATTTATTATTCAAGCTGTGATTATAATAATCACAGCTAAAATAGTTTTCCCATATATCGTTTTTATTTTACAAATAGCTTTTATATTAAAGAAGTTTACTTTGCAGTTTGTCCGCTGAACGACTTAAGGAGTGCAGAAGAATCTTATTTTGTTCTTGGCTGTCTTCCACCATCTTTTACACTGTCCATCTTTCTGTTATTTTGTATTGCCTTTCGTCACCCGCTGGGCATTTTAGTTGCCTTATTAAGTTGGCGCCTTGACGGCAACTGAAACTTGCCCCTCTCAGATACAATTTGTGCATGCCGAAGATAGTCTGCATTTCTTTTCTCTCTTTTTCATTTTCATTTTCATTTTTCTTTTGCTCCATTGTGAAAGTCGTGAGAGTCGCGCAAGTGGAACAGAAAATTTCAGCACTGTGCGTTCAGCAAATAGCGACAATAAAAAAAAATCTTCGCAGAAAAAACGTAATGACAAAAAACTCGACTGTGGTATTTCAGTTAAGCGCTAATTATATGTAAATAGATCTAACGCAGCTGATGCTCAAGGTGAAACATAATTGGCAACAAGATAGCTGACTTAAGTTGTGGCACTCAAAACGCTCTAAGTTGTCCAATGAAAGTAAATCCGTTAAGTAGCGCGAATTGGGAATTCATTGGATATTGAAATTGTGTCAAAGCAATCAAAAAGGACTACTTTAAATATATATATTTTTAGGTTTGATAATAATTTCGTACTGGTACAAAATGAAAGTATTTAAAAGATATATAAATTGATAATAATAATAAGTTGTGAATATTTAGTTAGGTAATTTAATTTAATTTTATCTTTGCCTTTTGAAGTATTTTGAAGGAGATATATTTATTGAGATATTTCTATTGGTAGATATAATAGCTTAATTAGAAACTCATTTTATTAATTAAGTGGTTTTTATAGTCATACAACAATATAATAGCATATATGAATTAAATTAGTGGTTCCTTTATTATTACTATATCTTAAGAAACAAAATTAGTATAAGGGAAATTAATTAAGCTTAACTGCATTTTTAAGTGACACATACAAATTTTAAGGAGATAAATTTCTTATATTTATTATATGGAAAATATATTTTCTTGGGTGCAAGGTAAACCCAAAATGTTCGTTTTTTTATAATCTTATTTTCATTAAATATGTTATATGAATTAGAAGCTAGTCCTCCTTTTGTTCTTAATTGCTCAGGAATCGTTATCCTTTTTTAGGTAACCTAATCAACATGGGAAAACCGAAATAAAAGTGGGCGGTACTTGGTTGCACTTAGCTGGAAATTTATTAGGCAGCATTTCATTTTTAATCAAATGCCGCTGCAATTAGCCAAAGCCCATTTGCATAAATTCCTTTGCATTTAAGTCATTAGCACCCGAGAAATTTCATTACACTTTGTCGTGCGTGGCTCCGAGAAGCATTCAAAATTTGGCAAAAAAAAAAATCAAAAAAAAAAAAAAACAAAATAGATGGGAAAAGAAACGCACAAAAATGACAAAATGAAAACGGAAGATGGCTGGGTAAGAAACATGAGAGCTGAATTAGAAAGACGTGGCGTGGGACAGTGTTGTAGGCGGAGGGGTAGCTCTAGGAAGGAGGGTGGGGGGAGGGGGAACACATGAGCGACAGCAGCCAACACGTACAAAACGCATAAACATTCTTGCTTAAGTGAGTTTGTACATAAATTTCCCAACTTAAGTTGCAGTGTGCGCTGGAAGAGTGTGTGGGTGGATGGAAGGGATGTGGGTGGTGTGGACCGATTCCCACTGAAAAATACTCCAAATGTTTTCAAGAGCTTGGTTGGCTCAGTTTCGGTTTTTGGTTTCGGTTTCATTTGCGTTTGCATCTGTTTTATTTATGTAGCCACAGGCAATGCAAAGCAAACCGGACACCCAAAAATAAAAATAGTATTCCCCAAATGCGTAACTCTCCTCCAAAGGGGTTTCCAGCAAAGTTAATCTATTATGCAGACTAATTATATTATATTATATTCTTCTTTAGCATTTTTAATGATATTCATGGAAGTTTAGAACACCGTTTAGAATTCGAATATACAAAATATATTTAAAATGAGTGTATTAGCATTAAGGAAACATTCACATGCAATTCATATGACTAATATAAATTGCTTACTGAAAAAGATACTTTTTGAACTTGAGCTCATTTTCTTGTTTTCTGCTTCTGTCCGTGTGGAGAAATGCAGCAATTAATAATAATAACAGTGTAACAGTGTTCTTAACAGTGTTCGTATATTATGCAAGCGTCCGCTGGCAGCGAAAGGGAGAGCGATTATGCGACAGTTGTGAAGTGAACTGTCGAAAAACTGCTGTTGCATACTTTATGGGCTCGCTTGGGGCGCTAAAGAGAGCGCCGAACTGTTAAAGAGCAACACACCACCACAATGAAGAGAGCGAAGAAAGCGTACGCGGGCATTAGTCTAAAACACATAACTGACCTACATCAAGCGGAAATTTATTTATGCCGGCTGCCAAATTGCGTTCGTTCGTTGCCAGCGAGAGTGGAGTGCCGTTATGACAATGACTATGACGGATAAGGTTGTGTTGTTGTGTTTTTTGCCTTTTTTGACTTAACTCTGGCAATGTTAATGTTATTGTTATTGTTGCTTTGCCAGCTCCTCTTCTTCTTGTTGCTATTGTTGGTCATCGGCTCTAATAATAATGGTTTGTAATTTGCATAAATAATGCTTGATTTTTCGATGGCGTCCGCTGCTCTCTGTGTGTGTGTGTGGGTGTGTGTGCGGTGAATTTTAAATGATTGAATGGTTTGCCTTGTGGCGGGTGAGGTGGTGCATGCATAGTTAGCCAGCTGGCAGATAGACTCAATTATTTCGGTAAATGCAGGAATTTACGTTAGGTGTAAATATGCAGAGAGACTTCGCATTTAGATCGATAAATTACTCGCAACTTAAAGGATCGACATTTTATAGTCTTCGCCTCTAAGCAAATTGTCATTTTAAATAGTTTAAATAAACATATTTTATAAATGTAGCTATGCGTTGTAAGTGGTATATATTTAAAATGTATTTTCATAAATTAAAAGGACTTAAAATAGGCATAATTTAAATGCAATATTAAATAACAAATATATAACTTATTTCAGAAGGTATGCAAAAATATTAATAAAGTTGTTTATTTATGTATATTTAAAAACATTTATCACGGTTTTAAATAAGCATTATTTGTAAAATAATGTTGATAAAAAGAATTGAAAGCTATGTTAAGTTCATAATAAAATATGTTACTGTTCGAAAAAAATAAAACAAATTAATAATAATAGAACTTCGTATATTCTATTCTATTCTATTAAAGTTGGTTTTAAAAAAATAACAATTGTCAAAACTCAAATGATGCACTTAACGAGCCAAGGCAAATTCGATAACAGCGCGCTGTTGGGCTTAACAGAGATGCGCTCTTAATCGGTTGCTCGCTCTCTCTCTCTGGCACACAAGCACATGCACCAGTAGAAACTTCGTTGCTGTTAGTCGGCAACTTCGTTATTTACTTCACGGCACGAACTTCGCGTCTCTCTTCGTGTGTTCGGCATAGCCGATGCCGTTCAACGAGGAGCAACGAAGCACAGCGTCTGCCATTTGGCTATGGACTCGGTGTAATCAGTGCGTGCTGCTAAGTAAATTAGTTTAGTATGATTTTAGTGCGCAACATTGACGGACGCGCCACGCGACTCCGCCATCCAAAATTCACAACGACAACGACGCGTTCGTCTGCAATTTGTGTGTGTTTGCGCTTTTGTGTATTAGTGCTAGCTGCCAGTGTTAGTCAGTGTTCCTTAGTGAGAGTGTCAAGCTTAACGGCACTTCTGGATTCAATTTCGCATGCTTGGCCGAAGTGTGTAACAGTGCGCGCCCAAAAGCATGCAACACCAACTTATACACTGTACGTAAGCAAAGAGCACAAAGCATATTTACAATAAGAATAAGAAGCAAATCAAAAAAGAAAAGCAATGTTCCCAATAATGGAGCAGAAGCTACGTCAGCTCCATTTTCCTACTTCATCTTTCATACGACGCTTAATTCAAATTGTGCAGCGAGATTTTCTTTATTTTATTTTTTTGGAGTACTGCTGGAAATTTTTACACTGGTCCCAGCTGCGTGTTTACTTTGCAACAGCAACTTGAGTTGGCAGTCTTGATTGCAATTTCGGTGGCCAACTCGAGCGTGCCATATTATGGCTGATAGTTTATGGCCATCAACTTCGTTTTTGTCCAGCCAGAGGATGATATTAAACGGAAAAACTAAAGCTATTTCTCTATAGAACACTGTTATGCAATTTATTTGGATGATTTTGGAAACTGAATACTTGCTGTTGTTGGCCAGTATTTCAAATTAATCAATGATTTTTAATATAAATAACAATTATATTAATGAAGTGCGCCAGTCTTTTGAAAATACGTATGATTTTCAATAATAATATTATAAAATAAAACTGTCAATATGTTGTCAGCCAGAGTAAAAAAGTTTGATTTTGCATCAACTGTTATCCAGAATGCAAACCTAAGAATTTCAAAGTGTTTCAGTAAAGAGCTGTCAAAGAAACGACAGCTCGAAAATTGAAATTCTGATTATAATGCGATTCATTGTTATTCGTATAAGTTACATTTATTTAATCAAACTCACATACATTAATTTCTGCTTAAAAACGGATTTATTTCCAAAGGATCTAATTAGTTTGCTTGTGGCTGATTAAAAGGAGTTCATGTAATTCAAATATAATCCTACCAAATACGACTAATACCAAGGCAACATAAGTACTTAAATATTGTTGAAAATACAATAAACATTATCTAATAACCGCATAATAAATTGCAATTTGTACGTAACAGCTTTTGTATATTTTTTATTGAACAGTTTTAAAAATATCATAAATGCTTTTCGAAATACCAGCGACAAAGCCCTTTTTTTTTGTTTTGTAGATTCCATTGCATTGTTTCTATTATAACATTAAGTTTTTATTTGACCTTATTTTTTTTTGTAGCAAAACTGCACATTTCAGCTGTTGTTAATTCTACCGCACCATATGCTAATGAAATGGCTTAGAGCGTCTGCCAAAACTAACAAATATAACTAGTTTGCGTCAGCTATAATTCCAGTCAGCCACACAAACACACACACACACACACGCACATAAGTGTAGTAAGCCTCACGCAGATGCCATAAAACCAATATAAAATTTGTTGCATTCACTGAACGACCCTCGCTTGTGGTTGCGGCATTCAATAACCAAGCTAAACTATGCACGCACCAGTGGCGTCTGCAGAGGGGGCGCAGATGTTGTATCCAGTCACAGATTTTTTATACTTAAGATAAGGTATCTATACTTTACTGACAGATCATTTATTTCTCCAGTGCAAGAATTTTCTATTCGCTGCTCTTTGTTTTCATTTGGATTGGATTTGTGCTTGTCGAGTCAGCTTTATTAAGCTACTTTTTGGCTTAGAAACTGCATTTAGCTGCTTAAACTTCATTCAAGCCACTTTCAATATTTATACTCATTTATTTTAATGGTAACGGAATAAGATGCATTTGTAATTGGGTCAAGCTTTCAATCAAAATAATACATAGAGATCTTAACAAATTTATATGAAATTCTTGACTATGCCACTGCCACATATTAATACACACACACACACACACGCTCACTCACCCACACATTGGCCACTGGCTTTTTGCTCGGTTAGCTGAGGCTCAAATGTGTATTTTATGCTCTTTGCGCGGATTGGATGAATTTTTGAGTTTAGGCCCCACAAGCGTTGTCCGCTAATTAGGCAAAACGCACTCGATTGTGGAATAATCATTAAAACCCGAAAATGCACGGCTGCCGCACACATCCACACACACGCACTCACTCATTAAGACAAGCGGAAAACTGTATTTTCCTTAATTTTAGCAATGCTCATTTATTTTGCATAAATGTCGACGATCGCAATTTGAGTAGCAACTAAAAACCACAAACCATTTTGGTAACTTTAAAATCGATTTAAGCCACATCGGTGTGGAGATTGGAATATATGTCTTATATAAGCAAGTAAAATCTATTGACAGCTTAACAGCAAATGTTGAAAACTTGAGGCAGTTATTTATTATTATTACAATCAACAAGATATAAATTTGAATCAGGGTCTCAAGTCGCAATCGAAGCTTACAGATTGAAATTCATAATGATCGGTTTCAAACTGATATGCGAGAGTTTATGTTCGAAATTTAAAGTATCTTGTTTTTATATTTTCTGGGATCATTTGTTTAAACAGACGGACAGACAGACGGCTATCTTAAGCACGCCTGGCAAATCTTTATCCATTTGCTGCCACCTCAATATAATTAGAAATTTTTAAAAACCGATCGAACTATACTTTTTTTCCCGAATACAAAGGATCTTGGCCACCTGTAGTTAACTTTTATTAACGTAAAAAAAGTTTGTTGTGGATTTTACTTTACCAATATTTTCCTAGAGTCAATTATTTTTTTGTTCATATTATAATAGATTGTTTAGGGAATATGGCTTGTAACATGATATTTTTGGACACTAATAAGTTATGTTGTCAACTACTTTAAGATGAATTTTGGCAACTTACTTACTCATTCCTTTCAAATTTATTTTATATGTATTTGCGAATCCTTCAGGTCTGTCACGTTGCCGATTTAAAGTCAAAAAATGTGAGATGCTTGCCACAGCAAAACTCAACAGGAAACGGATGTGAGCGAAAGCAAACACGTGTTCTGAAAATCGCTGCTGCAATAATGCAAACACTCGTCCTTAAATATATATACACACACACCCATAAGCAAACACACACACACACACACACTCACACACAGAATATCTGACACACACTCTTCTTCTTACTCATTGCATATGTAAGCCAGCTTGTAAGCTGGCCAATTTTTTATGTATTTATGCATTTCTTCGTTCATATAGAAGCATCCGTCCTTCCCCCTTCCTCCCGTTCCGTTTCACTCCACTCGCATTAAAGTTGGCTGTTGTAAAAATGCATCAGTGCAACAAGAACAACAATAACCACAAGAAGAACAACATCAACTCCTCCACAGCCACGCCCTATGTCCATAGTAGGTTAATCAAATGCAAGACGAACAAAAATTGCAATACGTGTTTTGCCCAGCAGTGGGTGGTGAGAAAGGGGCAGGATGGGGCAGGGAGTTAAGGGGTTGCTGCAACATCTAGTTAGTGTGCGCGGTTGTCAGACCCCGTTGTGTGAGTGTTATATTAAAAAAAATTCGCGCTGAAGAAAGCCCAGCAGTTGATGCAGCTGAATACAAAAGAGAACTGACAGCTGACGTGGACAGGACGGCAGGAGGATGGGAAGGGGTGGACGTGGAAGGACACTACTTGATTCAGGTTTACTCTATCTGAAACTTAAGCTGCAGTATAATGTTCAACCGAGTATTTTAAGCTCTGGCATAATCAGATAAAATGGCTAATTAATGTGGTTCTTCGATTTCGTTGAATATGTTCAAAATGTTGAAAAATATTCACAAACTGTGAATAATAATAATAATCATTGAGTTATATTTTAGAAAACATCTAAACTAAAGGAGTTTTGATTTGCGTATATTTAGAAATTATTTTTAACAACTACAGACTTTTCTTTAATTTAATTTTTTACTGAGTGCGCTAAGACTGAATTGTTATCAAAAATATCCTGTCTCTTTTGGGATCCTGTAGCTGTTGGCTTCCGTCGAATAAATGCAAGTGCAAAATAAGCCAATTCATTGAAAAGGATTTAAAAGAATTCGAAGTGACTGTCAGAAATTGAAATAGAGAATTCCGTTTGGACAGCGATTTCCGTTTGCTGTCACTTGTTTTGGCAATTCCAACGAAGTTGTGCAAACAATTTACACTATCGAGTGAGAAACACACATTGCCAGACAATGTTTGTGACCAGCAGCCATTTGGCTTAATTCTTGACGCCTTATGCATATTATGAGCGACAGCCCTGAGTCCCAGCAACACCTACTCCTGCCCCAATCTTGGCAGTGCCAAAAACGATGCCAGCAGGTGACATAAAACAAGCCTTTTATGTGACAAGCTGCTGCTGCTGCTGCTGTTGCAGTTGCCGACACGCAAGGGTGGCTAAAAATGTTGCTACATCCTAACATATAGAAGGGAATGCAAAGGAATGCGGCAAGGAATGAATAAGTGAGGCGAACAAAACATCGCGTGAGAAATGTGAAATGTGAAATATAAGCAACAATGCGACAGAGCTGAGGGGCTAATGGGAAAGCGAAAGGGATTCTTGGATTCGGGTAGTGGATAAAGTGTAGAGGATAGCGGATGGAGGGGAGAATCATTTGTTATTTTGTTTCCGAAATAAGGAAAAGAATGCAGGCAATGGCACCAGGATTAGCGGCATCGCCTGTCTTCCAATGACAGTTGAAATCATTCCCGCGCGCTGTTGCCAAATTTCATTGTTTGTCATTTAACGATTGACAGTTGGCGATAAAAGGCAAAAACGAAACGAAATGAAACAAAACGTAACCTGAGCAAAACAAAGCAAGTCACAGCAAATCACAAATGCCAAACAATAAGCGTATCCCCAAATAAAACCCGTAACAGCAAAAGTAAAAACAACAAACAAACAGCGGCAACAGCAACAGCATTGGCAACAAAATTGGCAACACACCTCCCCCAATCGAAATGAAAATGTTAATGATGCGCTGCCAAAAAGGTGTCAACTGCTTCTGCTTAGCCAAAAATTGCTTCTTTGCCCGCCGCCAACTGCTGCTGACTTGAGATTATTTTTGCTGCCTCGTCCCAAGGTCCGTTTGGCGTGTCGGAATGTCTGAACGTCTGAATGTCTGAATGTCTGTCGGGCTATTTATCATTATGACATTGTTTGGCTTTCGGGCTGATTTGCCTGGGGAGCGCCATCTGGGCCGCTTGTGTCTCTAAGCTGTTAATCAAAGCTACCACAAAGTTGTGAGCAATACTCAACATGGGAATATTTGACTCAAAATCATGTCGATCTGTTCTGAATTTTTCATATCACTCAGAAATTCAAAGCATTTAAATTGAAATCCAATTTTAGAGAATACACTACTATATTGAATTTTGTAAATTGTTTTTCATATATTTGCTCAACTGATTAAATCACAAATACTTTATTTTGAATTTCAACTAAAAATTTAAATTTCCAAAAACTATATGTTTTGCAAAATCAGCTAATCAAATATTAAATAATTTATGAATTAAATAAAGTTGAAAGGTAAAATTATTGTTCTCAGTATCGACATTTCAAATACAAATAATAATAAAAAAAATAAATAATATTAATAAAATAAATAAGATAATAAGTTCCAGATAATAGATCGGTTTATACCACTCTAACATTTGTGGAAGGTCACTTTTAATGTAGGTAACAGACTGCTTGTGGCGTAGGAAAAAGACTGTAACCTAACATGAGTACATAACATTGGTATCGATATCGATCGATAACAATTGTGTGATCAAGTTCCTGAAGTAGAAGAAGATAATGATCGTGAATACAGTAAAGTCAGCAGATGTGTTTGAGAAAGAAAAATAATTAAGTTTTGACTGCTACACATTTTTGTGCACTGTTAAATATTTATGTGTATATTAAGAGAAAAAAAAACAAGTTTAAAAAAAAAATCGGAAGTAGTGAAAATCAATACTAATTGAAATAAATAAATATTAAGAATTATAAATTTAAAAAAAAAATGATATACGCTGATAGTTGCGTCACTCCCACATCCTGTGCACTTTTTATTGTAAATTAATAAATTTATAAAATAAATATAGTGATCAAATATATATTGCTTTTAGGAAGCATCAAACGACTAAGAATCTGTCATAATGCGTAAGCCACGCCTGATAATCATTTCACATTTACTCAATTACATCCATAAATGTCAGATGTGGCCCAGTTTTGGGTTGGCTTGGTTTATTTTTTGCAGAGTTCATGGGCCATTTCACGGAAACCGGTTAAGCCAATTTATTAAATAAAAAACCATTTGTCACATTTTATTCAAGTTTTCAACGTTGGCTTTTGTGTGTGCTTGCTTGTGTATGTGTGTGTGTGTGTGTGTGTGTGTGTGTGTGTTTGTGTGTGTGTTCGGACCGCGTGGCCGGTTGCTATCTTTATGACATTTCCAGCTTGGGCAATGAAACAGAAACCCCAAAAGCCATAAAGTCGAAACAGTGCCAGCTAAAAGATGGCTAAAAGGCCACAAACGGCACAAAGGGCAATGAGTGAACTGGCTGGACAAAAGGTCAGCCTGACATTTTTCTTCATTAATTTCACCTGGTCGACTGATAAAAGGCCAAACGACGACAGCAGCGATGATCATAAAAGTAATATGTAATAACCAGATAATAACAATAACAAGGACCTTTTTCTTCTTTTTGCTGTTGTTGTTGTTGTTGTTCAGACGTATTTTCGACGTTGTCAGAACTTGAAATAAGCACTCACAATAAGTCAAGAGACTAAAGACAATAGCCACAGTCCACTGCTGCCAACCGCAATTAGTTGATTGCCGAGGCTCAACTCCATCAAAGATTGTAAGTGCTTTCAATTTCATAGCTGTTCATTCCGTTCACATCTCCTCCACCACCCCATCTCTTCCACGGTATCCAACGCACTCGACGGAAATTAAACTTGCCCAAAAGTTTAAAAGCCTTTCTTGGCGCCTTCCGTTGGGTGCTTCGCCCAACTTTTGTCTTTCTAACTTACCGTTTGCCTTGCCTCCTCGATGACAACTATTTCACATAGTTTCCATTTTCCATTTTCCTACATTTATTGTGTGTGCTCAGACTCAGACTCCGAGTTTTCTAATTTACGCCGACCACACAATTAAACGAGGCATCCGTTTAAATGCCCCTCGTTGAGGAACGAGCAGCGCTCTCTTTAAATGCACTCCGCAGTTGGCTTTCAATTGGCGGTGCTCCATTCCTGAGCTGCTCATGTGACAAATGAAGCATGTCAAGTTCCACGTATGCGTCGTTGCACCACTTCATAAATGGCAAATGCGCTAAGTTGGCCAACAAACTGCGTGAATGAGAAATGTGGCCTTGACTTTTATGCAAGTGCAATAGAGACTCTCTCTTTCTGTCACTGTCTCCCTCTCTTTCTGAATAAGAATTTGCAAAAATAGTTAAATATTTCCCATTAAATAAAGTTGCAAACTGATATTTACTGCATTTAATTCTTGTTCTTAAGTTTTTTTTTTTATCAAATTCTTTCATAATCAAATAATTGCAAGATTTTTCAAGTTGATTAAAAGCAATAAACTAACCTAAGACATAAGTCTAACTCGAATATTTTATTTAAAATTCATATAAATCACAATCAGATTTATATTAAATTTAAATTTTATTTTAAAAAATAAATACTTGCAAACTTGTAAAGGGAACATGAAAAGGGCGATTGGCAATTTAGCTGACATTAAATGGGTTTTGTTGAGCGGAGTTTAACATATTTAATCTCTTAGCCTGTCTCTCAATTACACAGTTTCTGACTCACTGATTAATGTTGCAATTAAGCCGCAAAGTTGCCAACTTTTAATATACAAATTCATATATGCTGATTAGCTCGCAGCGTTACGCGATTGTATAAATAGTGCTGCGATATTTAATAAAGCAATGATGAAAACTTACAAAAAGCAATAACAGTAATAAAAAATGAGAAATATTAAAACATGCCATTCTCTTTATTTTTTTTTTTGTTATTTATTATTATTATTTCATTTTTCATTTGCAGTTGAGGACGACGACAACTCCAGAGGGGACGTCCCCTCCGCAGACGCAGTTATGCAATGGAAAATATGCTTTGCCAGGCAGCCCAGAGCTGAACAAATTGTTGCGCGTAAATATTTAACAGTTGCAATGAATTGCGTGCCCAGCAATTGAAATTGAAAGTAGGATGCGAATCTAGCCACTGGACACAACCAGCAAACGAGCTATGCAAGTGCCGACCACCGCGTAAACATTGACAAAGGCGAACCACAGCAGTGAAAACAACAAAAACCAAATACGAAATAAAAAAAAAAAAATACGAAAAGATAAAAAAAGGAATATAAAAAAAAAACACGCATAAAAACAAATACAAGAATGAATATTAAAATATTTCCGTTGACAGCGGATGCAACATTGGCGCAGCGACGGCGTCGCGTAATGAAACTGCAACGGAAACATAAAATGCCGGAAATATGCTCATGGCTAATTGTTGCCGCTGCCGCCGCCTCGGCCACTTGGCTGACCCTCTCCCGGTCACTGGCTGCCGCACAGGATAACGACGACGACAGCGAAATGCATCAGCATCACATGGATCTGCTGCTCCATCAGCAGCAGCACTCGGATTTCATCATCGGCGAGTCCGAGGAACGCGATCACATAGCACATCACTTGGGTGAGTTCATCTTCAAAGAATATCGAATGCTAACTGGAATTCAAATATAAATCTAAATCATGCATAATTAAAAATAAATTCAAGTGAATAAATAATTTAATGGTCACGAATACAATTTTTATTTTATTTAATAAACATTTACACTCTCACCACGAACCGATTATTAATAATAAATAGGCTTGCTATCATTATTAATGCAATAGATAATTTACAAGTCCACAAAATTGACCTTTTAAAATAGTTATAAATTTTAAATGTTGTTGTCACAACTTAAAATAGCTTATATTTTAAAACTACAGAAGTATTGTAAAGAAAAGAAAGTTTAGAAAAATACTAATTCTGGTTTTTGTTTTTAAATTAAAATTCTTATAACCTGCTAAATTCACAACAAAATTAACCCTTTAAAATAATTATTAATTTTATTATATTTTATTATATATATTAGTTTTAAATGATTTTGTCACAATTTGATATAGATTCTATTTTAAAACTACAGAAGTATTGTAAAGAAAAGAATGTTTAGAAAAATACTAATTCTGGTTTTTGTTTTTAAATTAAAATTCTTATAACCCCTCAAATTCACAACAAAACTAACCTTTTAAAATAATTATTAGTTTTATTATATTTTATTATATATATTAGTTTTAAATGATTTTGTCACAATTTAAAATAGCTTCTATTTGTAAAGAAAAGCTGCATAGAAAATTACTAACTCTGGTTTTTGTATTTAAATTAAAACCCGCCTAATTCACAACAAATCGAATAGACAACATTTTCTTTAAAAAGAATTTGTTTATTTCTTGCAGCAAGCTAAGTGCAACATTCGGATTCGCTCATCCAATAACTTTGATATATAGAGAAGTATAAAGGCACGAGTAACTTTTATTCAGAGATGAATTCAATCCACGTCATTTTGCTCCATTTTGGTCCACTTTTGCCGCACAGCAAAGTTGACACATTTGAGGCACAGAGGGACGGCTTAAGGACGGCTTTTGGGAGTTATCACGCTCTATTTGGGTTTGCGTTTGCTTTTGCTTAGTGCAAGGTCAACTTGGCGCGGCTGCCAAGTGCAAACAAACTTTTAAGTGTTGCCGCTCTCCCCCCCCCCTCCACCCGCCTTCACCCGTCTCTCTCCTGGAGCCGTCGGACGTCCGTCTGTGTGTGTCACTTGAGCGGAATTATGTGACTGGCAGCCGGCAGAGTTGTTGGAGCAGTCCCAAAAAACAGTTTGGCTCATTGCACACTGAGGGCAGTTTGAAGAACGTGCTTGGCTGGGTTTTAGTGGCTATTTAAGTTGGCCCAAAACTTAAGCCGTTCCCAGAATAATTAAAGCGCCCACATGTCGTATGCGTATTTGTAGTCGTATTCGCATTGTGGCTGCTGTGGTCTGACATCCCAAAATGTGGACCACACAAACACACACGCACACTCACACACACACACGCACACACATGCATACGCACACTTGTGGCACTCAGGGAAGCCGGGACCCGTTATTGTGGCCACTTAAGTTTTCTTTGTCCATGACTTGTGGGCTGTCGCTTCTGTGCCTGGCGCCGCTCGTGCATCTGTTGCTCAACAAGTGGACAACAGTTGACATTGTTGAACAATGTTGAACCGCTCAAAATCCATGTATATACATATAAGCGACTGTGTTTGTGTGTGTGTGTGTGTGTGTGTGTGTGTTTTGTGTGTTGCTAAACATGAGAGCATCTACTTAGACCAGTGACTTGAGGGACCCAAAAAAAAAGTGATTGACACTCTGATTGATGGCACTTTGGCTCGCTGGGCAGTTTTGGGTTTATGACTTGACTTGTTGACCAAGTTTTTCATTGTGATTGCATTTAAAGCAAAATCTACCAAACTATTTGTCAGGTTTTTTTTGCTGTCCCACGAATAAATTGATAGTTAACTGATTTTAACAGATGTTTGGGGATTTGTTTTTTAATATTAATATTCTGAATTATCTTTTAGTGCTCTTTTTGAGCACCTTTTTTTTATATAGTTGCACTATTTGTCAAATTAATTTGAATTCAATCGAAATATGTGTTTATGAATGATTCATTAATTTTCATTACTTAATCTAAATAATATATATTTATTTTCTTGACAATATCACAAAAATATTTATAGTTAGAGTTATTTATACATAGAGTCAACTATGAAATATATTCGCACTAAAATATTGCTGAATAGTATCAAAAATAGTGCTCAAAATATAATATTATATGCTTTATGTTTATTAATGTGCAAACTTAAAAACTTTGGCGTTCGACTGTCAAAAACTTGTCGCTTAACTCATGACTGTCTGTGGAGCTGCCAATGTTTGACTTTTAATAACATTAAAATCACGTAGTCGAAACTTTATCGCTTTATCAATTTTTCTCATAATGTTTTACGGTACGACGTGCTCTGGTTGCCATTGTCAAATTAAATTTCATGATTTAATTCCTCATCGTTTCTCATTTTCGTAATATTGGTTAGCCTGTTATTTTTTGATATATATTTTCTTTTTTTTTTACAACACTGGCAACATGGGAAATGGAGCTCAGCAGTCAGCAATCCTTTGCTGCAATTGTTTGACAATTTTTCAACAATTTCCCAGCTGACTTCAAAATTGTTGGCGTCCCTCCCTTCATTTCCCACTCCATCACGACAGTCTGACACATTGTTTTTGCTTGTGCGTGTCTCTGTGTGTGTGTGTGTGTGTGTGTGTTTGTGTGTGTGCATTTTTCACACGCTTTTGCGTTTCTGCTGAAAGTATGCAACACTTTTTGCGCTTTACATTGTTTAGCGCTTCGCTCGGCCAACGGGGCGGATGAGCAACGAGCAGAATAAAAGCAGCAGCAGCAGCAGCAGCAGCAACAGCTGCAGGGGGGAGGGAGGGAGGGAGGAAGACAATCACTGCTGGTGTTGGCCTTTTGAGGCGTTTTGCTGCTGTTTTGTGGAGTGTGTGCCCCTGTTGTATTTTGCTTTTTGTTTTTTTGTTGTTGCTGTAATTTGTATTTTATTTTGTGTGCTCCCCTCGTTTTCATGTTGTGTTTTGTTTTGCTTATGTTTTTTTTTTTTTGTTGTTTCTTTTTGCTGCGCTTTACGCTTGTTGCCTCTTGGCGAATGTTTGGTTTTAACATCATTTCACGTTAGCATCGTTTGTTCGTGTCGCTTTTGAAGTCGCCTTTGTAGTTGTGTTACACACAAAATTTAATTTACCAGCACTCTGAAAGCAGATCACAGCTCGCCACTTCTAGTTAGCCACTTTGCATTTGACCTGTGGCCAAGGCCGGAGGCTGGACTCTTTGAAATCTGTATTATAAATGAGAGGGCATTGCATATGTGTCAGCTAACTGAACGCAAAAGGTTTTGGCCAAGGCTAGACACACACAATATGATAAAGTTGTAGGAATGTTTAATGATATTTCAAGCTGCCAACATTGGAAACAAGACACCGCATTGGGATTGTGAACTGAACAGATCTGACTGAATTTGAGTCAGCTAATTGGGAAGTTGCTCTATTCAGTAGCTGGCCAGGCTGAATGCTTAAAACTTTAGAATGCTTTAGTTTGCTACTCGCAGACTTGCAATAAAGTTGTTGAATCTCAGTGAGAGAAAGCGCAACACGCATCGGTAGTTTTCCAGTTTAACTCTGTGCATTTTCTCTGCAACCTCAGCTCACGTTCGTATTTGAAAGTTTCATAATCATCTGCAGAGTTTACCGACAAAGTTGGCCGAAATGCAAGGCCAATAATGGTATATGAAAAGTACTTGAAGCACTCTAATGGTTTTCTATTCATTTGGAAAGTCTAAATAGTTATAAATTCATATCAAATATCAATTAAACACTACAAACAAATTTAATGTCCTAGTTTGCGTCTAACTCAAACCCAATTCATTAGCAGCTATTGCATAATTTTGACAATGCTCAGTGGACCTCGAATTGCATTTTAATCTTTTAGAAGACGTTATAAATCTATTTAAATTATTTTAGTTTTCGCCGAGAGCCGAAAGTTTTCATTGTCTATCTTTAAGCCTTGGGGATTCTTTTAAAATTTTAAATTGTCACAGCTTGAGTTGAAGTGCAATTTGGACTAAAAATCTTCCAGCTCCGCCTGCTCGCTTATCTGTGCCTGGAGAGCAGAATGGCATCGGTGCCTGTGTGTGCCGTGAGTACGTGAGCTGAAAACTGAAAGTACTCCTTGCAGATAATAAACATATAAAGTATAAAGTAATTAAATATACTGCAGAGAGAAATGCTAGATAGCTTAAAATGTCGAAAAATATTATGGCTATTTTAAACTAACCCAAAACATTTTTATATAAATTATTAGAGCCAAGAATTGGGACTGTCTGCGCGAATAGCATGAGCTTAAATATAAATGTTTCCAAAGGGATTTCTTTTGGCAAATTATGTGAAATTCTCCCATCTTTTTCTTCATCCAAAAATATTCGAAAAGAAAACAAACAAAAACTCAACCCCACTTTTTGAAACGTGTCGAATGCCTGCGTAATTGTAATCATTAGGCAAACAAAAAAAAAGCATTTACAAATTGTAGACAAATTTGCGCAACTTGGCTATCACCTCCACTCGTTTAGGCCGAGTCGTATCCTGGGCATTAAGCTGCTGCTCAGACGATTCAACTACTTAGACGGCTGCCAAGCACTGTCTGCGATGCTCGCTAATAAATCATTGAGACTTGACACGAAAATTGGCTTAAATGCGTTGGCATTATGGCCAAAATCAACAGACGACGTCCAGGCGTCTCCTAGCTGAACCGTACTTTGGATGCGATAAGAGGAGCTGCCGCCAGTCGCAGCAGGTGCGTTTCTTCTCAAAGGTGGCGCCACAAGATGCTTAAATTAATATGCTCGTGTACTTTTGCACAAACAGAAAACACACAGTTGGCCATAAATAGCAGATACGGTAGGCCCATGATTTTCCTAAGGCATCTTTATTGTTTTCGTTGCATAATTTTTGGCTAAGACTCGTACATTTTCATTTGCTCTGCTTCCGCATTTTTCACGATATATATTAAAGTTGTGTGCAGACAACAGACAGCCAGACAGCCAGAATGGACTGTGAAAAAGAATTTAGGGCATATTTCTTGGCCCGTTGACGCAGGCAAAATGGCATAATAAATAAATCTACTTTGAATTAGCGCCATTTACTTTACATTTATTTTGGCCACGGTACAATTTATGGCGTTGAACGCTTCAACGATTTTGTTCTTGTACCGATTTTCGCTTTGGTGTTCCCACAATTTTGGGCACGTGCTTTTTGGCTAATGAAGTTTTCAGGCCTGGCCCACAGAGGCTTTCAAACGAATTGGCCCCGTGTCCCCAAAAGGTGAGTGCAATCTAGTGTTAAACAGAAATAGCTCAATTCAAAATGTGCTCAGAAGCTTTTCTGGGCTTAATGATAAGGAAATGAATGATGGCCATTGGCCGGAGACTTCCTTACAAGAATTGCTTTTATTTACTTTCACATTTTTTGCTTAAAAATACATCAAAATCTATGTATTTTGTACATAATTGTTTTTTGCCTGCCGACCTATTTATATAATTTAGATATGTATTTCACTAGCTTAAAAATATATAATAATATAAAAATACTGACGGCGTTCGTCTTTAGGGATTGATTCTCTTTGTTCGTCTAGTTTAATGTGAAATTTTAAATTTACTAAATATTTAAAGTTAATAAATACTAATTTAATGAGCTGAAGTGTAAAGAAATGTATTTTTAGTAATCTACATCTTTTTTTTTATATTACGCTTAATAACTTTATTAATTTTGATTCTTAACTAAATTTAAAGACGTAAAAGAATCATGTAATATTAAAGATTGCAATAATAATTATTTATCAAGCTGTTACAAATTCCCATAGCTAAATGAAGTAATTAATTAGTGCCAGGAAACGTAGAAATATTCATCTTCATAACATCATTTTCAGACAGTTGAATTCAATTCTCCAAAATATCTTTTGCAACATATTTCTGTGAGGAATTTGTAGTCAAATATCAATCAGTATTTCAAAGGCACTAGAATTTCTGCTCAAAGTTGACTTTGTCACATTTACATTCCATTTCCATTCCCCTATCGTTCTACCTGTCTCTCTCTCTCTCTGTCTATCTCTTTTTGTCTCTGTTCCATTCAGTATCTCTCTAAGGGGCCCACATTTCTCGTCTATTCAAGCGATTGCTATTGATTTTTAGTGCTATTTATTGGCCACCTTGGCACATATTCTGACTAGTTTTCTGCACGATGACAGCAAACAAAAAATTAACTTATTTATAAGCAAAAAGGCCTTGGACTCTAACCAGTGCGTGCACATAAACAAGTCAACAGATCGAATGAATTTGAATGTTGTCACATCAAGGAAACATATGAAATAAGAAATTCGACAACCAACCAAAAGCACAAATTTTCAATTAATTTTTATGTTCAACAATTTGAGACTGTTTTCATATTAATAAGCGCCAAACAGATGTTAACCATCACTTGCTTGGAATAGGAAGGGGGAGGGTGATAAGGCTTACTGCAATGCAATATTGGAAAATGAATTTTCAGTGAGCTGGAAATGGGTTTGTGCAAATGTCACAGCTGTCTTGGAAGGCGAATACATTTTGTGGTTGTCGCACCAACGCACAAAAGTGTACAATAAATTCGATTCCACAAGGAAGCTGTGTGGGAAATATCGAAGTGCAACAAAGGCAAAATCAGTTTCTGATGCAGAAGTTGGGCAACAACTATGCACTCGACTTGGCAGCTCAGCCTGCTTGTAATATTTTGTGTTGCATAGTTGCAAGCCAGTGGCAAGCCCAAGTTTGCTGTCAGATTGCTGCCCCGCCTTGTGGCCCATGTGCAGCTATAGAAAACGCATTCGCAAAGGCCACAAAATGTTGCTAGCGAATGTTACGTGCCACCTCGACCACACGCAGCTCTCCCGTAAACTCTGCACAGCTCTACAAAAAAAAAAAAAAAATAAGTAAATATCAAAAAGAGAGTTGTGAAAGTTTTTCTCAAAAACTTTTTTACGCTTTCTTTTACATTCTTCACAAAGCTTGCCGTGACGTGATTTACCAGCAAGTTCAACGTGACCATGAAAATATGGCAAGAACATCGGCGACCTCTGCTAGCCAAGTTGTGCTGATTTGATGTTAACTGATTGGCAATTGAGACGCTGAATGATTGACTTTTAGCTCTAGAAAAGACTTTAATGTTGTTCAGCAATACAATAATTCAATATAGATAAATTCTTTAGTGCACTACAAAATCGGAAACATTTTTAAAAAACAACATATTATAAAAACTATCAGCCATTGTCTGCACTTTAAAATAAATATTTGTACAATATATTAAAATAGATATAAAGAAAAAACAAATAAATGATGAATAAATAATCGAAAATTAAATATAAATATAAATTAATTAAATACTCATGCAGGTGTTCAAATAAATATCAAATAATTCAATCAATTGTTTGCATTCCATTGAAATTCTCAGTTGATTTTGCGTCACATGCGTAAAAACAAAAGTAATCCACAATTATTTATTTAAGAAACATCAATCGAATAATTACTGATTTAGTGAGCCAGCTGACAATTTTAAGCCACCCACTAACAGCTAATTTCAAGCTAATTGAACAATTCAATTAAGCGCTAATTAAGTTATTTATCAGCTTTACGAAATACACATTCAACTGATCTCATTAGAAGCCAATAGAAAAGTAAAATCACAAATCGTTTGAGAGTCAACCTATTGGATTTACCCACTCCCCCAATCCTACTGATTTGAGGAGTCAACCTATTGGATTTACCCACTCCCCCAATCCTCTTGATTGCCATAATCTAAACATTTGACATTTACCCATTTTGGCCATTTACTAAATATTTTATGATGCGTGCAGTGCATTGCATTAGCTGTCTGGGGAATATACGACTGCCACAAGCCACCCCCTTCCATTAGTTGGCAGGTGGGTTGCCCTTGATGGTTCATATATTGATTTCGTTGGTGGCAACTTCATTCGCAGCTGCTGCACAAAAGTCAAATGGCGCAATTTGTGCAACTGCATTTTTCGGTGGCGAAAATTACAAGCTGCTCGTAAAAAAGAAGGCGTCGAACAATTGCGCTAAAATATTGGTAAAAGCTCCCCCACCCCCGAATCCACCCTTCTCATGTGCCCCACCAACAACACAATAGCAGTTCACTGATTTAAACTACGCGACCAGCAAATGCGGTTGCTATGTGTGTTGCTGAATGTGTCTATGTGTGTCTGTGTGTGTGTGTGCGTGTGTGCGGCTTTAGTTTTTTTTTTGTTTTTGGCGGTTGCTGTGCAACCCGTGTATCTGTTTATACAGATGTAAAGCAGCTCAATGCTCAAACCACAAATTGAATTTCCAACCAAACTAACATTAACCATGAAATATCTTTAAATGTCTCTGTCTAACAACATTTGTCTCTTTCTCTTTTGCACTACGCATCTCGCTCTCTCCACTTCCAAAGCGGAAATGCAAAACCACGAGGAGCTGCTGGAAGACATACGCGAGGACACGGCTGTCAATGTGATACCAGAGAAAGGTAAGAACACTTTCCTTCCTACTCCCAACTCGACCATTTCAATTCACACACACTCTCATACATACATATATAAACATACAGATGTACATATGTATAAGCTGTGAGCACATTTTCAAGTACTTCCTGGAATGAGAGTACATCGCTTGTTGGCCAACTTAAAATGTATATAATATAAATTTATATTGTATTACTTTAATAATAATTAAATTAAATAAAATCTAACAAGCGGCTTTCGCTTACTTCTTGTGCGACAAATCATTCAAAGACTTTATAAAATTCAATTAGATATTAAATATTGCACATTATTTTTATAACACTATTTGTTAAATAATTTAATAAATAGAAATTGTATTTTAAGCTTTTAAGCTCTAAGTTAGCTAGTTGATATCTGTGGACTTTGTTCCATTCATTATAATGATTATGACTCAATAACTCTTCAATCGAATTTTTAATGTTTCCTTGGAAAACAAATAATAATAAAATTATACAGTTACCCATTTATACATATATATATATATATATATATATATATATATATATATATATATATATTTCTATTATCATTTGTTTCAGCTATTAACTTTGCAGAGTCTTAACTCAATTTTAACAACGAATATTCACAGAAGAAAATAAGTTTTTGTTTCATACTTTTCAGTTTAATAACAAAAACCTGTCTTCTGAAACGAAAATATAGTTTTAAAAGTTAGTTATCTTTGCTGTCATATTTTTTTAGGGTATTTAAATGTCGTTATATTCAGTCTTTAATTTCGCTGCATGTTTGCTGTATCGTGTTACTTATCTCAAGCGTCACGTGCTTTTCCTTGCCCCCCTACTCGCTTGGTGCCCCACCGTCGTGCCCCATTAAGTCAGTCGTTGAGTTGGTGTCTGTCTTTAGTTGCTTCAGTCGCGTTTGCTGTTGTCACAGCGTTTTTTCTCGCTTTTAAATTTTATTTATTGTAAATTGTATTTGAAACGTGCTGAGGTTCCATTTCTGCACCACCCACTCCTTGCCACCAAAAATTTCGTGGCAAGAACTGCTTTTGGCTTTAATATGTTTGTATGTGCTATATTACCATGTGTGTGTGTGTGCGGTTGTGTGTGTGTATCGTGCAACTTAATAGAGTTGTTTAGCATTTAAATAGCGCCATTTGACATTGTTGTTGTTGTTGTTGTTGTTGTTGTCATGCTTATTAAGTTAAAACGCCGAGTCGAGTTGAGTTGACTTAATAAAGTAAGCTTAAAGTTGAATTTAGCAAAGAGGAACAAAAATGCGCCTAGTTGGCTTATGAATGTCTTGAGAATGCGACCCAAAACCACTCAGCGATAAGCCAAAGTGGTTGCATAACTGTATTTTATACTACAAATAAAATCTGATATGAAATAAGTGGCTAAGTGAATGCACGTGTGAACTGCATAAATAGATAGAAAATAAAGCAAGAGATTTATTTTATAATCGTTGCTGCAAAAAATATGTAGAATAATTGCACTGGTTAAATTAGTTAATAGATGACAGATTTTATATGTATATATATATTTTTTTTTTGCTTATCAGCATTGATTTAAAGTAGCTTACTGACAACAGATAACTGCTCACATCACATATTGCTGTGCAATGCATATTTGACAGATAAGATTACAATTACAAAAATCCATAAGCCGCCACCTCAGATGGCTTACAAAAATGGCTCGTTTGCTTTCCAAAACTCAGCAGCTAAGCCACTTCAAGCAAAGCTGCATGTTTTGTTCTTTCATAGAGAGAATGCAGGGAACCACAACAAATATGCCGAGCCCCCCGGGGGAGGGGGAAACCTCTAAAACGATTTGCTGTATTCGCATATATCATAAGCATTATGTTAAGTACAGAGGCACAAGGGATATGCAGAAGGATGTGCAATAAATCCACTCAAGGCACAAGACATATGCACATTAAATCCTAATTTCATGTGCCCATAAATCCACTAAACAATCACACCCAAGTCTACCCCGAATGATGTGCCACAACAAAATATGTAACGAATTTGCGAATTTGCACATATTTACACACGAACGCGCCAAAAAGTATGCCATAAAAATACACGCAACGGGGCACGCAGCAACGTGGCAGCGGGGCAGGCACATATCAATATAAACGGAGCCAAATCAAATGAGTTGGCAAAAGGCAGCTGAATGGTGAGTGCGAAAGAGACAGACGAAGGCAGAAGCCGAATGTGGGTGGGTGGCTGGAACGTTGTTAAGCCAGTGCTGGTCTGAAGTGTGAGTGGCACGTGAGGGAGGAGTGAAGGAGGGAAGGAAGGGTCTGGAGGGACGGGTGGCAGGACAGTCTGTGGTAAATTTTTATTGACGCATCAGGAGCTGGGTAATCGAGCTTATTAGCTCCCACAACAACAGCGAGCAGAGTGGGAAATGGGAAATTATCGCTGCCTCTACTTGAGCAATTGGACTCCCTATTATTACCTAGCGTAGCGTACCAAATCTGGAATACTCTCTACAATAAATAAGATATATACTATAAAAATAATATATAATATATTACAATGTATATTGTCTATAACAAAACATTACTTTTTATTTATTTATTTATTTATTGTCAACTAAAATCAGTCGACAATAAATAAATAAATAATCAGTAAATAATCTGAATTAAATTAAATTTTAAATAAAATTAAAATTATAAATAAATTAAAAAATACTTAAATATTTACTTATTTATTTTATTTTATTTATTATTAAAAGATTATTAAGATTTGTGGGTGTAAAATACAAAATGGTCCAACATTTGTTGCATGAATTGCTTGTTATATTTAATATAAATTACTTTTACTGAATATTTATTGTCTATTTTTTTTTAATTATTATATTTTAACAGGCCAGTAATGAATGGATCCGTCAACAGACAAATGTCAAAAAAGAACAGAGAGTTGAATTATTTATAACACTAAGTTAAATACCTTTTAACAGCTAACAAAGTAATGCTTTTCGTTTACAGCATACACGAAAATATTATGATACTTTAAGTAGTGGTGCTAAGTAAATGCCCATTGGTGTACTAATGTGCATGGTTACTTTTTATTACATTCAATGTACCCTCCACAGCGATTAGTGTATATTAGGCGGTGCAGAATGTGATGTTTAGCCGGAGATTAGGCGACAATCCGCAACGTGACAACACAGCTCCACACACACACACACACACAAACAAAAAAAGAGAAACAACAAAACAAACAGGCAAACAAACAGCTAAAGAACATATAAAGTTGTTGTCAGTTGTTGTTTCAAACTTTTGAGCTGTTTACCCCTTGCAAGTGAGATTTACGGCCACATCAATACACATCAAACAAAACATACTCAAGTCGTCGCATCTCTCCCCCTCTCTCTCTCTCTCTCTCTATATTTGTCTGTCTCTCTCTCTCTCAGTTCCACTGTCTGTCTTTGCTTATCACATTGTTTACGCATTTTGAGTACGAGATTGTTATGTGTTGATTTGCTTTAACTGACGCGTGCCCCGCATTCATATAAGAAAGCATCTCCAGCCGACGGCTTGGATATATATATATATATATATATATATACATATATATATTTATATATATATGTATATGTTTTTTTTTGTTTGTTTTCATAACATTCTAGGCAGTATGCGTAACACCAGCTTTGAGGTCTACTTGGCATGTCAGCGACACAAGCACACAAACACACACACAAAGACACACAGAGACACGCAAACACACACACAGAGACACACAAAGACACACCCAACAATAAGCGACAAGTGTTTGGGTTTGGCGGGAGTCAACTTTGAAAGGTTGCCACTCAAAACCACAAATCTGTTGCATACTTGTGGGCGCGCTTTTAAAGTCAAACCGCGCTTTGTGCGCATCGATGGTCTTTTGAGCGCTAAAACATTGATTGACAGACTGACTAAATGATGGAATGGCTCATTGACAAGACCTACTTTCAGAGAGTCGACCACAGCAAACATTGGTTATCAGAAAGCGACCAGGGAGAGAGTGGGAATGGTTATCCATGGTATTATTTTTGGATGGAAAATTTAATTATCTTAAAACCAGGCATTAAACCAGGCACAGATTAAATACAGATAGTGAAAATGATCCATCACGAAATATTAGTGGATTGTCTTGTATATTTATATCTTAATAAATATATAAGATAAATGTATACATTTAATTTTCTTCTGTGAAACATCGGAAATGGTTCTTGCTGAAGTCCATTGTCTACCGATGATCGAAACAAGTTAATGCAAATTTGTTAGAGCGGAAGCCACAGGCTAAAAATAAATCAAGCGGAAGACGTGTTCCATGTGTGAGTGCTTTGAAGAAATTTAAATTATCATCCGGATTAAATGTGTAAAGTTTATTTTAAGAGGCTTATGTGCTCCTCGCTTCCTCTTGCTTGCCAGGATGTAAGCAAATCTCATGGGGATGATGATGCTGCATTTTGTTGATGTGTCGATGCACTGCATTAATTTATCTTGTTAACTAAATAAAAAATTTCTTAGAAGTAGAAGAGAAAATGGGGAGTCGCAAACACAAACAAAATTATTTAATACAAAAAATTCATTTTTATTGTATCTTGAAACATATTATTATAAATATAATATTATTATTATATTATTATATTAGCACATACAATGCGATTTTCATAAAGTGGGAAAAGCTCGTTAGAATTTGAGGTAATTTTAGTAATGTGTAAAAATTATCTACTTATATTAATTACATAGTAAGGGTTATCTTCAACTTATGCACTCTCGATATTTATGGTTTTTACTGCAGTTGCTAGTCGCCTTATCTAAGAATTGAGGATCTTAACTCTATCGCCAATTTGTTAAAAGTTAAGCTCCCCTATTCTAAGATAAGTTTGACATAATGCAGTCTGACTAATCAACTGAAATGAATTAAATGTGAAAATCAGTCGAATCGAGTAAAGGTAAATACAGAAGTTTCAATACTCAAATATAAGAAACGTCCTAATATGTACCTTGTTTTAGATAAGACTGTTGTTGTTCTTTTTTGTCACAGCTCACTTTCTAATTATTTTATATATATTTAATTACAGATCTGCCAAAATTCGGAGAACTCTTGCAGAATGTCACGGTGCCCGTCAGTCGAGAGGCTGTCCTCCAATGCGTTGTCGACAATCTACAAACTTACAAGGTAAGTTTGGTATTTTTTTTAAATTGATCAGTCAATTGTTTAGCAATGGGTAACAATTAAGGGGAACAGCAGCCATGGCCAGGTGTCGCTACTAATGGAAATCGCTGAGGGGGGGTCTGTCATCTCAAACCGTTTACACTTCATCAAATAAAACGTGGCATGGTTTGAGCAGAGGCTCCTCCCCTCGAATTCCTTGTGCGTGTTGATGTTTATGTGCGTGTCCTCTCGTTAAACGCATAATGCGTAGCCCATTTGGGTTGACCCTTTTTGTAGGGGTTTTTCTGTCTCACTCTGATTTTCACTCAGCGCTCCTCCGGTTCGTGGCACGTTTCAGAAGCCCCTTGGGCGCCACTTTAATGTCGTGACCCGCTGTGTAAAAGCAGCCGGAAAAAAAAATACTGCTCAATGAATTGCCGAAATGAAAATAGCAAACGGCTCGCCACAAATTTGTGTTAGTCAGCTTTTAGGCCCATTGCCGTATTTCTCGTATAGTAAGTGGTAAGGTAAATGGACCTGGTGAAAGCACACGCAACAAATTGATAATCTTCGTGCTGGGCAGGCCCTAGATGATGATATCGTTGGGGTAGCTTCCGAATGGTAAATGTGATGCTTATTATGCTGGTAATTCTGAATAATGTTGTTGGGCATTGTCCGTTGCATTTGAGCATTCAAATTGAAAGCTAGTGAATTGATGTCTTTTACAACAGAAGACAACAAAATCTCTACCTTATAATCTGAGAGCTCTTGAATGTGTTATGAAAACAACTTGCTTTCAGTCTGCAGACTCAAATTTAAAAGCACTGAAGAACTAAAGAATAAAGTTAAACTAATCCAATTAAACTGATAGATTTTGCTGCTTACAACATTTTGTTGGCATATCTTTTATGATTAGGTGAAGTCTTATGCTGAATTCTAAGAACGCCATATTGTATAGTATTCAAATACAAACTATGCACTAAGGAATACTTAAAATTCAGCATAAAAATAGCCATTAAAAAATTATATTGAACTTCTTACATTAAAGCACTAAAGAATGTTATTAGAAAGGCGGTAAGAAACCTTAACTTAAATACCCAAGCCACTCATTGAGGTGTTTTTGCCACTACTTGCAACATTCCTCACATTATAAAACATTAGCCAAAACGTTGGCCGCCTTTTGGTGACATTTTCTGTCATTGGGCTAATAAATGAGCTTGGGCCACGCTAGTTCAGCATTAACATTGTAGCCAAATCGTCGGGCGTTTTAGTTTTACAATTTTCCCATTTACTCGGCAGCATTTTCAAAGTGTATTTTTGTTTTTGTTTTTTTACTATAATATTTTGTGCAGATTGCGTGGCTACGTGTCGATACACAAACGATTTTAACGATACAAAATCACGTCATAACTAAAAATCATCGGATGAGTATTACTCACGCCGAGAAACGTGCCTGGATACTCCGTATACGTGATGTCAAGGAGTCCGACAAGGGCTGGTACGGTATAGCACTATCAAAAATATGTCAAATTTATTATGTTCAACATTACCATAAAATCGAATGTAGATAACCAGAAATAATAATAATATAATTTTAGTAGGCTTATATATTTTTTATTTACATTTTTTATAACAAACTTAAGAAGAACCTCACAAACAAAAAAAGAAAATGATGTTTACAATATTCTCATTTTTTTTGCATAAAATCTATATTTTTAAAAATATTTACACATGCTCAAATATATGGATTTAAGTCTTAACAACTAAATTTTAAATTATTTACAAAAAAACCCTGCGAAATGTTGATTTTATTTACCATTCCTGTTATAATTTAAGATCTAAAAAATGTGTAACTGTTTTCATTTCACACGTATATTTTTTTTTAATAAATTTTATGTTCGACTTGGGAACTCATTCGTATAAATCTGCTTGTTTATAGAGCAATTCCCTTTACGATTATGTTTAATTCGTATTTATGTCTGGCAGTTCAAATTTGTTCATAAACGGCTTTAACGCCTGCCTCATGGGGCATTTATGAGTTGGTGCTTCCTTTTTGTTTTTATTTTACAACATAAGCCCGACATGCGAAGGAAACTAATATGAAAATATTTACAACTGACAGGTATATGTGCCAAATAAACACGGATCCGATGAAAAGTCAAGTGGGCTATTTGGATGTTGTCGGTGAGTAGAGATTTTCAACCAAGTAGTTAAATATGAACTGCAACCAAGCTGCTGGTCTATAAGTATTTATAAGTATGTTAAGTGTAAGTGGATTATTTTATTTTTTTATTTTTTAATAAAAAAAATGCAATTGGAGTACAATTACTAGAATATTGCCCTCTATCACTCCCCTATATGAGTTTAATTGTGGTGAGTCGATCAACAAATGCCCTCGACTTGTGCCTCATTTTGCAGCTGATAGTTTTTGCGAGTTGCGCTAATTGCTTAGCCAAGTGGCGAGTGCAAAGTGGAAAGTTCAAAGTGGGTTAGTTGGATGTTTCAATCGAGTCTAAAAGTTTTGTGCAACTTCGACTCAACTCAGGATTGAGTCTAATTGCAGCGGCTGACGATTCCGTTAAGTTGCTGTTGATGTTTACGGGGGCGTTTTGTTTTCAAGCTCTTTAAACTATTGGCTAATTGAGTTAGTCAGCTCTTTAAGCGTATTTAAAGTGGGACTGGCGTTGACTTACTTTTCACTTAGCCAGCACATTAGTTACTCTCTTCCACTTCCACTTCCTCTCTCTATCTCTATCTCTCTCTCTCTCTTTTTGTGCCTAGTATGAGACAATGAACAGCTAGAAAACTCCTGCCGTGGCAAAGTGAAAGGTAATGAAACAATTTACATGAAACGTGCTTCTCGCCGCCTCCGCCCCTCCGCTGTTTTCCAACAGTCCAATAGTCCTATGTCCATTTCCATGTACATGTCCGTGCCCATGTCCGTGTCCGTGTCCGTGTGCCCACGTTAATTATTCAGCGGGCGTACAAAAAACCTCAGAGGAGACAAGCCCAGAGTCGGATCCCAGACAGATTTTAAATGAATATGCCGCCCCCCAAGGCTTGGTTTGGGTTTGTGTTTCGGTTTCGGTTTGGGTTTGGGTTTGGTTCCGGCTTCAAGTTGGGGGCCAAAACCGCGGCATTTTACTACGGTCGTAAGTAACCACTTTGGTTGATTGTGTTTTCATTGATGTCGAAATTCATTACAGCCGCCTACACTGTGCGAAATTTATTAGCTCGCACAGAAGCAAACAACATCAAACTCTCAACAAATAAAGCTGCCGCTTTTGGGGCAGTGCAACAAATGCTTTTCAACCAAATGAACTGCGTCCATAAGCAAAATGGAAAGCCACTTTAAGTCAGTTCAGCTTTTGCTGCCACTGACAAAGTGCGCTTGTCTTTGTTGCATACTTCTTAGTGTGGCATACACTCAACTATTCCAAGAGCTGAAATGTTGTCATCGTCATGAAATCATTGTTTATTCAGTGGCGTTGTCAAATATTGCTTACATTTAAGGCCAAGTTTAAGTATAATTAATATGTCAAATGATTAAATATTTGGATTACTATCTGTAAAATATTAATTGGTGCTTGGTGGGTTTTTGTATTATTAAAATAAATGAGAATATGGAGAACAAAATAATACAATTCAACTTAGCGTGTCATGAAATAATTAAGCTGACTTAACTATGAAAATAGGGTTGTGAAATATTTATAAAAAACAGCATACATTGTCAGGAAAGTCCCCTGTTCCCAAAGGTAGAAAAATTGTCAATTAAAAAAAAGGAATATCTCTAAAAAATTGATAATTAAATATGGACAATGTATTATAGGGAAAATATAAAAAAAAAATTAAAATTGAAAAATAAGCAGCTACAAAATTGTTCGTATATACACTTAACTTATTCTGGTAAATATTACTCTACAGTTATAATTTGTTTTCTTAAAAAAAAAAAAAAAAATAGCTCACGTGTCAATTAAAATGCACAACTAAAAGAATAGCTCAAAATATATGAGAGCAGATTACCACAGATGACTGGAGCCATTCGGCTTTGTTCAGAAATAGCCCTAAGCAACATCAGCAAAACATCAATGGATGAAAATATATTGTTTCGAATAAATATTTCAGTGCGCCAATATAAAAACAATCATCAAAACCAACAATAGACAAACAAAAATAAAATTTTAACTGCATAAGCGCGAAAAATGCAAACAATATAAAAATTTTATCGAAAATGTTTTCACGATTTTCATAGATGAGAAATTTGCTGTCCATTTTCGGTTTGGCTTTGATGCATGGAGGAGGTGGAGGCGATGCCCATTGCTGGATTTAGCTGCTAACCGAAAAAGAGGCCAGTCAGGGGTGGGGGTGGGGGTGGGGGCAGTGGGCGAGGTCACTGGGCAAGCGTTCAAGGGAATAAGCTGTTAAAGTGTCAAAACGTCATTCGGTGGCGTCCAAAGTGGATTTGTTGGCACTCTACAACGTGGCAAATGCTTGAAAATCACATTTTAATGCAAGAAATTGGCAATTTAAAGATGGGGATAGATAAGTCGTTTTTCAGCGATGTTGAGACTAGAAGAGGATTTATATAATATTTATTCGACTATATATAACAGTATTATTTAAAAATACGATTCTTTATTTTGAAAATACTGCGAAATAATTCTCACAATGTTCCTATTTAAATATCAGTAATTAATAGTTGATGCTGTTAAAAAAATTAAATGTTTATAAATATAAAACAACATTACAAGTATTTTTAGAACATTCTTGTAGCTTAATATCAATATTAACATTTTTATTTATTTTTTGTCGCTTGAGCTTAGCACACTTGAAATTAATTTTTATCACACATCACATTTCACTTCATTTCATAACTTGTCACCCACTGAGCACAGCGATAAAAAACTTTTGCAACCCACTTTCCCACCTTTCTCCCAGGACACAGGACACACACACAGGACCCCCAAGCTCGCTCATTTGTCGGTCGGCTCCTTTGGCTGCTTTTTGTGATTGAGTCGTGTGACATGGCTGAGCCCATTACAGCCAAGTCAACAGCCTGTCCTGTGCCTACTCGACTTGTAAAACATGACGTATACGTAATGTGTGCCGGGGAAAAAGGCAAAAAGTACATTTTGTACAACATGCTCATCATTGTTGACACGAAGACTTTCAAGCTTCAATATGTACATGATGTGCGTAATAACTTGGCTCTGTTGACTTTTGGTTTTTCTAAAGTTTAAGCCAAACTGCCACTCAGTGTGTGGGCCTAAAACGCAGGCATCGCCCCCCACCAACGTCGCTGATTGGCGTCAATTATTTTCCTGGAAGCTGTCGTTGTAATATAAATTATTAAATTGCAGCGAGCTGCTTGGTTTTTCTGGCATTTTCGCACATTTTTCTGTGGCCAAATTAAAAACAAATTGAACAAAAAGCGGTTTAAATGCCACAATTCTTGAAAGCATATTTAAGTTAACTTTGCCGGGTGAGCGGGGAGCACTCATTCATTAAGTGACATGGGAGCGCTCCTGCGAATTCCCATTTCTTTTGGCCCACTCTTTGGGTCACTCGTTTTGGGCAAGTGAAAAATTGTCAAGCGTAAAATTATAATTAATTGCCAAGTAACACCAGAGACTGGCGAACACAACAGGCGACAGCTCCAGGTGCTGGTCTCGTTCCTGGTCACGGTCCCAGTCCCACTCCCAGTCCCAGTCCCAGTCCAGTGTCTGGCAGCGAGCAGATAGCTTGCTGCATGGAAATGTCAAAAATTGGAGCAAGCGATGTGTCCTTGTGGGATATGCATGAGCTCTGCCCCAGCCATTGTGATTGTGGAGTGCAGATGCACCCAAGCACCTTAATTGGAGAAAAAAATATATTGTAGATGTATTTCTTTTACTTGATGTTCATTGTTGGGGCTGTTGTCTTTTTACTGCAGAAAGAAACATAAAAACATATCTTAAATGTCCAATTAAAATAATTCATGAAACCTGAAAACTTCCAGCAAAATTTAAATATGAATGCATTGAATTGATTTTAAATTGCAAAAATATACAAAAACATATTTTTATTTTTTAAGATTTATGAATTTATACATAGTCAATAATATATATGACAATTATATATATTTAAAAATTTATGAATTTCTATTATAGCCCGAAATAGGAGTCGGTAGTAAAAATTTGTTAAGTGCCTGCTGGAAATAAACTCACTCAACCAAATTTCTTTATTGCATTTTCTCACTTACATGACCCGCTGACGATTACAACAATAACAACAACAACCAAACAACTAACCAACCAACCAACCCAAAAATGTCATCAACAACAACAATAACAATGTTAACTGCTGCCGCCAACTGCTGACACCTGGCGAACAATCCACGGACCCCTCCCTCATTTCCTGCTCTTTGTGCCCTGCAACGTTGCACGGCCCACTCGGCGTATGAATAATATGTCGCTTGTAACTGTTGCCATAACTATGCTTGTGTGTGTGTGTGTGTGTACCCGCCACACAGTGCCGCCAGACATACTGGACTATCCGACCAGCACCGATATGGTCATACGCGAGGGTTCAAATGTAACCTTAAAATGTGCAGCGACCGGTTCACCAACGCCGACGATAACCTGGCGTCGCGAGGGTGGCGAACTGATACCACTTCCCACTGGGGCCGAGGGTAAGTATCTGCCAGACAGCCACTGAAATCAAGTGCACCCCTCTGAGTGTGTGTGTGTGGGTGTGGGTGTGTATGGCCCAGTGTGTGAATGTGAATGGCAGTGTTTGCATTTTACACGCTGAATGCATGACAAATGTTCTCTGACTCTCCACTGCGTGTTTTCTCGGCATTAAATTTTATGAGAGCATTTTGGAGTCACTTCCTCCAATTCGTATAATTAACTTCAGGCGCGAGTTAAGCACAGCATTGCAAGTGCTGCTGTTCCAATAACCACAAACGCCTCATAATAATCAACCCAGTATTCAGGGAAAATTAATGATACCAATCAAGTGTCGTTTGAAAAATAGTTCCACCAAAATACAACAATTTGTTTTATGAAAAATGTTTTAGCCCGATAAAATAATCATCAAGAATAGGGTTTATAGATGCAAATTGATTATTGAAAGCAATTAAAGTAAAGCTTTTTTTATTGCTAATCTTTTAGAAGCTTGTCAATTAGTTACATTTAAGGGACATTGTTTTTATTCATGTGAATACATTTGATGGAAAGTCAGTTTCTGTTGACTCTAATCGAATTCTAGCCACAGTTGATCATTCGCCATTCAGTTTGCTAACAAAGAGGCAGCAACAATGTTTGCCAATCTCTGACTTCAAACTACAGAAGTCACTCGAAGTCCAAATTCAAATTCACATTTACATCCACTTTGGCCAGAGATGTGGCTTTAAGGCTGCCAGTCCGGACAAATGGCCAAATGACATATTCATTACGCTGCTGTCACTTGGTAACTCGATAAATCGGACGTCGTACTCCGATTTTGACTTTGACACAAACGAGATGAAAGTTAAATGTGAATGTGCACCAAAAAACACTCTTCTTTGAATGCAGAACACAAACACAAAGTGGCAACATTGAGAAACTGAATAACTTTGCAAATGTGTTTTCAATATGATGAAATTGAAACACTGCCACAAAATGTGTGTTTTAAATTACATAAGCAATGAGTTGCCTTGTTGCCTATAAACACAACAATTGTGTTTGCGAATGAGTTGATATACCTCAATTTGAATAGTTTGAATGCGAGTGAAATTATTCACTTATGTGTAAGTAATTGTTGTAAGCCTTGGGTTTAAAATTGTTAGTAAGCCAAAATGTTGTGTCAAGTTCTCTAAGAGAAATTTCACTTTGATTTCGACCATCGTGTAAGTAAAATAATTCTCACAATATCTAAACAAGAAAAAAAAAACGAAATGCTGTCGAAAATGAATTTGAGAACACCCACAAAATTTGTTATGTACACATTTGTGAACCGCAATTGTTTGCTGAGCAAATTTGCTTGATGTCCCAATTAACCAACTTAATATTTATCTCTCTCTCTCATTCTTATTCTCTCTCTCTCTCTCTCTCTATCTCTCTCTATCTCTCTGTATCTGTTTTCCATTTGTATTTACAGCTATCGCATACAATGGCTCATTTCTGACCATTGCCAAAGTGAATCGTCTGAATATGGGAGCCTATCTCTGCATTGCCTCCAATGGCATCCCGCCAACAGTCAGCAAACGTGTCATGCTCATTGTGCATTGTAAGTATACGGAATGGAGTGAGATGGGAAGGGATGGGATGGGACAGATGGTGGCATGAGAATCGTAAGACTGGAGGGCATATCAATTTTGCATATTTAAATATTTATAGTTTTACGCTAGAGCACCGCATGGCGTCGACTGTTGTCTGTGTCGGTGGCGTATGAGCAATGTGCTCCAGACTGGAGCAGAGTGGAGCAGAGCGAAGTGGAGTGGAGCCGGAGCCGGACACAGACAGTGCGACACACAAAGCGCCACTCCAAATCTCACCATTGAAAATATGCTGTGCATTTTAATATCGCCTGAGAGCAGGGCAAACTCCATTCTGTATCTCTGTACACCCCTCTCTCTATCTCTCTCTCTCTGTCTCTCTCTCTCTCTCTTTAGCACTTTGTCAGTCTGGTGCATACTTTTAGGTGGCATGCATAAAGTAAATAATTAAGTGTGCCCCAGCTAGTTAGCATTTTTAGCGCTCTTTTGCTTTGCCATTTGGCGCCCCAACTCCCAATTCGGGTCGGGATGGTACCGTTGGTGCTGCTAATTAAATAAAAATTTAAATTGCCCAACAAATTTGCCAGAGCAGAGTTTACTGTTATCTGCGCTGTAAAGTGTGCTACATTTTTCTTCAACGCTGGATTCAACAATTTAGCGCTCAAAGCAAAGCTTGCTAAAGATTTGAGGTTAACCATTTATCCCCTTGGCAAGTTATTTAAATTAAACAACCATTAATAAATGGACCATCGCCCACGATTTCCCTCTCGTTCTCTCTATCTCTCTCTCTCTCTCTGTCTCTCCTCAGTGTGGTTTTCAATAAAATTAAAAAGCAATTAGTTGAGCAAATAAAGAGCAACCGCAACAAATTCGCATTGCAAAACAATAACAAATGGAATTTTATATAAACTCGAATAGCGTCGTTTTATTTATCCGGCATGCCATAGTTCCATTTCCTGTGGCATTCATTTAAGCCACATACCTCCACCTGAGCTGCTGTTGCAATTACATTCCAACATTACACGTCACTGCTTCTCTCTCCCTCTCTCCATCTCTCTCTCTCTCTCTCTCACACCCTCACTCTCCATTCCACTCGGGCTCCCACAGAGCATTTCAACAATTATCGAGCATTTATTTTTGCCGTTCACAGTTCCGCCAATGATTTGGATACAAAATCAATTAGTGGGCGCTGCTCTGGGCCAGAATATTTCACTGGAATGCCAATCGGAGGCGTATCCCAAGTCAATCAATTATTGGATGAAGAATGATACGATTATTGTGCCAGGTAAGTGCGACTTCAGTTAACAAGCAGCTTAATTCCAAATTAGAGTTGAGCAGCATTTGGCAATAACGAAATCAAATTCTTAACAATAATTCCATTTATTCAATCAACTCTTACTTTATATTTAGTTTTACTGTAGATTTGTAATATTTAATTTTTAATTTAAAGTCAAGTGCATATCCGGGTTTGCAACTCAAGTTTCAATTTAATTTGCCTGTTCATTTCTTTGCATAGAAAGAACAAATGTTGTCGTTGCTGTAGCCCCAACTTCCATGAGATGATAAATGTAGCTAAATGTAATTAATTTGAAATAGTGCCTGAAGATTCAATGATTGTTCTCCAACCCTTAGGCACCATTTCAACTTAATTTCCTGCGGCCATTAAAAAGCTGACCATCCATCCATCCACTCATCACCATCCATATCCAACCATTCACTCAAACGCCCACTCATCTTGCTCGGCAAATGAACTGCATGACAAAAAAACTGATGGACAAAATGGCAACAAGGGTGAGCAGATTTGAGACCGCAACCTTCCTCCAAACTGCATCATACTTTCAGCTCCCTTTCACTGTTTGCCCTCGAGTTCCACCTCCATTTGCAGACCTTTGACTGGAGCTAAAAGCTCAGCGAAAAAGTTGCAGACAGTTTTCTTTTTCTATCAATTTTTTTTTTCTGTTTTTTTTCTTTTTTCATTTTTTTTTTTTTGTTGTTTCCGAGATACGCCGTCACATAGAATGGAAAAAGTGATTGAAAATGACCTCAAGTCAAAAGCAGTTTCAGTCTCGTCCAGTCGTGAGTTTTTAATAGAGTTTCTCTTTCACTCGCTTTTTTCTTCATTTTTTCCATTTTCAAAGTACTTTGAATTTGGTAAGTAAAAGGGTTTTCTGGGAAAGCGCTCTGCAACTGATGTGCTAACATAGAGAAGCTTATGAATGAAATGTGGGATGTGATTTACGTAGCAACAATTTGAAAGTCACAAAACAATAAAATTAGAACCATGAATATCAAAATTTCATGGAAAATTTTTAATTTCAGGCAGCAAATAATTGGCTTCCGATATCGTAGGATAATAATAAGAGCAAAGAATATATTTTAATTAAGAATTCATATGTTATATGAATCCAATTTGTGTGGCTATCCTTATTTGAAACCAGAGACACATTTTGATAATAAGATGATAACCACTGACAGAGTTTTTAGTCCTACGCTCATATCCTTTTTAATTGCTAAAAAAGCAATTTTTCTTCTGGCTTAAATCTGATTTTGGAAATCATTTTGAAGAACACAGTCCAATTTAAATTTAATCAACAAGATGAGCAAAGATCTTTCACTCTTTCTCTCACCTTACTCCATTTCGAAAGCATTTTACTAAACTAATCAGTTGCTTAGCTGCCATGCATAACAATTACCTTTGGCCAAGTTGCCGTAGTTGCCAAGTTGCTAGCCCGAAAATGTTGAACAAAGTGAAATGCCAGGCTTAGTGCCAACTACTAAATCTAACCGACATCAAACGTAAATCAAAACCGGAATCCAAGCGAATCCAAGCCAAGCCAAGCCAAAGCAACTCCATTGGGGGTCTGTCAGTGTGTTTCAGGGGGTGAAACTGGTTTTGTATAAATTAAAATGAACTATTTGTCAGTGGATGGGGGGCGGGGGTGAGGTTAAGACAAGGTTTAGACCCAAGATGACAACAAGTTCAGGTAAAAGTTGGCATTTCTTTTATTTTTATCTGTAGTCTATTTAAGCCAAATTGCTTAACCAGACAAAGGACAAACCAACTAAGTAAATACACGAATGCTGCTCAGCTCGAAGTGAATGTTTGTTGGGTACTCTTGGCCTGGCTAAATGATTAAACGACTACAGCTGCAGCAAAATCGGTTAAGCACATACCAGCTAAATATGCCGTTAACATTAGCGCATACACAGAAATTACCAAATTGTGTACATCTCACTCTAACTACTTCCATCTCTCTTTCCCTGTCTCTCTCCCTCTCTCTCTCATAGGTGAACGGTATGTGCCAGAAACCTTTGAATCGGGCTATAAAATAACAATGCGTCTGACCATCTTTGATGTTGACATTTCGGACTTTGGAGCCTATCGCTGTGTGGCCAAAAACTCGCTGGGCGACACGGATGGTGCCATCAAATTGTATCGTACGTATTTCAACAAAATCAACAACAAGTACAACAACAACAAATACAACAACAACAACTACAACATCAACAACTACATTCATTAGTATAAACATAAACGTAAATTTGAGTGTAAGTGTAACGGCTGCAACAGAGTATCTAACAACGGCCATAAGTCAGACAGCCAGTGGCAATTAGGCTCTAACTATTTGGCCAACTGTAGCTTCTAATTAATTCAGGCCAGTGACTGAAGCCCAAAACAATGTGCATATTAAATACCAAGACATTGGACACCCAAACTTTTCTACCCCTTGACTCAGGTCAAATTGTTGACCCCTCGACCCCCCAGTGGGCGTGTGTGGGGCATATTGTCAGTGATTGATTTACGAGCGAGCTGCGTGGCTGTGGCAAGGTCTCAGACTCGCACCACTCCTTCAAGTAAATTTCAGTGTAAACTTTTTGGGTACATAATAAATACTAAGCTGATAATGATGGGATGTATTTCTCTAATGGATGACCTGTAGATTAATCATTTATTATATTATAATAAGCAGCACGAATTTTTTGTTGACGCAGAACAGATCTTTGCAGTCGTCTAGCAAGTTGACATGAAGGCTATTTGTATTAATAAAGTTTTATATTTAGTCAGCTGCTTAGAATATAATTAAAACATAAATTAATTACGAAAATACAAATATAAACGAAAGTGTGCATTAAATTCCCAGCCAGCAGTCAGCAACAGCTGGTTGCATTCAGTCATTCGATTCAGTTTACAAACTATACCAATTGTATATACCTATCTGTATGAATACTTACTTTTATTCACTCACATATATTATCTCGATTTCTTATTTTTAAATCCACAGATATTCCACAAACAACAACAATTACAACAATGTCACCAACTGTATCGATCAACACAGTACCCGTAGATAGAGTCAAGTACAACAAAGGTAACTTGCTAAAAATATATCGGCCAAATATACGAGTAAATTCAATAGCTTAATAAAATATATTTCTCTACTTATTTTAAAGTTTTTAATTTAAGTAGCAAGCAAATAATATATGTTTCAAATCAATACTCATCAGAGCACTGATTGATAGTTCAATTCACTCATTGGGTTAATCCTTTTCGATCCGCAGAGCAACGTTACAGCAGCAACAGCAATTCGAACAGCAACAATCCGTACAACTACAACAACAACCAGCAGGGCAACAACAAGTTGCAGCGGAACAAGCCCAAAGCCGTGGATCAGACGCCATCCACACTGAACAATGTTTATATGGGCGCCACGTCGAGCTTATGGAACTCACAGGATCACCACTCGCAGGCCACCTCGCGTGGCAGAGATCATCATCAGCAGCAACAACAGCAGCAACAGCAGCAGCAGCAGCATCTTGGTAAGTAAGGGGTGAAATTCCCAGGAGGGCGAACCAGGTGGGATTAACGGTCGTTGACAACGGCAAGCCACTTCCCGTATCGAAGGACACTTCAAGTTGCTTGCTATCCTGGGGCGCGTATTTTTATTGGCAGACTGTGTGTTATGGAGCTGATTCTCATGACACAGCAGACTATAAATATTTGGCCATTTATTTTATGTTTATGACAAATCATAACGACTTTAGCCGGGCTTAAGGGCTCTGCCCTGCCGTCGACACTTGTTAGATACAGATACTTGGCTCAACTCATGAAAAAATATTTTCCTAAGACAGCTGCCAGCTTTCTCTCTATCTCTCTCTCTCTCTGTATTTCCCCCTCTCTGTCAGTCTGTCTGCCTGAAAATATGACTTTCTAGCATGCAATTCTGTATCCTGCGGCCAGAATTGTCAAGGGGGTTGACCCATCCCTGACAGAGCCACCCCCACAGCCAACTCTATCGCATTGCTTGTTGGTGTATCCTGTATCCTGTATCCTGTGTAATGTGCTGCTAATGTGGCTCATCATAATGCACAATCATCATAAATAATAACGGGCGCAAATCTCGATGTTTGTTTTAAGCATTTAATGTCCTTGAGGTGTCAACGTGGCTACAAAACTATTTAAGCCTGGCATATTGCATCCGACACAAGCATAAAAAGCTTTTAACTTTGCTCCAGGGAAAGTTATTAAGTTAACCCCAAGTTTTGCTTGAATTCAAATCGTAATGATGATATCATAATTTGCAAATATTTTAAATAATATATACTTTATATGTCACAAATGGTAAACGTTTTCCACTTTTTTAACTTAAACAGGAATTTCAGGAAACAATTTCTTCTCCTTTCATATTGCATTTTCTATTAAAAAAAACTATTGTCGAATATAGTTATTTTAATATAATTTCTAAATTTTGATTAAAATTTATATTAATAAAAACAATTTTAATGACTTGGTTTTAAGGCCTTTTAAATTAATTTTTGGATTAAAAAAATCTTTAACAATTCAAAACTTTTTTAATTTTCAAATATATTTTATATTATTTATATTTTTTATGGAGAATTTTCCAAATCTCGCATTGGAAATTGCTGGAAAATGCTCAGTTGCATTATGTAAAGTCAAAGTGTCGCCTCGTTGGTTAGTCGCATTGCCAGCCAATCAATGAACATAAAATTGAACAGAGCAACCAATAACTTGCAACCCCCCCTCCCCTCCTTTGTGTGCTTACAATCAACGACAATATCCATATCCGGTACGGGGGAGGGAGGGTGTCTAGAACTCCGTGGGAATGCATAAAACTTTAGAGGCGCCCTGCTGTACTGCAAATTTTCTGCATACGCGTTTGACTAAAATAAAATGCACTCGACACAGCGCAAAAGAGCAAAAGACGAGGCAAAAGCAGCGACAAAATCAAATCGAACAAATTGAATATGAGAGGACGAGTAAGGATAGGAATGCTGGGAGGGAATGGGAGCGGGAACGGGAATGGGGTGTTTGTAGCAGAATACCATAAAAATAGCAGACAAATTGCACACAAGGCGTCAAGTCGAAGGGCTAACCCAAACCCAAACCCACTTCCAAACCCAAACCCAAACCCACTCCCAAGCCCACTTACAAACCCAAACCCAAACCCATCCCGACCAAGCCAAGTCAAGCCATGCATATTCCTCCCGCCCAGCAGCAAAAACTGAGATGGGGAATGCTTTGTCGTCTTGCTTTGCCCTTGGCTGGAACTGTTTTTGGCAAACGACAGCAGAAATGTTGCATTCTCGCTGGAGGCGACGTGGTCCTCGCGAGTGGTGCGAGGTGGCAAGATTGAGGGGGCCGTTACGTCTCGTAATGGGGGAATGGTGCCTGCAATGAGTACAAGTCTCAAGCCTGGCATGCTATGTCGTAAGCGCTGCGTTTACAGTTAGATTTATTACCTGCTAGATGTTGCACATATCGCAGTAGGAGTACAGACAGAGAGGAAGAGGAGGATGCAGCGAGAATGTGGATGGGGTGGGGTGCGGGGGGTGCTGCGGTGAAGCAATATCGGATAGATTGTGTGTGGCAATGTTCGGGCGCTTATCGCTGCTGAGTTTTGCATATGTCGCGTCTGCTTTTTTGGGGCACTGCAACTTAGAAGACGGAACAAGCGAACGAAGTTTCAACAGCCAGTGAGAGAATGGGGCAACAAGAGAATGCGGCAAGAGAAAGTCGACAGCAGCGAGAGCAGCAAAGACCGAATACATTATGAGGCTTCATTTTTGGTGGAATATATAAATTTGTATTATGCAAATTTCATTTTCAATTAGTTTTATGTAAATTTGGTTTTTAAATGGATTTTTAAGTTATTTTTAAAGAAGAATACAGTCAAATGTGTAATCAAAGCATATTAAATTGAAAATATTCCCAGCCAAGTTATGTAATCAGTTGGTTCTTCTTCGAATATGTCAAAGATAAGTTAAGAAATATGATAAGGTGTATTTTTAGATGGTTTCTAATCGAATTCAGAACCACAATTCAATCAACGCTCTGCCACAATTTCATTTTAGATATTATTCAATTTAAATGTTGTTTAAATTATAGATTATTTGCAATTTCAAGAGATAAATTTACTTGCTGTGAAATGAAACTATTTTGCCTTTGAAATGCTGCAATTGCATTTGTTGTTGCACTGCAAAAGTCATTAAAACAATCAATGTTGCCACTGGGCAACAATATGACACAAATTACAAGAAGCGGATGTGCAACAGCCGCCGGAAATGCGACTGGCCACAGGCTAGAAGCTGCCACCTCCTCACTCCATGATGATTGCAACAGACTGCAATAATTTGTTTATAATTTGCTGCCTTCCTCTCAGTGCGGCAAGCGGCAGACTGAACAATGATTAAGTAAATTAAATGCAACAGACAACTGCGATGGGGCGAGTGGCATCCAAGAGACAGGGCAGCAATTGAATGTGGCATCGCGTGCCTGCAGCAAGCCGCCGAGTGTGCAACCATTTCAGCCACATGGCGTTAAATGCATTGCCGCAAAAAAACAATAAAAATAGCGAATTGTAACGCATACGCCGTGTTCGCCACTCAACTGAGTCTCAAGTGCCGCCGACGGCTGCAAGCTCTTGCCACCAGCTTTCTGTTTTCTGTTTTCCTTTCCTTCATTTTTGCTTAAGTGCAACAGGCGCAACAATTGAGGTGTGAATGAACAGGAGGGCAGGAGTTGGCCATTTGCCGAATGGTTGTCAGTTTAAAGTGCGCTAATGGAGCGCGTCAATGGCTCAAAAGGAAACAGAAAGTCTGCGATTATTCCACAAATCGAAAACGCGATTAAAACAACGCTTAGGAAAGAAAATAAGCAAAATAGAAAAACTGTATTAAAAGCTGAGCAACTTCAATACGCTTTTATTACCTGCCAGAATCAATAATGTAAGCCTAGAAGGGTTGCATACACTGAGCGATGTCAGTTTATTTCTATTAGCTGAAGCGGACACAACTTGGCCCCATTGCACCCGAGGGCATGCATAGAATTATGCAGAAATTACTTAAACTTTAGTTTCAAGCAGTTGCCAGCCTATAAAAACACTCTGCGAGATAAAATGTTTGCCCCAGCCCCACAGCGAGTCGCCTCAACTCGACTCGACTCAACTCGACTCGCCTCGTTTCGTTTTTCTTTATGGTTAAGCGCTTTAAAGACACCGCTGGGACTTTCTCAGACACACACACACACGCTCATAAACACATGCTCAAGCGTCAATAAAAATCAGCCAGACATTCACCCACACCAACACACACACTCACACACACACACACACACATGGACTCACACCCCCATCCAGACAAGCACGGACATCGGAACCGTAAGGACACAAGCAGGACAAACACGATGCCAGACCAGAGCAAGACTCCGTCCGAGTTGTTGTTGTTTTTGTTGTTGTTGTTGTTGTTGTTGGTGGTGTTGGTGCCTTTCACACATGGAAATGTTTGCAGACGCCAGCAAAACAATCCAGTCAAGGGTTGATGGCGGGGGCTGGGCAGCTGTATAGGAAAAGCTGCTTATAGAAAAATAAAAGCCAAAAGACATACAAATAAATTTTCGACCCGGTGCAAAGCAATTTGCGCATTTCCGTTATAAAAATAAAGGGTTTCTCGTTAAGAACAAAACGAACCAAACTCCGTTTAGCAACTGACAAATTTCTAAACCAATATATAAAAAAAAGTTTATAAATATATATAACTGTTATGACAAACTTAGTTCAATTTAATGAAGTCCAACTCGCTTCTGAAGATGACACTTCATCTCTGTCCACTTATGGCCCATGCAAGCAATAAACTTGGTATTAAAGATCCGCTCAATCTCAGAATTTTATTCAAAATTTTAAAGTGTTTTTAGAGTAGTCGGAATTTCAATTAATTCTGAATCAAAATTTTAATTCTCATAAATCTACTATCAATATAAACGCAGTACTACAAATTGAAGTTATAAATTATTATTGTAATTTTATTTTTACTCATTTTAAGAAATTTCGATTCAGGAATAAAGTTGAATATTAAATTATTAAAATTAGCGATTATTGTTATATGAATATAACTGGATTGCAAATAAATAACTCGATCCCATCGCCATATTTCAGTATACATATTTTAAGTCCCTTTCCCATAATTTATTCAATTGGTAACCGAGTTTTGAAAAGATTTCAGATCTGTCCCTCCCATGCTTCACTTAATATTTGTTTTTTTTTTTTATTGGTCTCTACATTGACTTTTATTCACTCAACAATTTCACACCAAGTTGCACCCGATTTAAACTGCCACTGAATTCCAGAGCTGCTGCACCACAAGCCCAGCCACCGCACAGCTCCAAACAGTGTGCCTAATGACCAATTGCTGCCTACAGCAGGCCATATAAAAAATTCAAGAATCCACTGCCATTTTCCTGCCCCATGCCCCCAGCCCCTTGCCATGTTTTGCCACCAACAGCAGCAACGTCAACCCGCTACATTTGTAACTGCAACACACAAACAAATGTCCAATGAAACAGATTGCCGGGAAAAAACAAACAGCATAAAATAAAAACAAAAAACAAAAAACAAAGAAAATATAAAACAAAAACTAAATGCCAAAATACGGAAAAGAAAAAATACAGAAATGTAAAGAAAAAAACCAACGCTGCAGGATAAATTGATGGGAAAAGCAATACGGAGCCCTGTCCCCTGCCCTGTCCTGTGGCACCCACCAGAACCCGTGGGAATTCATTTTATTTGTGTCTGTTTGTTGTGTGTGGATGCTGCATGTCCTGACGCAAGGGTTTAACGCACTTAAGCAATAAAAATCGAAACAATTTTCGATGGTGCCAAGTGAAATTGAAACAAAACGCCAACAGAGGAGCAAATACTTTCGATTTTGGCCAAAATGGCAAATAGTAAATGGTAAATGGTAAATGGTAAACTGTATAAGTGAGAATGTTATAAACAAGTCGAGCAGTCGGCAAAATACACTCAAAGTTGTGTCCTTTCATATGCAATCCGTTTTCTACTTGCCCAGTTGACAAACAGTTTGGTTTTCTGTGTCGTGTCCTGTGTCCTGCGTCCTGCATACTCTCTGTGCTGAGTGCTATTTCTTTGTCCTTTTCTATCTGTGTGTGTGTGTGTGTGTGTGTGTGTGTCAATGTATTTTTGCCCTTTCGCATTGGCGTTTGCTACAAATGACTGGCCATAAACGCATCCTGTCTATTGTTTATGCTCGTTGGCGTGTGGCAAGCGCATAATTGAAAAAGGACATTCGATTGGCAGCCCAACTGCCGGCAATATGGCGGCCAGAGTTATGAAAAGGACACATAATAAAAGCCATTCACGTAAAATAAAGAAATACAGCTATTGATTAAGTTACTCAACTTTTCCACACAATAATATCGAACTTTATCTGTTAACTGAATTGTTTTCTCAATCAATGGAAATGTTTTTCACTTCTCTCTCTCTCTCCATCTCTTTCCAGCGCCCGATCACAGTGCCACGTACCGGGCGGATGGGAAAAACACGCCCCTTAAACACGACGCCAAATCGCTGACCGATGAAATGGATCGCATGCAGGACCTCAAAAGCCGTGGCATGCCTCTCAGCAGCAGCAGCAGCACATGCCCCCAATTGTTGGCAGTCGTTGCCCTTCTCGTTGTCTATCTGGGTGCGAGTTGTGCCTAGTTGCAACAACAGACTTTAAATGTAATTTGTACAAAATATAAAAATTGAGAAAAATACAAAAACTAAAGTTGGTAATCGTAAGAAAATTAATCTGTAAGCAATAATTTCACACATCGATTTCGCAAGTTGATATTTTTATTGTTTAGCGCTTAACCCGATTGAAATAATGTACGTGTAAAAAGTTGTTGTTGTTTAGCGAGTAAGTTGAAAAGGTTTTTCTGAATTTTGTTCACAGACAGAGACAGCATCTAAACGAGAAAGAGATAGAGATAGAGAGAGAGAGAGAGATACTTACATCGGAAATACAAAGTATTAGCATGTAAAACTGAAGCGAAAGAAGCACATGGGGAGAACAGCTAAAGTACTACAACTTAACTTACACCTACATCTAAATCTAAATCTAAATCTAAATCTAGGTTTAAGTCAAGTGGTCAGCCAGAGCAACCCAACCCAACCCAACCCAACCCAGATGTCAATGAAATGTTGCTAAATCCCTTTTACTTTAGGCTCATTTTAAGCTTCTTTTCTGTGCACCGCAACATGTTTATAAATATATATATATATATATATATGTATCCATAAAAATATTGTAATTTTAATTTAAACAAGAATTGAAATAAAAATGCCGTCTTAAATAATTTAAACTACGAATTTTGCTTATTCACTTTGTTCTACAGACTGTTTCAAATGCCCAATAGCCTGTTGCTGTCGAATCCTTAAAGGCTCTTTATATTTTTAATCCAATTAATCAAAATAAAAGTTTCAATAACGTTATCAACAGATATCAAAATCCATATCCATAAAATTAACATCATCAGCACAAGAATCGAAAACAAAATATGAAAGCATATAAATCAATATTTATGTTGTTCACCTACCACATCGAGACTTTTTTAATGCTCCTTTTTTAGGAACTGAAAAAAATGCATTGAACCACAAATTCAAGCTCTTGGCCAAGCCACGCCAAACGTTTGTTTACTTTTTTCATAAATATTTTATGCCATCGACCCACATGGCGGAATTTTTCATTATGAAGTCAGCACCAAACAAAAAATGAGTAACGCCAGCAAGTTTATAATTTAATTTCAAAAGTGCAGCGCAACTATAAAATGCACAGTGAAAAAAATAAACGCATAATTATTAAAATAAATTAAATGTCTGCTGCTGCCCCCATAAGTTCCACGAGCGGCCAATTAAAAGCAGGTCCAACGTGGCTGCCATTTTTTTGCCCAAGAGCGCAGCAGAATCCACAGAAGAGTTAAGCGCTTCACAAAGCCCTCAACTGTGGAATACCCCTTTTAGGAATGCATAATTGAAAAGTAACTTCAATTATTTGAAAGAAACACCAACTTCTTTTTTGGTCGGCGAAAAACGACAACTAAAATGAGCTGCGTTTTAAAGGTATCCATTTAAGGGAAAACTTTAATTTTCTTTTACCTATGTTATTCGCTATGAACGATAAAACAAACATGTAATAAAATGTTTTTCTAAATTTGTTTTTATTTTTTTTTTTTTATTTACTTCGATATATTTTGAATTCCCTTGAAGTTGGCCAACACATACTGTAGGTCAGTTTTCTAGCTATATTAAAACTCAGTAATAACATTCAAAGCACTCGAAACTCTATTGTGGCAAATATCCAATCCTCAACACTCCCTTGATAAGCTGCCACTAAAACACAACTAGAACTTTTATCAAATAGTCTATTACAAATAACTAACTAATGTTTAAGCTGAGAAGGCTTCAAGTTTGTTTTACTGAACACCTTTAAGGAACATGCCACACAAGACAGATGATCGCTTACACTGACAAAAATATACGAATAAACAGTCAGGATAAGAAAAGAATTTAATTATTTCGAAATTTAAAATATACAAATATTTCTTATTTATATTTCATAATATTTTGAAGTGATTTTTTCGCATACACAGCGAAAACATTCATCAGGTTAGAAAATCAGCTGAATTGCTAACCATACATTCAATGCTAAAAAAGTTAACACCTCATGTGGCACTGATCATAGTGTGCATTGTGTTGTTACCACATGCACCACACCACTATGGTTATATGCCCCCTTTGGTACTGCAACGGCTCGGGCTATTAAAATTGCTACCACGGCAATTTGGTTGCATTTTTACACGCGCTGCGTCGCAAATGGCAAAAAAAAAAATTGGCATGTGTCGAGCTATGCAGCCGGACAGTTTGCCTGCCCCCTGCCCCCTGCCCCTTGCCGCAATCCGCGTTTCCCAGTCGAAGTTCACACAAAAGGCAAGTTAATAAAGCTAACAGAGCCGCATGTGCGGCATGTGTTCCCAGAATGGATGGCAAAATCCACGATACCTAACCAGACCTCGGCAAAAACCACACACACAAACAGACACACACAAACACACACACACACACAAGTTGACAAAAAACTAAGAAGCTTTTTGATCAGCTCAGAAAAGTAGACTTCACTTTTTGTTAATTTTATTTAATGCTTTTTGCCGTTAAAATGTGCAGACTTATTAACAATTTTTTGTCTCGGTGACAAATGTGTTTATCTTAATTAATCGTGTATTTAATAAAGTCAATTTGTGATTGTGATTGAGTTCAGGTCGTTGATCAATTTAATGTTGTGCAACCATAATTATTATTTTAATTAACTATTTGGCGTGGCTCTTAATTTGTTGGAAGTTGTTGCACTTGTTGGCTCTGACAGATTGCGTAAGCAAAAGCCGTGTTTCAATTTCAGACTATTTAATTATAGTTTCACTGGTCGCTTCTTGTGCCTCAAATGTTCTCCGGCAGTATTCTCATCATTATTTTTAGCGTATATACTGCAAAAATAACCCAATCCATTCAATTTGGTGATAACCTCAAAGCGTTGAAAATGTTCAGTAAATAATAGAATGCATATTTAATTGTGCCCTTAAAGTTTCAGTTAATTCACAATAGAGAAGTTATGGTTGCCTTGGTTCACCACGGAAGTGCTGTGGTGAGTTTTAGAATATGTTGCAGATTCTATAAAAATAGCTGAGAGCTTTTAGCCGGAGCTTCTCAATTGGTTCAAGTAGAAGGACTTAACAAAAACTCATCTGTCGAAGTAGTCGATACAACAACCAAAGAAGCTTTCTCAGCGCAAAGCTTTTATGTCACTGTTAAGAACAGTAAACATTCAATGAAACTGTTAAGAATATTATTCTGATAAATTTAACAGACCAAAAATATGTATTTATATTCGTAAAGTATTTTAAATATTCTCAACAGGTTAATATTATCCCTGCAGACCGTAACTTAGCAGTTACGTATAAATTAATGTTGTATCCTAAAATGTTTTAAAATTATTAAAATTTAAATTAAAATTGTATAGAGAATATAGTTCTACTCATAACAGGAGAATTTGGTTATATTTAAGAATAAAAGAATTGCTTATTGGATGTTGGATATTGTGGCCTAGTCTGACCTTATCCGAATCATAAACAGTAAAAATATCGATGTATGCCAAGTTAAAAATCTTCAAATCTATCAAGAGACTGAAAGACAGACACAGAACTTGAGCAATTTACAATTTGTTTTCAGATGTTTGCAGAACAAACATTCGCTGAATCACACATTTTACTACGAAGATTACTTTTGACTCTCGATTGTGTGAAACAGAAAAAAGATATGCTGATAAAATAAAACTTACAATCAGTTAATCTTACTCTTATCACGGTTAAAAAAAAGTGTGCAACAAACCATAAATGTATTTATCTGCAACAAAGTTCTAATTGCAAAAGTGTAAGATGTGAAAGTGAAAGTTTGAATAGTTTAGATACAATTTTAAAATGAATGAATGAATGAAATAAATTAACTCAATTTAAGATACTCACATAAATACGAATGTGCGGCGTTTAGTTCAAAGACAATAAAATCATCATAATTTTTGCAGAATCATTGCAGATAAAGTTGTTGTTGATAAAAAGTAGAAGTTTAAATACACTAGCATTAAAAATTAATAATATATAAATTTATAATATAATGATAATATTATATAATAATAAGTAAATATATTCCATTAATTAAAATCATCATATAGTAATACATTTATTATGGGAGATTGCTAAAACTTTACTAAGAAGTTGATAACTTTTTGACATAAGAAAAAAATTAAGAAATAGAAAGTAATTTTGTAATAAACTTAATCATAGCCAATCATTTGCATATCACTTATATAACTTTATTGAAAGTAGACGATCTTTATTTGTAAATTGAAATACCTTCTGCCAGGGCATAAATAGCTATGTCATTTAGTCAATCAAACAATAAAAAGCGTGCAGAGAGTGAGAGTCTAGAGTGTAGAGTCTAGAGCCATGAGTCTGATTCTTATCAGTCCGTATATATATGTATATAAATATATTTATATATATAGCCAAGATAGTCGCTTTAGTCAGTCAGTTGTTCACCTGCTCGTCAGCATCTGCTGTTTCCCTTTCGATTTCAGTTTAATTCCAAGTTTATCTTCTTGCGCTGCTCAAGGATGGGTTTCTTGATGTTGGTGCTGACCTCGCTGCTGACTTTTGTGCTGGGCTATTTGCGGCACTGCTACAATTACTGGGAGTTGCACGGAGTGCCACAGTTGCGTCCACACTTTCTCTATGGCCACTTCTTCAAGCTGAATTCGGTGCACCTTAGCGAACTGCTGCAGGAGACCTACGATGCTTTCAAGGGCAAAGCCCGCTTGGCTGGCACTTATGTATTCCTACGACCCGTTGCCGTCGTCACAGATCTGGATCTGGCCAAGGCCATACTGATCAAGGACTTTAATAAGTTCGTGGATCGCTCGAGTTCAACGCTAAACTTGGAACATAATCCACTGTCGGGGCACCTGTTCAATCTGCACGGCGAGGAGTGGCGAGCACTGAGAACAAAGCTGTCGCCAACATTCACCAGTGGCAAAATCAAGTACATGTTTAGCACAATCACCGGAGTGGCCGATCAACTGCAGCAGACCTTTGACCAGGAGGTGGGAGATGGTGCCGTTCTGGAGCTGCATGATCTGCTGGGTCGCTACACCATCGATGTCATCGGCAGCTGTGCCTTTGGTGTGGAGTGCAACAGCTTGAAGGATCCGCAGGCCGAGTTTCGAGTCGTGGGCCGCAAACTGTTCAGCAATATCACATCCAATGTGCGCTGGACTCTCTTCAAGTTTACCTATATTGATCTGTTGCGCAAGCTGCCAATTAATTTCAGCGGTTTTGGACAGGAGCACACGAAATTCTTCCTACGCCTCGTCCAGGACACAGTTGATCTGCGCGATCGGGAGAATATTAAGCGAAATGACTTTATGGATCTATTGTTGAATTTGCGCAAATCTGATGACAACAGCGGATTGTCGGTGGAGCAGCTGGCTGCCCAAGTCTTTGTGTTCTTCGTTGCCGGCTTCGAGACGAGCTCCAGCAACATGAGCTGGGCGCTCTTCGAGTTGGCCAAAAATCAACGCATTCAGTCCAAACTCAGAGACGAAATCCTCAGTGTGCTGCAAAAGCATGGAAAACTAACCTACGAGGCTATGATGGAGATGCCCTACTTGGATCAGGTGGTCAATGGTGAGTGCTTTCAAAGAAGATAAGCTTGCTGGCTGTGCGTAGATTGATAACAGATCAGATAACGCCTACATATATCTTTTCACTTTTGGGCATGACTTTTAAGTTGCCATTCAGCCGAAAAGATTCTGTTGACAAAATCTCTGAGACTCAGCACAAAATTCTGAGCAGCAGAAATTGAATTAAAGTAGCTTCGTTTTGCTGTAAACAAATGAAATGACAGCCAGCAGATTTTTATAGATAGACCTGATTCTATTCCAGTTAATCAGGCAATATAATGGGTGAAATCTGACAAAATTGTAAGCGTTATCACTTATTTGCTTACTGCCTTATCTGAATGCATTCCATAGTTGAGATACTTTTGTATCTTCTTGTTATATGTTTTCTGACAAAAAAAAAAGATTAATTATTTCCTAATTGTAAATTAGATTATAAAAAACCGATAACACTTTCTTGATGAAAAGAATACAGAAGAATCAGTTGCCTGCTCCTGTTTATCAATAAGAACTGATCCTCATCTGCGATTTACCCAAATATGTGATCTGTGATCTATCTTTGCAGAGACTCTTCGCAAGTATCCGGCACTTTCATCGCTGACACGCTTTCCCGCCGAGGATTACGTGTTGCCGAGCGATAATGATGACGGGAGTGGCTCAGATGGCCGCGTAGTGCTGGAGCGTGGTATTAAGGTGCACATTCCAGTGCGCGCCATACACTACGATCCCGAGATCTATCCGGAACCACATGAGTTCCGGCCGGAGCGATTCGAGGCGGCTGCCACCCAGCTGCGGCATCCCTTGGCATTCCTCGGCTTTGGCGATGGGCCGCGCAACTGTATCGGGCTGCGCTTCGCCCGGATGCAGGTGAAAGTGGGTCTCATCACGCTGCTCGGCGCCTTCCAGTTCAGCCAGCCAACCGGAAAGGGATACCAAATTCCGAAAGTAATCAATACGCATTTCTTGATGGTGCCCAAAGACGGTGTCAAGATTCAAGTGGATCGCCTTCCGTCTGGCTGGTGGTCAGATTACAAGTCTCGACAAATGTAAATAACAAACATTCAATAAATAAAACAAATCGCTGCATAAACAAATCCTGCTTGGAACTGAAACTGAAACTGAAAACTGGCGCCGCCACATTGTGAAACATCAGCTGAAAATGCAATCAAATTGATGCCGTTTGGCGGTCGCCTGAAAGTCAAACCCCAAATTTATAGACACCGCTGATTCACCATCTGCTGTCACTGCGTCAGCAGTCCAGGCTTCGGTTCAGCTTCAGACAGGCTAACCGACACCGACAACTCTCCTCCACTAAATCATCCAAATGATGCATGTGCTCAAGTGGAAAGCAGAGGGGGGAATGAGTTCATTATGTTTGGGGCACCCTGTAGGAAAAGCTACAGTTGTGCTTACTTTCTTCTACTGTTGCAGTGCTTTTCCTTTCACATATGCACCATTTTCCAACTCCGAAACCATTCAGAATATTAAAAAGCTAAGAAATAATTAAAGTAATTAATAAATAAAATAATATTTAATTATTTTATAATAATATTAAAAAGAAGAAACCATAAAAATTATCTACATAATTGCCATTCATTTCGTTCTTTTGATGACAGTAAAAGTTACGTGCAACTGTTTTTCACCATTTTCCAATAATGATAATCAAATTTTGCAAAATTTCCACAATGTGCTGAGCTAAAGAGAAATGTGAGGAACATTTCGCATCTACTCCTAATTTAAGAGCTACAGTTTCCAATGGAAAATGTGTGTGTGGCACTAAAATTGGATTTGAAGTGTTAGCAAAACAGGTTTGTTGGATTTGTGGTTGCACATTGTTCAACCAGATCGATTTCGAGCGCTACTTCATGACTCATTGAATATGGAAACTCTTCACAATTTTCCTACCGGGCACATATGGGCTGACCAAAAGCAACTGCTGCACCACACTTGATGCACTCTTTCCACCTTGCAACATGACTCCAAGTGTGTGCAGAGGTGTGTGTGTGCGAGTGTGCGTGTGTGTGTGTGTTTTTGTGTGGCTCACATAAATCCAAACATTTACAATATTTTGCTAATTAGCTGAATATGAGTGAATAATGAATGCACTTGCTGTGACCAAGCTCAAGAGTGAGGGTGTGGAGGGAGGGTGTGGAGGCTGGTAGGGCAAGGGCAGGGGGAGGGGCAATACCTTGCAACTCTTGCAGGTGTCATATTAAATTAATGGCCAGCCAAAACAGCCGACGAATCCAGGATGCCAGGCAACTTCCACATTTGGTGATTTCAGCGATTAGTTATGGAAACAGGCAAAGATGGCGTTTCTGGGTGTGGGTGTAAGTGTGTATGTGTGTAAGTGTTTGTGTGTGTATGTGTGGAAAATGCTGCATGCAAGACTGCTAAGGCTACTGTTGCACATTCGCAGCAAGAGCTGAAATAATGTGCCTGACATTAATCAATAGCTGGCAAAATCAAAGCAAAGCGAGGAGAAATTTCTGTCGTCAGTTTGTTGCACAGACACTCAGGGAACAATAAGGGCAACAGTGTGGCATTGCAACTAGTTATATAGAATGATACTTTGATTGTGATTTATAATTAAGCAAGAAAACCAATATTTATACTAAATTAGCAAATTGATTGAATGCCTATAACAATATTATGCAAGTGATGCCCCAATCAACAGTCAAATATTGGGCTACTAATCAGCATTGTTGGGATAAATCAGCCATTGATCCTGATTTAAGGAATAGTTAGTTATGTGTATTAGAATGTGTGTATTTATACAGTAGGTCAAAGTTAATCATTCAAATTATTCATGTTGTATTTGAATTAAATTTGAAATACTCACATTAATTCCATAATATGCAAGCTCATTGATTATATTTTCATCTTTTGTTCACTTTAAAAATTGATTAAGAAGATTATTATGTATATTTATGTGGCTCACTTTTAAATTTATTATTATTAATATTATTATTATAAAACCACAAGTTGTGCGTTATTTTAATTTATTTGGTATTTTGAATATTAGACGTCGCGAGATGTATTTCAACAATCGACATATTTTTTTGTTTACTTTACTGCACATTCGCATTGAATAGAATAACAAACGATAGGCAAAACACGTTGCACGATCGATGTGTTGCAACAATATGACGATTAAGTGCAGAGCCAAGGAAAACACAAGGCAAAGTGCCAAGAAAATGTCCATTTTAAATGCTGAGCCGGCGACGACTTTTCAACGCGATCTGTCAAAATCAACTGCGGCAAACTCAGCGGCAGCTCAGCTTTAAGTGAGTTGCAAGTTGCTTATTCAGCACAAATGCGTATGCGAAATGGATAGAGAGCAGTGAGTAGGAGTGGCAAGCAGAATGTGCTAAGAGAGAGAGAGAGAGAGAGAGAGAGAGGTAAGCTGCACTCTGGATTGATGTTTAAACAACAGCTGAGCAAATTTGTGCGATTGGCTTAATTTTTACCAGAAAATACTAAAAAAGTTTTCATTTTAGGTGCAAGATAGGATCACTATTCTCTTAGATAGCATTGCATATTTTTTCAATAATTTTCAATAGTTTTTAACTTTATTTTGAAAGTTTAATTAATTTTTGGATAGCCACAAGAAAAAAGAACAGACTCAAAGCGTTACGTTAAGTTTACACACACACACACACACACTTGCTAGTCAATTTTCAATAACGGTATCAGGCAGTGTCAGGCACCAGTTTCGCTTGAGTTAAAGTTGAAGCAGCTGCCTCAATTTCCCCTCCATTTGCCAACTTAATTGCACACCATATATCAGTTTTAGTTCCTTCGGGTTCACAATTTTCCAGCGGGCGGCTAATCACCACGTCAGCCCCCCACCCCCGCTCAGGCAATGAATAGCCTATCATTTTCACACAACACACGCACACCACCAATAAATAATAGAAAACAAAAACAACAGCGAATATTAAAAACAATCAAAAAACAAAAACAGAAAAAAAGTCCGCAGCATAAAAATGATTGTTATGAAGCGAAAACGTTGAAAAGGATATCCGCGTCGCCGTCGCCGTCGTCGTCGTCGTAGTCATCGTCCTGGTTCCCGGTTTGTGGCTCCCGGCTTCAGCTTGATGGTTTCTGGCTGGCTCCTTCAGTTTTGCATTGCGTGCCGATGCACTTGCGCCACAAATCATTTTGGTGCTGGGCAAAGGGTTAGTTTGAAGGCTGAAGGTTCGCAGGACTGCGAACATGTTTTCAAGTTTCTTTCGCTTCCTTGGCAACTTTTCTGTGTTGCTTCCATTTTTTTTTTATTTTTTGTTTTTTTTTTTTTGCTTTTTGGTTTTTTGGGTAGACTAATATAAATTTTGACACCTGATAATTGCTTTGCACTCGCTTCCGCGTTTTGTGTGCTGGATGCGACGACGACAGCTGCAGCAACTGCTCACCCCCCTCATTTGGTGTCCCAGCCCCCCCTCCCCTGCAGCACCTTGTAATTGTGAATGAACATGCAAAGTTTTCCCGGCTGATCGGAAATGTGTGCAGAATAGTTGTTAAGAATAGTTGCTTTGGGGGATTTCTAGTTCGGGGCCCCAATAAATCATAGCTACATTTTTGGTCTTTGCATTTTAACGTTGCAGGGCGTTTAATAGGCAAAGTTATTGTGAATTATAGGCGCAACCTTGATGGCATTTAACCCATAAAGGGGAAATTGGCAATTAAAAGTGCATAAAACAAGATAATTATATCAAACGGTGTCAGCTTAGCGAAATATGAGTAAGTCCTACCAACAGAATTGGAATGTCCTCATTTAGAAACAAGGCAATTGAGAAATATGAAAGCATATCACATAAAGTGGTCACCTAGAAGACACCCTATACAATGTTGGATCTGACTTAATAAATAAAATGATATATGGAGAAAGAGACAATATATGTATAAGCATAGGAAAATATGAAATTAAAAAATACATTACTGTAGATACAAATTAAAGGACAATGGTTAAACAACTTCCCATTATAATCAGTTAACTGACATACTTAAAAAAATAATGTATCAGTATATATATTTATATATATTAATTAATTATTTACTTACTTTAAATCTACGTAGCTTATATTAAAAAGCTGACTGTATTTTTTCAACCGACATAAAAAAAAGTTACTAATTAATAACTTTAGTCAATAAGTTTTGTAATCAATTTTAAAACTGTACATTCGTTAATCTCGAGGGATTAAAATGGCTAATCCACATGAATATAAATGTGCTTATTAGCATACAGTGAGTAAAAGGGTTTTTTTCTTCATCGCGTATGCAACTATTTTTACCAGCTGTGCCACAAGGCAATGCCATGACCAATGACAATCAATTTGCGCTTAGCACGCACTCGCCAACAACAACAACAACAACAACCACAGCAACAACAACAACAACCACAGCAACAACAACAACAAAGAGAACGACAATAAAAATTACAGCACACAACTCACAACTCACATGAGCTGCAAGCGTTTTGCAGACAAAATTCATTCATAAATTCACAAATGGCGCGCTCCGAAAAGTATGCAGAGTAAATTTCCCACGGGGAGCGAGGTTCGTTCAATCGAAAAGCGCGTTGAACGGAGCGCTCCACTTTGGCATTCAACTGTGGTGAGTTTCAGCAGCCACCCGTTATTGGGTAATGCGCTAACACAGTCCTACACACTCTCACACTCTGGCATTCGCACACTCGCACGCACACACACACACACACACACACACACACACCGTCATGCTACAAATAAACCAAAAGTTAGAAAAAAAAACAACGTGAAACGAGCGCCCACCAACAAAAAGCCAAATAAAATGTAGCCAGCAACAACAAAAATCACAGTTGTCTGATTCGTTCGCGACGCAACTGCCACCGGTAAAAACCACCCAAAGCCACCCACCCACTCACCCGACCACAACAACAACAACAACAACGACGACGATGACAACGACGACGACGACGACGACGACTACGACGAAAACGATGACGATTTGCTGTAGGAACATTCACATGTCTTCGGCTCGGAAGCGTTGCTTCGTGCTGCATTCGCTGCGGTTGCCAGTTTCAGTCTGACGACAACGTTCGTGGCGAGCGGTTGTGTTTGTTTGCAGTGCGTTCTCTGAAAGTCGTGAAAACTCGAGTGTTGCATGTTCTCCAAACTGTTGCTGGCCCAAAACCAATCTCAAATCATACTCAACAAACCAAAGACCCAACTAATAAAAGCCATAACCAAATGAAGTTGAAATGCTCAAATCACTAGCAACACTACTGTACAAATGTAACTAATGACAAGTTGCAAGAACAACAACAACAACAACAACAAGTTTATTATCAACTAGCTCGAGATCAAAGCACGCTAATCTCTAGCGACTCGCTCGCGTGTTTTCCAGGCGCGCTTCAGCAGAAAACGCGCGCGTTTTTCGCCGCTTGCAAATGCGTGTTTACCGTAATTATATTTAAAACAAAGTATCTTAAAAAAAAAAACAAAAAATAAAGCTAAATTTAAGCCCTGTTATTTATACGAGTACTCACAGACACACCCTCCCATGCCTCCCCCTAAAACACAACACACACCCCCAAAATGATACCAGAATGAGGCAACGGGCAACGGTCAACGGGCAATGGGCAACGGTCAACGGGAAACGGACAACGGTGAACAATCGCATTCGACGCTGGGACGCGTGTTTTTGATGTATTCGCGTTCGCATATGAATTATAGAAATTTGCCACTAAATGTGTCTGGCTCTGTTTTATATTGCCCCACAATTGTCGCTGCATAGTTGGAGGCGGCGTGCAGAATTGCAATTGTATGCTTCATGCTGCTGCAATTTAAAGTTCATTGATATCCATAAACAGCACTCGCTAACGAAGCCACCGATTACACACACACACACACATACACACACACACACACACATACACATATACATCAACTTATGCACGTATGTAAATCGCCTGGCACATTATTACTACATGTATTTTATTTGCAAATTTGTTGGCCATAGACTGATAGATATTTGTTTGGGCCAACAACAACAACAATAATAGGGGGTTAGCAACTTTTGGACATTTGGGAGCACATGTTTTTGGCCTCTGCCATTTTCATTTCATTTGCATTTTACATAAAACTTTGTCTGCCTTTTGTTGTTGTCGTTGCCAGAGTTGATTGCGATCGCATTTGTTTTATTATTTTCGGGGAAGTGGTGGGTGGCTGTGTTGCATGTCAGGTGGCAGGCCAAATGCGATTTAAAATAATCGAATCGTTCAGAACACCATGAACAATGAATGCATAATTCTATTAAAAATGCAAACACTTTTTTTGTTGTTGTTGTTGTTGTTTGCTGTTTTTGTTGGTGTTTGCTGTTTTTGTCGCTCTGGTTTGTTTGGTGAGATAAAATTACTTCACGTGAGGGTAAAACAAACATGTATTCCAATATACAACATCAAGTCCACAATTGTTGACTTAAAAAATTGCTAGGTCAAAAGTAATTTCACTGAGTTAAATAAATGTTAGTCAACAAAAGTTGATAAAATTTCCGAAATATTCAATTCAGTTATTCTTTTCCAAAGGAGTCAGTTTCTTACAGCTCAATATTCATTAAGCTTGCAAAATTCATTAAATCGAATTTCTGTGCTTATGTACATAAGTTTTGAGATATATCTAAAGACATAACAAATATACATATTTAAATATTAGTAATGTTGTTTAATTTAGGTTCCTCATAAAACCGAACACACTTAAAACCATTTCTTAACATTTACTCTGTGACTTTTAATTCAATTTTTGAGTACAAACATTTTATTTCATAAAAATTGTGAGGCTTGAAAATAAAAACTAAATCAAGATTTGATATTAAAGAAGTTTATTTTCTGTCATTTTTAATGCATCCTTGCAAGAGTCTGTTTATTTGCCTACCAACACAGAACACATATTAAGTAGATGCAACAACTGAATACAATGCATATCAATGGAAAATTCCGCAGGCTCAATTTCAGTCCGAATCCGAATCCAAGTCGCAGCCTGAAGTTCAGCACTGAAATCCGAATTATTCGCCACGTATTTTGACATGCCCCAACCCGTGGCACTCGTTATTCTCCACTCTTTGACATGATGAGGCAAAATAGCAGACCTCCCTTCGCAATTGCCACACACTCGATCCTTGGCTTATTATTCCGGGGGCAGTTGCTGCTGTTGTTGTTGTTGTTGTTGTTGTTGTTGTTGTTGTTGTTGCCGTTGTTAATAACAAGCGATAATAATCAACTTCCGTGCTGGAGGCACTCGTGTTCGTGGGTTGGGGAGGAATGTGCAAAAAGCTGAGCAAAACTTTGCATACCAGAAGGCGCCGCCAAGCAGTGGATTATTTCTGCCACACATTTTGATATATATATATATATGCCATTATGGTAATTTTTTGTGCCGGACTCGAGTTTGTATGCACGTATTAAATACAGCAAAATAAAGAGAAATAATGTTTGAAAAATGTCGAAGTTGCATCGCGATAAGAACGAAATATATCACGTGCTAATTTATGTTTCTGTTGCAAATTGAAAATGTTTTCCTCGGATATATGAGTCGAGTTTGTGCAGCATCTGCAGCACTTATGTCTAGTGCTGCATAGCCCCTGGCCTTGTGACCTTGTGTATGGATTTTGCACTGGACATGAGGATAACGGGGGATTGGGGTGATAAGCACCAGCAGAGAATGTGCCACATTGTGTGTTCCTCTCATGTTTTTGGCAGCACACCCAAAACACACACACACTCACACACAATTTGCACATAATTCAACAGCTGATTATACAAATTGTGCGGCATACTTTGGGGCAATAGCTCGCTTCTGAAGTGGCTCTCGACTTTGCATGTCCGAAGCGATAAACATAAACATAAAATACGATTATTTTCATTCCTCGCCGCTGCGAAATACAAAATTCCATGAGTAGCGCTTATTACGAGCCATAAATTTTGGCCGGGAATCAGCAGGAAAATGTTCTTTTGGCCAGTAGAGTTGAATGATTTCACGACCTTGAACATTTTTATATCCTGCTGATCGTTCAAATCAACAGATTTTTATAAAATATGAAATAATTATTTCTTGATAATAATCAAAATATTCAGTCAGATTACAGGCCATAATTCAGTTTATTAACAGTTTATTTTATTTTTTTCCTTTTTTTTCAAGAAACGTCGGCTATTTTAATTTATTTTATAGCAAAATTAACGGAAAATATTTGTTTATTTTATAAATTACTTTTTAATGTATATCTTAATTAATTCGATAACAATTGAAGACCACTTAAGGGTATCATTCACAAAACTAATTGATTTATAGGGAGTGAAAAGATTAATTCTGGGTTAGCTTCTTCTATACTGTCAATATTTGCTTTTCCATGCAGGTCAATGATGAACAAATTCAACGGTAGATTTTAAATCAGTTTCAGGTGATAGTTAATAAATCAAATAGCTATTCAAACATCCAAGGAGAAGTTATAATATTTATTGGCTGACATTCAAATTTAATTCGAGCAGGGCTATAAACAGCATTTAGGTCGATAATCAAAAGATGATAATTCCAGGCTATTCACTCGATTCTAGTGATTATTTTCATACTAGGGGCGTGGCTCTTTGCATGCCGACATGAATAACTTTCAATGGGAATTAAAGTCTAGTTGGTGGCGGCCGCAACTGACAGAAACAATTTTAAAATGACATTTCATTAAAATTGTTTGTTGCTTTGTTTTTACTTGGATTTTGTATTGATTTTCAGGTGGCGCACTGCAATTGAAAGCAAAGTTTTCAGCTGCCGGCTCTTATGTGTCCTTTGTTCACGTTGCACGCCCCAAGTTGAGGTCGTGTCAGCTGCCCTGTAAGACCAGTCGACTCCGACACAAGGCAACAAGGCAAGAGGGCAACACCCAACAGAAACTAGACTTCACTAAAAATGTCTAGTAAAGAGGCATAGCAATATTATTAATAATTTAGAGCATGCGGGCCATGTCAGTTTATACGGCCAGGACAGACAGACAGAAAGACAGACAGACAGACAGGCAACAGCCAGGCAGACACCCGCCTGGCTTATAACTATTACCTGGAAGTATTGCCCATCGGCAGGTATACAGATATGTAAATCCTATTTGAAGCCGTAGCAAGTTTTCTTTTTTGAGGCGACACCAATCGTCTGTTTGTACAGTTAATTGATGCAGGTATTTATTATTTGTTTGTGTGTGCAACTTTTAGATAATAACCTAATTTGTTATTGAAGCCAAAACAAATTTGAAAAATCAATAAAGAATTAAATAATGCTTTGGGATTATTATAATTAATTCAACTGTTTTGGTAAATCAAAATATTAATATTATTATTATTTTTATAAATTATATATATATTTAGGTCTTTAAAAGGGAAAGAACCCAAGCAAACCTGACAAAATGTTTTCAATGTTTTGTTACAAAATTGATCTGAGATTGTGATATTTGGAATGCAAATTATAAAAATGCTATAGAGAATTCTTTCTGTTTTTAACCAATTTCCCTTTTTCTTTTAAAATAATTGCACGTTAATATTTTTCTTTAGATTCGTTATCAATGTATTAATAATAATATAATTTTTAATTACTCATAAAGTTAGTTTTGGTACTTATTAATATATAATAACCCATTTAAATACACTTACCCTATTATCATAAAATATTCTATCTTCTATAAATGTTAAAATCGGGATACTTCAAATTTCTCGATTCAACATGTTTACAAAAAATGTCGGAATCAGAAAAACCGATAAGACTTATCCAAAAACTACCTTCAAAAATAACTGACAAAAAGATTTTTTTTTGAAAATCACTCAAAAAATATTAATTTATGAAGAAAGTTTTGGAAAAGATTACTTCATTTACATTTAATTCATCAGCTACCGAACAGCAATTAAATAAATAAGATATACTTGCAATATATTTCTTATTTGAATATGTGTTCCCAAAATAAACGTACTTATTTGAAACGTCGTCAGGTGGATTCCGGTTTGGGATAAAGTCCAATTACAACTGCATTGCGTCAGATCTATCAGTTATCGGTTGACATATGTCACGTGCACTCAGCCCAAAAGTATGCAATAGAAATGGCGACTGCAGCTATAAAGCGCAACTATTTCAGACTCAGCAGACGAATTCCAACTTTATGCTTTATTTACGAGGCTTACAAGGCAGCCCCCACACACACACACACACACACACACACACACACATACACATACGTTGGGGCACAAACGAAACATTTCATTTCCGTTCCATAAACAGTTTTGGCTGTAGGCAATGTTTAAATGCAACACCAAAAGCAAAATGAAATCAGCAGAGAGAGAGAGAGAGAAGAAATGGGTGCCTCGGGGGCAACATGCAACACCTTTGCCAGATAGTTGCAGGTTTCGGTTAATTTCAAGCAGCTGCTCGCCTGTACAATTTACAGAGCCTGAACACGCAAAACCTTTTGGCAAAAATGCCTAGCACAGCTCAGAGAGCCAGACCAATACAGAGGCGGGGAACGGGACGGGGGAGCGGGATTGAGAGTCCGGGAATCCGGGCCCAATGGGCGCTTTAAACTTGAAACTTTCTAATTTAGCGTATTTTCGACGTCATGATTATTGTTTGCCAAACCGGCCAACAATTGTTTCGTAGTTTCGATTCCATTTTCAAGTACTTTTGTTGAACTTTTCGCTGTTTGCACGCATAAATGGCAACAGCAACAAGCCTCGACGGCAACCAGCACAACTTTATGCCAATAGAGGCGCGCTAATGATGGCCAATTACCACGGCCCGAACAACCAACATGAACAGTTATACGTACAGCCCGGGGGCACCAAGGGTTCATCGGTCACTGAGCTCTGAGCTCATCCCTTTCTGTAATTTCCGTACCATTAAAGTTCAAGTTTACAGCTCACATTATTATTCTATTACCATCCACAACAGGTGCAAAGTAAACATGTGAAATATATTAAAAAAAAAAATTAAATAAAAATAAAATCAACATTAATACGAAAAAGTGATAAAAAATGTCCAGAATATTTCATCAAAGACTTGGACCGGCGAATGCAACAAATGTGGTTTTAGTGCTACTCATTTTGATGTGCCACAAATGCAGTTTGCAACGGGTCGATGTGCCAGCCGAAGTCATTGGTAAGTTCAACCTCAAAAATGCTATACTTTAGTACAAAATAAGAGACAAATAATACAGATATTGACATTTTAATTATGTCTGAGAAATTGACTTTTCATCGGATTTGCATATTTTTATGTACATAAATTATTTGCATAAATAACCAATTTAACAGCACTACCAAATTAGAAACGACTATCAGATAGTCAGAAAAAATAACAAATTTTGTTTTCTAATTATTACAATCAAATAAAAAATTATAGCCGCAAAATAATTGGAGTTCATTTTCAAAACAAAGATTTAAAAATGATTTGGTTATAAGCAAATATATGATTATAAAATTCTATGCTGAATACTTGAAAATAATAAATTATTTTTAAATTTCAATAGACTTAAATTAATAAACTCATGTATATATAATGTGTGTATATATTATAAAAATTAACATTAATTCATATATGCGAAATAAATTGCATAAGCCGAAATAATCCCCAAATAAAGGCTCACAAATAATTGCAGAATAAATAACCAAAATGTGACCAATAAAAACAAAACAAAACCTCGATAAAACGAATCATAATCATAATAATAATAAAAGGCGTCATATGTAGCACTCAATTGCTATAACATTTTGCCACAATATACAAATTAACATTGATTCCGGGAGATTATTAAAATGACAACATGAATGCTCTGCTCCATTACAGTTGATCCCAAATTTAGTTTTCCAATTGCAAATGTGACAGCGCCGGTGGGACGTGACGCTTTCCTCACTTGTGTCGTTCAGGATTTGGGCCCATATAAGGTAAGCCGAAATGCACGAGGGAAGTCCCCAAACAAATCTGTTAATAACAGCACATCAAATCAGAGATACCACAATACACATACATACGTATATACACATACATACATATTGCAGGTGAACCCCTCGGCTCAATTACACACTCAATAAGCAGCCACAAAAACCCAACCGGTCGCATTAATATTCATTAGCATTTTACCTTCACCCAGACGGGAAACTCGTAATCTCAAAGACCAAATCTCGACACCCAAAACAACACCAACAAATGCAACAACAGCAACAACAATAACAACAACAACGTTGAATTGAATGGAAATGAAAGTGAAAATAAAAGCATAAATAGGAATATGCAGAGCTTAGCAATAACAAAAGCGAAAATCACATAAAAAGTAATTGAAATATGAATGCGAATGTGTTAAGCGAAGGGCCGCATCAAATTGAGGGTTGTAGGGTTCTTGCAGTGGAGGGGTTGAGGGGTCGACATGCTTCATCATCGTTTCTGTAACTGACTGTCTTTCTGTTTGTCTGTCTGTCTGTCTGTCTGTCTGTCTGTCTGTCTGTCTGTCTGTCTTTCTGTCTGCTTGGCTGTTTGTCTGCGGGTTTCAAAAGCTATGCAACAAAGCCAAAAGGTAAAGCACTATTGAAGCGGAAAGCTTTGTTCTGTCAGCAGCCCACTCTAGTTAAGCAACCCCCAACAAACTCCAACCCCAACTCCAACCCAACCCCACCCAACCCGAAAAAACCGCTTTGCACAATTAAGCGATGTTTGGCTCAAAGATAATTGAGCAGGCACTTGGGTGTAATTACTTATTTTATGCTGACATTATGTTCCGCTTTTTCTGGTAGTGCCTCAGTCAAATTCAATTTGATGGTCCCCCCAAAACACAAATAATTCATTAGCCTAGCCCATTATCCATCGATAGGCTGTTACCTCTAAATGTATATATATATATATATATGAAATTGAGATTACGGCAATACCCTCAAGTGTTAACAAGTCCGCTCAGCTGAGCCACTTGAATTGTTTTCCCACGTTTGCCACTATTTAGCATGCAAAATGCTCAGTTTCTGGGCAAGGCGATGAAGGGGGTACTTATTGTTATATACCTTATACATAATATACATATTCAAACCTTGGCTTGCATGCTGCGTGCTTTATCGCATAATAAATTTTCAGCGTAATTGTACAATTACGGCCTATTGTGTAAGTGTGTGCGTGACAATGCTACTAACCACTTTTGACTCTAAAGTTTCGAGTCATAAGTGAAATAATTTGAAATAGTTCTTGGAAAAGATTTTTGGATAATTATTGTACGGTGCATGCTATTTTCGGATTTTAGGGTGGTTCACAACTACCCTATTCTGACTATATATATAACTATACATATCGAGCATTTAGTAAAAATCTTATAAAATACTCATTTTATGTTTTGGAAAAGTGTAATTAAGGAAAATCCTTTTAAGAAAGCAACCCTCAAAATTGCCTATTTCCGATATAAAAAAAATCAAGAGTTCTGGTTGCAAAGTAATCACTTCAGATAAGAAACAATCAAGAGCTATGATTATTATTATTATTATTAATAAATATATTTGTGATATATATTTGTGATTTAGGAATCAAAAAAATCTTAGCAGCTGTTATCAATTTATTTCTAGTCCTTAAGCAACCTTCTTTTATTAAGTACAAATGTTTTAGAATAATAATAATTATAATCAGTTTTAGCATACTGATTTGTGACTAAACACATATATACACACACACACATATATATATATATATATATATATATATATATATATATATATATATATGTATATATATATATATATAATAAGTTTGCTTGATAAAGAAGAGAAGTAAAATGAATCTTCCCCTATTGTTAAATTTTCTACACAGGTTGCGTGGCTGCGAGTCGATACTCAGACGATATTAACGATACAGAATCATGTAATTACCAAAAACCAACGGATTGGCATTGCCAACTCGGAGCACAAGACCTGGACAATGCGCATCAGGGATATCAAGGAGACGGACAAGGGCTGGTAAGGACATGGCGCTACCGCAAGTGATCTCAACTGATCCTAAACAAGGGCACACCCTTAAATTTACAGGTACATGTGCCAAATAAATACGGATCCGATGAAAAGCCAAATGGGCTACCTGGACGTTGTGGGTAAGTGAAGAGTAGACACAAATTCAGGAGCTGTTTTGCTGCAATAAAACAAACTTTTGCCATTTTTATTCCGTTTGTCAAACAATCATACGCCTCGTTACCATTGCGGAAGGCCATTGTTCGAACAGTTATTCACCGACATACATATATATATATATATATATATATATATATGAATATGTATATAAAAATAAAAATACCAAAATGAAAATAAATCAGCAAACAAAACGTTTCCGCATCGCGGCAGTGAGAATACAGAATTAAAGATCGCTCCGCCATTTATAAAAAAAAAGAACTTTGCTGCTAATGCATACGACTCAGCGTCAGCGAAACGTCGAGTGGCTGTTCAACCACCCCTTCACCAACCACCCCCACCCCCATCCCCATTCAGAACCCACCGACCCACCCACACCATTGTGACTGCTTAAACATGTTTAACCGTCCACTGAACCGCAGAAATTGTTGATTTTGAATTAAAACGGTGCACGGTAAGAAATGTGCCCGGCCCGGGAAATGGTTCGCTGCGAATACAAACCAGTTGTCCATTTGTGGTCTTCAAACCGACCCCTCCAACCACCAGCGGCACCTCTTCTTGTGCCTCAACCCAACTCAACTCACAGTTGCCTAAATACCTTTCGCTGGAAAATCTAAATCAACGCGCTAAATATTTTAGCCACCATGCAACCGGGCTCGGACTTTTGCGCCAAACACGAAAAACTATAATCAACTGTGTGTATTTGCAGTGGATAATCAGGCCACCACAGCAGCAACGGGAACAGGAACGAGTGGCATTCGAGGGGTGAGGCGAGAAAGGCGGGATGGGTTGGCCTGAGCCTGAGCCTGAGCCTGAGCTGCTAAGGGGTGGGGAGTGCTGCTGGTGCTGCTGATGATTTTCGTGACCAAGTGCAGTTAAATAGCCGACGACAAACGGCAGCGGTCACACAGTTGGCAGCTCCGTCCGTTTGAATGCCATTTCCCCCATAAACACACACACACACACACACACCAACACACACACACACTAACACACACACACACACACACATACCTACACCTACACGAATTGTCAAAATGTATATGATATTGTGTATCACACACCTACACAAAGGCATTTGGCCCGAATGCCATTTAGCCTGATGAGATTCTCATGGAGCAATGCAGTTTTAGATTAATGCAAACCATTATTTATTGTTTTGGCATCAAACTTGTTAAACAAATAATTTAATAAGTGTAGAATATTCTTTAAATTAGAGCTATTACTTTTAGGCTGATTATGAATTGTAAAAACAAGTAAAATTCATCAAATTCAATATGCTTTTATGTATATGAATATTTCAAGATAACGCTAAAACAAATACTAAATAATTTACAAGCTTATTTAATAAATTAATTTTTTAAGGATATAATTAATAGTAACAAGAGGGTTCCTCCTTATGCTACAAACACTAGCTCTTATTTTTTGTAAGCTCAAATAAGTAATTCAGGAGTGCTTACATAAAAACAACAATTAATTATGAAATTAAAATTAAAATCACTTGTCTGAATACTCTTTCTTCCTCTGTTTCCTTTGCCACATAATTTTGGTAATAGACTTATTACCGTCTTAAAATCCAGCTATTTTTAGCCCAATGCAATCACAGCGACTTATCTGTATTGTTGTCGCCCCCAAACCAGTTTTCGGTTTTAATTAGCGCCGGGCTAGTTGAATGGTCGCTTCATTCCGAGTCCCCTTTCAGCCCTAACCTTGGTCACTTAATGACCGTTCGGTGGTCAGCACAGTTCAGCACACAGCTGGATACGTTAGGATACCCCCAGAATTCCCGCTCGCCCCCTCCAGTCACCAGTCACCCGTCTCGCGTCTGTCGTCTGTCGTCTGTGTTTACTCACCCTGTGACAAGCTGTTTATCAACACCAGCACATTTTTTGGTCATTTACCGACCACATAATTGCGGCATATTATATGTATGCATATGGTGCACAAACAAGGTGGGGTGGGGGGTGCGCCTATTCATCCCCACATTGTGCATTCCCCTTGATATTTCAACGGCATTATTACGTTTTCCCGGTTCAGGGGTTTTCCGCTGAGGGCGCAAACATTCGCCGCTGTAGTCGTGGTCACATTACGGGTATATATAAAAAAAAATTATTTTTTATTTTGTTTCGGCGCCGGGACAAGTGAAAAGTTTGTCCTTTAAACAAAGGCGACGACAAGGACTCATTTGCTGTGCAAGGATATCTTTTGGGACACATGAATATGAATCAGATTGCTGGCTAAGTGAACAAAAAAGTGCAAATTGTTTAAAATGCAATATTAACTACCAATTTAAATTACTTGTGCATTTTTTTGAAAATTACATGCAAATGCTCTCATTGTATATCTCATTCTCTCTTTTTCTCTCTCTCTCTCTATTTCACATTCACTTATCTACTTTCTCATTTCATGCATTATGAAATGCAATGTTTTTTTTTTAAATAATATTTGTTATAAACATTATCTGGCTGTGATGACGACAACGTCGCCGCCGACAACGAAACGTCTGCCGACCTCGATTGGAATGGCAAACCGATTATTATTGTTGCTGCTGCTGTTGCTGCTGCTGCTGTTGCTGCTGTTGCTGTTGCTGCTGCTGCTGCAGTACCGCCGGATATCCTAGATTATCCCACAAGCACGGACATGGTCGTACGGGAGGGCAGTAACGTGACGCTCAAATGCGCTGCTACCGGTTCACCAGAGCCGACAATTACATGGCGACGCGAAAGTGGAGTGGCCATCGAGTTGGCCAACGGCGAGCAGGGTAAGTCTATGCCTGGCCAAAGGGCTTTGGGATGAAGTTGAAGTTTTGGGGTTTGAAGTATCACCATACCTGACTTTCTCTCACTCTACACACACATATATATACATATATATATATATATATTTATATATACATATATGTATTCATGCAGTTGTGTGTATGAGTGGTAAGTAGTTTTTGCTGTTGCATGCGGTTTGCCAGCCAACATTTTCGAGTACTTTTGCGCAAAAAGGTAGCGTAGCAGCCGGCTGGGTTATCGCCCAGCAGACAAGTGCACAACAGCAGCGGGTACGTGGCCAAAGTACCCGAGTACCAGTTCCAATCCAACCAGCATGAGTTTTTCCTGTTAGTGTCGATGTGTTGGTGCCACCAGCATTTCCCTCTTTGCCTCGGATGATGACGTTCGATGGCTGCACTGACAGAATTAACGAGTGGTTAGTCACTGTGTGGGTAGGAGGAACAAAGGCTTCTAATTGGCCTTGAAGCACCTGTGGGAAAGGGGATAACAAGCGAAGGACCCAGTTGAGTTTTTGATTTAGTGCAAACTAGTTGCGAATGTTGTCACTGGTCATTAAACAAGTTGAGTTAAGCGAATTTGGAAAAAAAATTCGATAAAAGCAATAATAAATATATATTTAGCAACTGTCTAATTAATTCATAATTCATAATGAATAAATATATCGATGAAAGCAATAATGAGTTTAAATACTAATAAGTTGACTTAATAGAATCAGTAATGTTCTAATTATAATATTTATAGTTACTTAAAAACAAATCCATTTCAGATTAGATAATTTAATTATAAAACCATGCATACTTTAATGTGCAAATTCCTTTGATATTCAAATTCACTTAATGCTAACTTTTAAATACTCTCTTTAATTTGCATTCAAAGTGTTTATCTTATTAATTAGCTTATAAGCTGCTTTATTTTGCCAACTTAATTAGGATTATCATTTACCCCACCGCACTCGCTCAGTGTAGTCCATTGCATAAGTTATGCTTTATAAACAGGTCGAGCCTCATCAAACTCCACACGAAAGGCCAAAATCAAAGGTTGCCTAGGAAAAAGGCAAAGACCGCTCAACACAAAGAGAAAAAAGCAAAATTGCGGTAAAAAAAAAAGAAAAAGGAAACAGAAATCAGCATAAATAGAACAAAAGTTAGCAAAATGACCTTTTCATGGCTTAAATGTCTGCCAGTATAAAAAAAAATAACCTGCTACGAATTTTAATACGCGATGTGAGTTTCTGTTGCTATTTTCGTGTCCTGTGAAGGACTATTTTAATGCCATAATTTCTATGATATATTGATATATTCTATATATATTAAAGAAATTACTGTGCCTTAACAACAATTTATTTAACAAAAAAATTAATTCTCTTAATTTTATTTTAAATATATTTTGAAAATGGATATTAGCATATTAAATACATTTTTAAATGTTTACATTTTTCATTCAATATATAAATCCTCAATCGACTTAAATTAAAATAGTTTTTGTTGTTAGAGTATTTAAAAAGCGGTGCCTTAAATATTTATTCTGTTGGTTGTTTTAAAATTGCCCGCTCCATTTGTGGGGCAAAAGTTTTTTGTATTTGAAATTTGATTATTTGCTTTGGTTGTTCAAATGGAATCATGGCGTCCGAGTAAAGTTTTTATGCTCTTTTAGCGTGGTGCGACTGTGGTACCGTTCATTTCAACCAAATTACATGTTATTCGTGGCTATTACGTTTAATGACCACACAAAAAAGTGTGGCTAATAAGCAATGCGGCTATACTGGCATTAAAGTCGTACTGTGAACCTGCGCTACGCGAATCAATATACGAAAAATCAGCTTATTACTCACACACACACACACACACATACATATATATATGTATATATATTTATATATATATATACATGCATGTGTGTATATATACCGATGGCGTTGCATACGTAACTATATCAAGCGCAAACTAGCCAGCACTTCCGCTTCCGGTGCACCCAAACACAAAAACCGACACACTTCCACACACACTTCCACACACACTCACACATAGACACACACATAGACACAGATACAGACATAAATAGATATGGGACATATTCATATCATCATCATAGTGCACTTGCAGTCAATGCTGCTGCTGCTGCTGCTACCGGCTTAGCCAAAAACTCTACAACTATGCAATTTATATAATAAAAACGAGTTTGACTATCAAAACAGGATATTTGCGTGAACCTTGCCCCTGCCCCATTTCTGGCCTCCCTTTGAGTAAAGGTCGATCCGAACTGGCGGACGGCATCATGAAAGTCGCTAAAAGTTTTGCGCTTTTGTGTAGAACTTTTGTTGCACAAAATAAACCCGGAAAATATGCATGAAAAAGCTTAGTCGAATGTAATAACTATTATTACATGGATAAACATTTTGTAGATACATTTGTAGTTATATTATAATTACATGGATACTTTGGTTACGCAACCACTTTCAAAGTGTGGACGTTTATGGAATGCTTTATTTTTCACAGCGACTATGGGTAGCTTAAGGAATATATATCTCCGATCTCCGATTCTTAAACTTAAATTTCATTAATCTTGTAGTGCCCAGTATTGAGGGTACCGATCTGGTAATACCCCGGGTCAAACGCCAGCATATGGGAGCCTACTTGTGCATAGCTTCAAATGGAGTGCCTCCCTCAGTGAGCAAGAGAATAACACTTGTGGTTCACTGTAAGTTTGACCATAATTAAGCACAGTTAAATAAATTAATTAACTTATTTATTTATTAATAAATGTCAGAGCAATGTTTTCAATTTTTCAGTTTTTCATTAACTGAAGTGCTGTATTAATAATTTACCTTAATACACTTTGTAGTTCCACCAATGATCACGGTGCAGAATCAGCTAATTGGCGCTGTGGAAGGCAAAGGTGTCACTCTGGAATGCCAGTCGGAGGCATATCCCAAATCAATTAACTATTGGACACGTGAACGTGGAGAAATTGTGCCACCTGGTAAGTGAATACAAAAATAAATGATTGTTCACAAAATAGTTAAGAATAGTTAAATAGTTAAGAAACTAAATATTTTTAACTCAATGTATTAGTCATAAAATAATATATTTAAAAAAAATACTCATAAAGTTACGCAAATAAGTCTGCAAAAGCCTTTCCAGTTAATAAACTAGTTCATAACCAACCGTGCCTATAATAATAATAATTTTGTACATATAAAATGAAATTATAGCATTATAAATATGACTATTTTTGTTGAATACTCTGGACATTTGTCTGTTTTATATGTAAATTAAATTTGTCATAAAACAATTCATAATTTGCGACAAATACATGAGCTGCAAGCATTTGTGTATGTCCAAGTCCCCGTAGACCCAGTCCCAGTCCCGCCCAGACCCAGTAGGCAAGTCTCCCAATAGATGTTGGGAAGCAACCACCGGAGAGAACAAAGTGACCAACTGATGACAAAAAAAGTTTATAATAAGCAGACAGACGATGATTCCGGACTGATACCCATGAAAACCTAATGACGGTTGTCTGCCACACGGCTGCGATTTCGCCACTGACTGGGGGCATGGGAGTTTTGTCTGAACCCGGGAAGCTGGGCAAAGACACTTCAATAGTGCCGTAAATAAAATTAATATTTCCTTTTTTTTCAGTTGTCTTGTTTTTTTTATTTTTATTCAACCAGCAACTCATTCACCATTGCCATCTCCAGTTGTGAAGTGTGTTATTGCGTTCATACATAAATTAATTGCCTGCTCGGCTGTCAGCAACATTCTGTGTCCTCTTTGCGTATTCCAACTTACGGACAATGAGCGTGACACGCCTTTAATTCTTTAATAATGCAAATGTCATTTAAATTATAATTATTTGATCATTTTAATGGAATATACTAACAACATATCGAATATGTTTTCAACCGCAGGCGGAAAATACTCAGCGAATGTTACAGAAATCGCCGGATATCGAAGCTCGATGAAGTTGCACATTAATCCTTTGTCACAGGCTGAATTCGGCGCTTATCGGTGTGTGGCAAAGAACTCACTGGGCGACACAGATGGCACCATCAAGCTTTACAGTAAGTAGACTGGACTGGACTGAGTATCCTTGTTTATGATAGCTGAAACTTACTTACAATTCATAGGAATACCACCCAATGCCGTCAACTATGTCGAGAACTTTGAGGCACGGCACAAAGGTAAGTCTAAAGTTAAACAATATATCACAAAGAGTGTCATAGCTTTTGCCAGAATGAATTTGAAATCTGCAGGTTAAAAATGCTTGAATCCCCTATGCATAAAAACTGTAGATAAAAGAGTGTTAAAATCCCCAACACATTAGGTAATTAATTTAAAATCGTGGCTTAAAAAATCAATAATTTCTTTGAAGCAATTTAAGAAGGATCGTTCAATTAAAAAAAAGTAATATGGCCTTAGAACTTCCCTGTTTGCTTTAATCAAATGGTAGCACATTTAGTATCTGAACTCGGTTTAGAGACACATCGCCAAACAAAGCACTCAAATCTACTGAAGGGCATAGGACAAGAGAGATATTTCACGGTGAGAGAAGGCGCGAGAAAAGCGAGATTTAATAGCCACTCGGCATAAATTTAAGATGAGCGGCAAATATTTCACTTTACCAGGCAGAACTTCTAGAAAAAAAAGAGAAGAAATAATAAAAACAGAAGCAAAACACAAACCGAGCTGGGAGCAAAGGCATAAATAATTCATTTGGCATGCAAATCCGTTTCAAATTGTCAACGCCACGAACCAGGTGAAGCAAGCAGTCCACAAGGAGAAGGGGAGCAGGGGAGCAGGCTCAGCAGGGTTATGCTCAAAGAAACAGAAATGGAAATAGAAATGAAAATGAAAATGAAAAAGCAACAAACCTGTGAACTAGTCTTTTATAAATATAAATTAAGCATAAACTAGAATTGGGAGTAATTTTCGAAACGGAAAAAAAAAACTAAACCACAATTCAATAATTTCACACAAAAAAATAAAACAGGCAAAAAGCGAACGAAAAGCTCCGATATGTATCATTCGTCCAGGGCGCAGGAGCACAGCGGCGAGGACACTGAGAATCCCGGCAAGCGAAAAGGTAAGCCAAGTCAATGTGCTCATCCTCCTCCTCCTCTCTCTCTCTCTCTCTCTCTCTCTCTCTCTCTTTCTCGCTGTCTCTATCTCTCTCTTATTTGGTTGGGTGTGCGTCGCACCGATTAGGGTTACGGGCCATATTTCAAGCATTTATGGTCGAGGGGCAACCTCCACCTCCACCTCCACCTTCAAACCCAAAACCCCAACCCCAACCTCAGACACAGCCACAGCCACAAGCCCAAAACCACCGTCCCAAGCCACAGCTTAACAGGCCACTTGAGACGGGACGAATGCCATAAAATATGTAACCTAGGATCTAGCGACATTGGGAGCTGAATGGTTGCCGCCGCTTGTTTAACAGATTTTCACACTAATTTGCGAGCCGCAAGACCAATAAAAAAAAAATACGGGGCAGGAAAAAAAAAAGGTTGTCCAAATAAGCAGGAAAAACGTTGCATTCTATTTTTGTGGCAGGTAAAAGTTTTGGCTGCTTGGGCACACATAATTGTATATCAATAAACACGCTCGGTTTGGCTTTATGGCAATTTAATGATTTGTAAATACTTGGCCACAATCAAATAAATTCTTTTGTGGCCGAAATTGAGAAGTTGCCAAGAGAAGGGCAGCAGTTTGGGCCCTGCTAAGGAATGGGGCCGTAATGTTTGGCTTAAGTGCTAAAAGTTATGCTATTTTTATATCCTAATTGAGTTGTGTATTTGTCTGAAAATAAACGAAATGAATTTAAAGGTGAGCTTATTTGAATTTAAAAGCTAGCTTAAATTTAGGTGTGTGTTCGTTTTCAACTTATTCAGCATAAATTTGTATTCTTAGAGTGAAAATCAAATTCGGTTAAAAGCAAACTCTTCAGACTAACAACAAAATGACTAGGATAAAATTTTCAAATGCAGTAAAATTCTCTAAAAAAAAATCTAAAAAATATGTAATAGCTAAAGGAGTGTTAAATGTTCCTGGTGCCACATCCCCCCTTTTTAGTGTCTTGTCAAATGTCAGCTAACGAAATCACTGCCCAGCTAATCAGTTCAACAGCCCCGCCCACAAAACCATCACTTACAAGCTTAGCCAATTTCCGCTGCTCACCCGCCAAGCCCATTAACATTTTCCACTTTGCCTTCATTTTACCCCTTCTACAACGCCTCTCCCACAGCCGATCTGAGTCTCAGCGCGGAGAGTATTGACAGCATATATGGAACATCGGCAGCTGTGTCCCGGCACTCCACAAGTCTTGGCCAGACTCTGGGCTGCCTGTGCTACCCGCTACTGTTGATACTGCTGCTGATGAGGATGACGATGACGAGAACATTGACGAAGCTGCTGCTAAAAACTCAACTGGCATTGTTGCCACAAGCACTGACACATGTTTGACATAGACGCCAAGCGCTAACAGAGATTAAGCAGATGCAGACCCGCTTACCGCAGCCAGAGCAGGAGCGGAAGATGGAGTTGGAGTTGGAGACGGCAATGCGATGATGGCGTTTGGCTTGATTGAGTTTGCCAATGCCAAAAACGTTAAGAGCTAGTGCTAATTTATGGCACGTGGCTTAGTTAAAGTTGAACGATGCAAAATACATACATACATATATCATAATAAGTACGATGGAGTAGCTAATAAATAATAAGTCAACCAGGCTTCCTAATCCCTACGCGTGCATGTTCAAACTGTTGAATTATAGCATAAGTTTATCTTAATTTCAGCAAATTTGTAATATATTAAGCAATATATATATATTAATTTATAATAATGCAAATGACAAGTGTATCTATAGTATGAACTTCTATGGCACATGTACATAAGCGTACATCAAACGGTTATTTCATATTCATAAGTGATCTGAGAGGACAGTGTACATTTTTATAAACCAAGTGGACATAATTAAAGAGACTGTATGTGTGCAAAGTAACATTTAATTGCAGCTAAATTGAATGCTAAATTATTGTATTCATTAGCCATTAGCGTTAAACAAATTTTCTTTTTTCACTGGAAATGATTGGAGCGAACGGAGATCTCTCATTAAAAACTAAAGCATGTCGAAACCAAAAAAAACCTATGAAAAATAACAAAAGCTGAAATGTTGAAATATCGAAAATGCGAAGAACACACTTTGAAATAAAATATTAAATTATATAAAATAAAATATAACTATTACAGAAAATTTGTAAGTTTTAATTAATTTTTGTGTTTTGCTCCCACGTCGATCATTCCAGGCCAACAAACACTAAAAGGGAAAGTTAAATGTAAAATTATAAATATATACTACATACATATCATTTACTTAACTTAGCAAACAACGTTATGGATACCATATATTTACGAATATATCAAATATATATCGAGTTAACTATTGTTTTGCAAGCAATGAGAAATTCTCAAATAAAAATAATCTTGACATAAAAAAAGGCCAAGTTTATATTGTAAAATACATAGTTAAGTATTATATTTAAAGCACACAAAACTTATAAACAAAAAAAAAAAAACATTGCAGCGCTATACAGCTTAAATGTAGTGCGAATATTTAAACAATTATTGCATTCAAAAATAGTTTGTATATTTATTTATAAAATTTAATAAAATGTATATGAAACTATTGTTATAAAAGGCGAATAATATGAAGAAAAAAAAACAGCTACTTATTGTATTTGTATAAGCATCACATGTAAATGGCAAATCGACAGGAATATTTATATAATAAATAAACTTTAAAGCGTTAAGTAAAAAAAGAGGTTCCGTTTTCCTTTTATGTGGTGGGGTGTTTATAAATTAGCAAAATACTTAGTTATTTGGAATTACTTACAAAACGAGTGGTTGCTGACTCGATTCCACTTCGCAGTTAATCAAAATGCCAAGAATGTGCATAAATTTGAAATGTATGCTACTGAGTGCTAAAAAATCAAATTAAAACAGCCAACAAATTCGAAATAAAACCAAAATTCTTTCATTAAGACCTCTTTAAGTGCAGGTCAGCACGCAAAAATACAAAAAAAATAAAAAAAATACAAAAAAATAGAAAAAACAAACAAATACTCAACAATACAAAAACTAAACCAAAAAACTCTTCAAGCCCGTAGCTAATAAAAACTACAGCACTTTTGAATGTGTGTGTGTGCGTGTGTGTGTGTGTGTGTTTGCGTAAGTCTGTGTATATTACGAGTAGTTTTTATTACATTTGTTTCCAGGAATTTTCAAACATGCCAAAACAGCTGCAACTTCAATGCCCCAACCCCGCCCATTTCAAATTCAACCTTCTGGGCGGGTTATGTGCACTGTTTTTGTTTACCTTTCAGAGCCAACGCGTTTTTTAACTGCCTTTTCATAGAGTCTTTTTTGCGGCCATGTGCATGTGAGTGTGCCAGTGTGTGTGCCAGTGTGTGTGCCAGTGTGTGTGCGTGTGTGTGCGTGTGTATGTGTGTGCGCGTGTGTGTGTGTGGAATATTCTGACACATGCATAATATTGTGTGCAAATATCCGCCAGGATTTTGTTCTTTTTTTATTGTATGGTGGCCACACACACACACACACACACAAACACACACACACACACAAAGACAAATGTAATACATATAAATCTCAAGGTTAAATTGTTGTAAATATGCATCATAGTAGTTGCATACAGGGCTTATTAAAATGGTTTCACAGCAACAGCAGCGACTACCTGGCTATCTGACCCGTATAACGTGCATTTTAATAATGTCAAACTGCTGCGGGGCTTTAAGCCTTGCTTTCTGATTGCAAACACACAAAAAAAAAAAAAAAAAAACAAAATAAATAAATAACTTGGCTGAAAATGGTCAAAGAGATCGATTTTTGCATGCAAGCAGAGTCGGATTGCCAGCGGTTCAAAAAGTTAATAAAGAAAACTAAAATATTGATACTTTGCAAAGGATTGATCCATATTGAGTAAAATATTCGAAAATACAATGAGCTCCAAATATCTGAAATACATATTTGTAAATATGTGTATATTATGTACCTGTAGCTGTTCTGATAATTGCAATACGAACGGTTCTCACTTGAAATTCAATTAACAGCTGGCCAGCAATTATATAAATATATTTGATGAACAGAAAAAATACCTTTGGATACGCTACAAAAAAATTAACATAATTACACACAAAAAAAAAAGTGGCAAAAAAGAAAACAACAAGGACAAGGAAATGCAAAGGAAATGGAGGAGGACTGGGGAAAATGTGGAATGGCGCCACCTGGCGACAGCTGGCAGCTCTACACACAATTAACATTACTTAAATACACATTAAGGTTAAAGACGCGCAATTTTTTCATGTTCTGGGGCTATTTTTTCTTGGCCAAGTTGTTTATCAGAAATTTTGGGCTTCAATGTCTGAAGGGGAGCTACAAAAAATTGCGTGACGCAGCAAACAAAAAAACATTTCGACAAAAAATCCACAAAAAACACACACACACAAAACCAAGCTGGAAACTGCCAAAACTCGGAGAGGATTCGGAAAGCGGCCGGGATGATGACGACGATGACGCGACGTCAACGGAAGGGCAATGAAAATAAACACAGTAATTAAGTTAATGAGCATTTTGAGATTTATTATTAATTTTCTTTGTGTGGCAGCAACAGCAACTCCAGCTCCTGTTCCCCTCCCCCTGCAATCAAATCATTTCGAATTTTTCGTGGTTATTTATTATAATTGTTGTGCGCTCGCCGAATATTGTTGTGGTTAATCTTATTTTCTGTTGACGGCTTTCGATTTGCATTTAAAATGCGCAAATTTGCGTTAATCTGCATACATTTCTGTTTGGGCTTATTTCGGTGGAATGGTAGTAGTAGTAGTAGTAGTAGTGGTGTGACACACATCCTTAATTGCTATTTAAATGCTCGAAAATTAATTTAAATGCGAATGGCAACGGTTTATTTCTTGAAGCCTTCATTAGTTTTCGGCCTGTCAGAAATTGTTTTTTAATTTATAGGTGACCATAAAAAATCTATATATGTATGTGTACCACACGCTCCACAAGTGGAGGCACATTAACATTTTGGCATTGTCATTGGCATTGCTGTGATTATGGCATCATCTGAGCTCCAGTCCCATTAGTTGCTTGTGTTTGTGTTTGGGACTTTGTCGTGCTTACATTTTATGATAGCCCATTAAACTTTACAACTTTACTAGGAAAAAGGGAATGCAAACAGGAACACGATACAACAAAATGCTAAATTGTAAATAAATTTCAGAGTAGTTAGGCACCCGTCAGCAGACAATAGCCATGATTTGTGTAAAGATGATGAGCAGATAAAAAACAATGTCTCAAAAAATATTCAAGTAGGAGTTTAAGAAAACAAGTTAAAATGCTGCAGTCGACTGAATTTGACTAAAATATACCCTGAAATCAGCTGTTAAATATATTCAAGTTATATTTACAAATAACTATTTAAAATAATTTGAAATCTCCAGTTCTTATAGGTTCGTATATAGGAAAAATATAAGTATATTCGGAATAACATCTGCGCAAAAAACAAATCGCTTAAATATCATAAGCTGTTGCCTTTAAAAGTCTTATAATTTAAAAAAAAAAATAAATAAATAAAATAAAATTAAACAAAACCTTAAACATTTAATTACAAAACATCATAGACATTTATTCGAACAGACTTAAACAAAACAAAAGAAATGATTAGAGACATCCACAATAATGATAATGATGAGCCCTGAAAAGCGATTAACAACCCGTGGCACATGTAAACAAATTGCCGGAGCTTAGTGGAGAACTCGAACAAATAAGGACGATTTACTAATCACCTGGAAGGAAAGACAGAGCTGACCCACACATACTTGCTATGAATTGGCTTTGGACATATATATATATATATATATATATATATATAGAATCGAGCGCAGTCTTCGGTCTCTCATCGTGTAAACAAAACTACAATTAATCAAAGATGTTACCTAACTGGAGTTTATTACACACAGCTTTGCTTAATTGCATAAATAAAAGTCTGGCATATGGGGGTGAGCAGGGCAAGAAACCTTAATTAAGCCTCCGCTCAGCAAACCAATCCCACACACAAAATACTAGGATTCCCCGTGGAACTGACAAATAAATAATAAAAACACAAATTGACACACAAATGGGCAAGGGAAAATCGGTAAATATAGAAAAAGTTCACAATAGGAAACACACAAACTGGTAAACAAGGAAGTGCAACTAACTCGGCTGTGGGAAAAGGCTATTAGATGGCAAGGCTAAAAGGTTATCGTATTGTCAGTGTGTCCAGCTGTGGTTTGGGGGAGGGGGTGTTCCACACTCCCCACTCCACGTTCCCCACAAGGTTTCAAAACGCAGGCTTTTATTAATAATCTGCGCAGCAGGGAGGCAGAGTTGGAAATATCAACTTATACGAAATGTCCGTGGCTGGTAATTAAAACGATTATAACTGCCATTGCTTGGCTATTGTACACTGCACAAAAAATACAACAACAAACTGTTTAAATGTATATTAAACAAAGAACAATTCGAAAATCACGAACGTGCTTAAAATGTGTCGCAAGTAAATTTAAGTTTTTACTTCCCAGAAAAACCTAATATTTTTAAGTATTTCGAAAGCTGCCATTTTCAGTGTTTGCAAGTTGAAATTCGATATTTAAAATTGACGTATATATTTTTAAATAAAGGTCACGATGAAGATTGCGAAGTCCCACAAATAATGAATCTTTTATTGCAACTATTGGTTTATTGACACATCGTAGCTTAAATTGTACTAAGCCATCCAATAAACTAGTTAACATATTTTTAGATTGAGTTTTTTTTTGTGGGATCCAATCATCGTCATATTTAGTTTTTAGCTTTTTTTTAGATTTCTTAAAATGACCATCAAAACAACTTGTTATCCGATTGAGCGTAGAGATCAATTTCCGCGCGATTCATTCGGATCGATATTGGAGACCCACTCAATGGGATTAACGTAGATATTAGATATGGTGCCACGCAGTGTGTCGAAGCCCTGGTTGAGGGGCACCGGCTTGGCCCGCGTGCCCACCGACTTCATCCAGTTATTCCAGGCACCCTCGGACTTCTTTTTGCGCTGCTGCTCCAGCTGATCTCTGCTCTGCTGCTCTTGGAGCTGACGTTCTTGCTCGCGTTTCAGCTGCCTTGTCTTGACGCGTTCCCAATCTTCCAGACGCTTCCGCCGAGCCTCCGGAGTCTCCTTGGGTGTCGGTTTCTTGCCACCGGGATTAATGGCGCTAGAGCTCATGGAACCCGAACAGCTAAAACTGGTGGAGCTCTTGAGGCTAGTAGTGGACATTTTCTTCTGCTGCAACGTCTTCTGCTTGCACCATTCCTGGTAGCGCTCCTTGGCCAAACGCTGACGCAATGCAGTCTCCACTTCCCGCCTCTCCTTCTCCTGTTTTTCCGCCTGTTGTTTCTGCTTCTTCTGGAGCTCCTTGCGCCTCACCCATTCCAGATGGACCTGCCGCTTACGGCGTTCTTCTTCCTCATCCAGATTACGAAAGAATGTAGACGAACCGGACGAAGAGGTTGCCGAAAAATTCAAACTCAGCGGCGGTACACCATTATCGTTACCCTGGGACGGCTTGAGGGCATCTCCATACATCTCGGTCCAGCTGAAAGTGGATGCAGACGAGCAGTCTTCGCGACGCACTGTGGATACCTTTAAATTGTAGGTGCGGCTGGTTAAGTGACTCATACTGTCCGCCTTGCTGTCACTAGCTACGTTGCTATGCAAGGAGCCCAGGCTGAACGCATCCTCTGCTTTGGCGCTGGAGCGACAGTAGGTTCTGCTGTCCAAAGAGCTGAAGCTTTGAGCATCCTCTGTTTGCAAGTTCGCTTTACAAGCACTGGACCCATTAAAAGAGTCCAGACTTTGAGCATCTTCCAAAACTCCTAGGCTGCAAACTGTGTCGCCATCAATGGAGTCAAGATCATCTGACTTGGAAACTGTGCTGCGTTTGTACGTCTCCTCATCGCTGGTCATGTCCACTTCATCCTCATTCTCGTGCTCACCACACTTCTCATTGCGATCGTTCAAGTCCACCACCAAATCCCCACTGTTGCCTCCACGGTTCAAGGCGAAAGTGCTTTCGATATCGTCGCCTGCCCCTTTGTTTGCCACGTAGCGCACAGTGGGTGATGTATAGGAGCGGCTACTGTACCCTTCCAAAGTGCCCGAATCAGTATCGTCATCACACAAGTCGGACATCAGCATTGACTTTGCTCCCATTCCAGAAATCAGTTGACGATCCACCAACTTTCCCTCAGTATTGCGACGTCCTACGAATGCCATTTCCCAATGCCGGAAAATGTCCTATGAAAGAGCTGAGAATTGAGAAAATTAAATTAAAATTTACTTGTGTTTATGTTTTTGTTGATGATGTTGGCAGTCATTTGTGTTTACACCTCGACTCACGACTACACCAAATACTAAAGCCTACTAAGCACTAGGTATTTAATTGTTAAAGTAAGTAAAATATAAAATCAAGTTTGTAGAGTAAATAGCTAAAAAAAAATTAAACTAAATAAAATATAAATAATAAAACTAAGTAATATTTAAAAAAATATAATATAAGTAATATATTTATATTAACAATATTTATACATTGTGCAACATAACTTTGATAACACAGCCCAAGAATTGTGTAATATTTATTTATTCATAAGCCACACCAAATTTTGAACAGTGTAAGCACCAACACAAAACGCGGCCCAATTCGCTCTCTGAAGCAAAATGAAAACATTTTAACTAATGACAAACAATTACTTAAACAACGAGTCGAACGAGAGACCCACACGACGACAGCAAAAGGTAATTAAAACTACACTACACACACACACACACTCAATCGCACACACATGACGCACACCCAACTTCAGCAGTTTAGATGTGTGTGTGGGGGTGTTTAAGCGTAAAGTTGCCGACTCAAAAATCGTTTGTTGTGTGCGAATTGCTGTTGTTGTTGTCGATGCCTTGTTTGTTGTTTGTACGTTGTCAGTTACCTGGCACAGTTAATGAGCACCGCTTTCATTTTTAATGAGACTACACACACACACAGAGTTATCCACACACACACACACACACACTCACACACACACATATCAGATGCACACACGAGCTGAGGTGTAATAAAAAACTTATCGCTGCTCGCTTTTGGGCGCCCGTGTGCGACGTTTGATAGACATAATTAAATGATTTTTTATGTGCTTAATTGTTGTATCTTACTCCGACATCGGCCTTATTAAAACAAAAAACAATTAAGTGGCCTTTTCTACTTACGACCTGCAAATGACTTGTCAAATGAGCGACAGGCGACAGACTGAAAAAGTGGGTGGGCTTTTGGGGTCCTTTGGGCCTTTCCCTGCTCGCCTTCCCCGATTCTTTGGCCAACAGTTGGCGTCGATTGGGTTTGGCTTCCAAATGGGGCACAGAGATTAAAAAATGTGTGTGCGACGCAACGAATCGTGATTGAACTATGCGGGTGAAAAGTCGATCCATGATTTCTTAAAGCGAATCGATTAAAAAGTGCTTTAAGAATATTTACCAAAAATAATATTAACGAAATAAAATTTAGAAATAACTTTAATTGTGGACTAATTTATAATTGGTTTATGTGAATGTTTTAAAATAAGTAAAAATAATTGAATTTAATCAATTGTATCACTAATGCCAAAAGCATGCTAATAACCACCTTATCCGTGTCAATTCATAATTGGAATATCATGTGTTTATTTGACACACTTAAATTTCAATGCACAAACAAATTTCACAATTTAATTAAATTTATTTGACGATGGCAAACACAAAATCTTCAAAAAAATACTGACTGTTAAAAATAACACACATAAATAATTCAAACTAACACCAAAATATGAAAAAACGATGAACAATTCTGAAACCCAAATGACCAAAAATAATTGTAAAAGTGGATTCGATATTCTTGTGAGACAATTCTAATTTGGGATGTTAAATGGCTTAAGGTATTTCTGATTTAACCCAAATAAAGGCTGTGAACGATCCCAGATGTGGTCAGAGAACAGAGCTAGGAATGCGCTGTAAGTTTAAAATGGGAGGTAAATTAATTATTTAGGCTACAAGGAAATGACATAGTTGAAACGAGAAGTGTTCACAATGTAATCAATACCCAACAGATGTGCATATTAAATGAATTACAGAGAAAAAATTCAAGAAATTTTGTCCAATTTGTTTTTGAAACAATTTGGTCGCCTGCAGTTATACGTTTAAAACTGCTGAATTGCTGTAAAAGCGTAAATACAATAAGCCATCAAATAGAACTGGGCCAACAGGTTGTATGTTTTTTTTTTTGGATTCAATTACATATTTCAGTCACGCACTCAAATCACTTTTAATTTTTTTTAAATTATAATTCCATTTCTCATGGTTTTTTCTGTTGGTTTTGTTATTGTTACGAGTATTGGCATTGCAATTGATTATTATTGCCGTTGTATTGTTTGGCTGGAAGCGCGTTTAATTAAAAACGTGACAATTTTACCTGCGGCGAATGCAATACATATTTCATCAATTTTCATGGTATATCCATGTGTGCCCAAAGCAACCCTGCGGTCGGGGACTGTATTATTTAAATAATTCAAAAGCCTGTTTACAATATAATACGCAACTCGTTTGCATTACATTTCGCCTTTGATCTCCCCAAATTTAATTAACTTTATGAAATTCGGACTGGCCACAATTTGGAATCAATGAATTGCAAGTTGAAACTTCAGAATCATAAAAAAAATCGACTGATCGAAATCGAATTCATTTTTTATATTTTTTCACTTGTCGAGGGAAAATGCTGCATGAGAAGCACACAAGGCAGAGACCGACTGACGCATGCTGCAGCAAAAGAAGTTGGTGCAACTTCCATGTTTCTTTTGTTTGAGCGAAAAACAAACTGTTGCCGTTTCGTACAACCATTTATTGTATTGTAGTATGTATGTATATTTTATTGTATTGTATTTAAAACTTTTTATTTACTTACCGCAAATAGTGTTACTGCTAATCTCTGAAAAGGCCAACGAGTGTGTATTGTAGTTTACGGCTTGTATATATTTTTTGTAAAATGAAAATGTTCACAAACAGGTGTAAAATGTGTCAGTTAAATGTTTATTTGGCCTACTTATTTTATTTATTTTTTAATTTATTTATTTATTTATTGCCGACTAAAATCAGTCAACACCAAAAATACAAAAATAAAAAATTTGCATTAAATTAAATTTAAAACGAAATTGAAATTATAAGTAAATTAAAAAATACTTAAATAATTATACGATTTATAAGATTTTTAAGGATTTTGTATAATCTCAGTTTGATATTTAATCAATCATGAAAATGTTTCGCCTGATCAAAATTACTTATTTGTGGTTCAACTTGATACATACAATTAGAAACTTTCTTAACACAATCATTTTATACCACCCATTTAATTAGGCAAAATAACTTTAAGCGTTCAAGTCCTGAAAGTCCTCGAAAAGTCTTCCAATCAGGATGCTTCATCTCAGACTGCACACAAAAATCTTTTGCGCATTGGCACCTCAGAAGCAAAAATGAACCGAAGACATCTCAACTTCAGTTGGACCACAAGCAAATCAGTTAAGTGCCATTCAAAAAAAAAAAAAAAAAAAAAAAGAAGAAAAAGAAGAAAAAGAAAAAAATGGGGGGTGGAGACGCGACAACTTCAGTTAAGAACCAAGGTAAGTCAATTTACCTAATTGACTTATGGCCAGCAGAAAGTTTGGCAGTTGGCTCTTGTTACTTGGCTAACTCTCAAGTGGTAGATTTTAATTTGATGTAGTTGATGCCGTCTGTTGCGCTTAGATTAATATATTGTTTGGTATGCGGATACAGATATAGTTAATTACATTAAACTACCAAAAATAGCAGAATATCCTTTTTATAAATATTATTAATCATTCCACATTCATTAAACTGTTGCTATGAAATTACAGCAAATTAAATACAAAAACACATCAAGCAATATAAATAAATATGTCAAAATAGATTAAATGAGATAGTTTTCGTTGATATAAGTTTATTTTTCTACTCATAAATATTAAATGGAAATTCCCCAAACCTTGTCTCTCAATTTGCACTAATTAGGAGCGTGACAGTTGCGTGCCCAATTGTCAAAGGCATTCATAATATTCGTTGGCATGTTACCAGTTTATCAAACATAATACTGATGTCAGAAGCGTTATGAGCTTTTAATGGTTCAACAAACTTGCAGCCACTAAAACTTTAAAGCAACAACAGTGCACCAGCCGAAACGGACTGCCTCAAACTATCCATAGAGTTGAGGTGGCAACAACGGCAAGGGCAACTTTGCCAGCTAGTTAAATAAACTTATGTTGAGCCAATGTCGCTCACATGTTTGTTGCACATTTCCGCATACGTGAATATATTAATAACCAAAATTTCATTGCCTGAATTTGATGGGGGGGAGGGGGGGGGGGGGCAAGTCTTGTCGGCAATTCAATTAGTGGGCAACTTGCATTTATCCTATTTTAATGCTGTGTACTTTCGAGGTGCACACAAACACATACATAGACTTGTTCAAGTGTAACAGTGTGAGTGTGTGTGTGTGTGTGTGGGTGTGTGTGTGTATGTGTGTATGTGTTTGTTGTCGTCATGACAACGACTCGAGCAGGACTCGAAGGACTCGCATGAATTCGTGACTTATGCACTGACGCAACCAATTATGGCCTGGGGGCAACCATAACTGCAACCGTCTCGCCTACTCTGTGTGTGTGTGTGTGGGTGTGTGTGTGTGTGTGCTTTCTGTATATCGCATCTTCGTCTGCATCTAAACCTATTTTCGGTTTAAAGCATCTCAAAAACTATGTCAAATGAAATTTATGCGATGCTCCCAAAAGACGGCAATGAATACACACACACACACTCACTCACACACACACTTTTTACACCTGGGTGTGTGTGTGTGTGTATAGGTGCTTCTTGCTTGCAATTGTGTCTGTTTTTTGGCTGCTCGTTGCATACTTTATGGCGTAGCCACCATTGATAAGGCCTCAACGCGATGGTGACGGCAATATTTCATCAGCAATTGTTTGAAAAGTTTCTTAATTAAAAATGACAGTTTATCAGCAAAGATTTTGGGCCAACTAATTGAATTTGCCAAGTTAGCGCTGCTGGTGATATGTCGAGTTTTGACGCTTGTAGCTGAGGGTGCTGAATGCCGCTCAAAAACAGTAGCGCTGTGAAGCAGAAGTGGAAACATTTTGTGGCAACAAATTGCTACTCAAGGCAAATAAATATGCAGAGTACCATTTTGTTCTTAAACACAAAGTTGACAAATGATTTATTCAAATATTTCATAACAATAATAATCTTAATAAAGTAATAGTTTTCATCAGACAATTATTGTGAGCTGCAAAGACTTTGATTTCGTATTAAGGATTACAATTTATTTTATTTTATTTTTTTAATTACTGTTTTATATTTAATATACAATTATTATTATATTTGTGGCTATTGAGGTTATATTTTCCTAATAAACATTTAAGGTATTTTTATTTATTAAGGCAAATAAATATGCAGAGTACCATTTTGTTCTTAAACACAAAGTTGACAAATGATTTATTTAAATATTTCATAACAATAATAATCTCAATAAAGTAATAATTTTCATAAGACAATTATTGTGAGCTGCAAGGACTTTGGTTTCGTATTGAGGATTACAATTTATTTTATTTTTTTCCAATTACTATTTTATATTTAATATACAGCTATTATCACATTTGTGGCTATTGAGGTTATTATTTACAAATAAATATTTAAAGTATTTTTATTTATTTTATTTATTAAATTTTATATTAATTTTCTGTTGCATTTACCAAATTGTCTGCATAACTTAACGCAAACATACTTCAGATATTTAATACATTTAATGTGTAATATCTAAAAAGCTTCTCATTAGCCACAAATACGCAAAATGACATCCACACAAGCCAAATGCCAGACTGCAGCAAACACTTTGAGCCAGTTGCTGACAAACATTCCTGTTCCTGTTCTATTTGCATGGCCTTTAATGTATCTGCAACACCGCAGCATTGCCGTAAGTAAAAAAAAAACAAAAACAAAAAAAGAAATTGTAAAAAGTGGAAATAAAACTGATTTCATTACCTTGATTAGTTGGTCCCTTCAAGTCTGCCCTGTGTATCCGTGTGTGTGTGTGTGTGTGTGTGTGTGTATCTGAGTGCATAAGTCTGTCGGCAGTCAGTTTGTTTGCCTGCCTTTTCCAGCTTTTTTTTTCTACACATCTGAAAATCCAACACGGCGCTTATGATGGAAAAAGGTTGAGGTACGTTTAAAGGGAAATGGGGTTGGCCATCTTTTCGCCTCGCGTTTTTGGTTCAATGCAAGCATTAACCTCATTAGCATGCAACTGTGAATGGCGCTCTGAATATATTTAAAGAACAACCATCTCAACTGGGATTCATTTAAGCAGCAGATGCAACTTCTCTTTTTACTATACCGGATTAAAATTAAATACTCAGGTCGATTTATTTATTTTCAAAGGAATTGTAAGCAGTCAAAGTACTGAAAATTGTTGCATTCATTTGATGAGCTTTGCTAAACGTTCAAAGTAATAATACAACATGGCAAATTCATCTATTTAATCAGCTATACTCTGACGATCAAAGTATTAATAGAAAAATAGTATTTGTATAAATATTTTTTATTGAAATCAATTTATCTTTTTGACTCATTTAAATTTAAGGTTTTTAAATTCTAGTGCTATAAAAACCGAAACCAAATAGGCAAATATTTGCATACACCTAGTTAATTTTCTTCAATCTTTTTTATATTTTCTAACAATTTCCTACTTTATCCATCCTGATTATCATTCTTCATGCCACAACAATGGCTAACTAACAAGTTTGCTCTACAATGTTTGGAGTTCTCTTCTTACTTCTATTTGAACTATGAACCCAAGCCAAGTGCCAACTGGCAGAAAAACTTAATTAAGCATAATAGAGTTGAGTTCTCGGCCCGACATAGCATGAAATGCAGCGGTAATTTTCTTGCCTCCTTTTTTTTGTATTTGTAGACATCCAGTGGCTGTAAGTAGCTGTTAGTAATTTGCGCTTAGCCACACTTACAGACCAACACGCTGACACTGGGCAAGACAAGGACCAGATCCCAGCTGGATGGTTGGGAGTAGAAGGTGATGGAGATCTTTGCAGTTCCCTGCACATTTTAATTGCATTTCCGCTATTTTTGATGCCCTTTGAATTTATAATGCCTGGGATTGTGAACTCTGCTCACTGGCACGTCCTGAGAAATATAATTCAATTAATTACAAAGACGACAGGTGCAAGGTAGCAAACACCTAATATTAATCAAACGCAGCGTGAGAAAAAAAGTTATCCTACAAATTTGTTAGACCAAAGGCCTTTTGGGGCAGCATTTGTATCTCATAAACATGTTTATTTCATTAGCGCTACACATGCGGCCATTTCGAATGTATTCTGCCTCGTGCCCCAAAAAAAAAAAATAATAATAATAAAAATACAAATATATAAGGAAAAAAAAAAGCAAATGTTGGGTACTCCCCCAGGACATCATTTGCCGCGCCGATTGCCACGATTTCGACATGAAAAATGCGTTCGCGAAAAGTTGCTCTTTATGATTGGGATTTGCGGCACTAATGTGCCATTGCTTGTCCCACGTTTTCGCTTCTTTTTTTATATGTATGTATGTATATATTTTGTGCCTAGTGAATATCCAAACAGGCGGTCTTACCTAGGTCCCACTGCACCACATTTTGAGGCTTGTAAGTTGCCGGTTCTGCCACTGACATGCTGTCGACATCATTACAAATAAATTGAGCGTGAAAGATACATTTCACCGACATTGCCGACATGGGGCAATGATAGGCACTTTTTTCTTCCTCTTTCTACAGCTGTGGATGGAGGCCATGTTGAGGATCTTAAGGTTATGCAATAGTACAAATTCGTAGATATATTAAACTTTAAAATATTTGCATTGACTTGTTGATAAATTGTTCACATTTTAAGAAATAAAATATTTTATTTAAGTGACTGTGGATTAAAATGATTTATCAAATACAGAATTAATTACAATTGAAATTTGGGGAAATAAGAACGTTAAATATTAACAATTTAGAATTAAATTAATGTTCTTGTCAAATTTGTTAGAGCCGCAGATTGTAAAAGTAATTATTTACTAAGAAAATAACAGAAATGATGTTTGGCTATAAGCTTAAGACTTGTATTGCTTTACTTATTTATGTGTTTATATTTGTAACACATAAGATTTTCAACAATATAAACATGTAAGTTTATATAAATTTAAGCATTTAAGCCAAAGCTAATTTAAAACGGCTTCAAGTTGAACAGCTTTAACCTTGTAAGCCAAGAAGCAAGTAGGCTTTTCTCTTTTACCAAGGCAATTGCCATAAGCTGATTTAATTAAAATCCCAAAGTATGGCAAAAATTCGATATAAATTCAAATTTCTCAATTCACACACACACACATAAATATATAAATATATAGATGTGGAAATTGTGCATGTGCCACAATTTCAAATGAGAGAATACAAAAGTCAATTTGCCGTTAGACGCCGAGCAGCACATTCAAACACCACATAAACATAACCATGAGAGATATTTGGTATAATAACATACGTGACCATATTTACAAATTCCAAATCAAAATCTTGGCCAACAGTCAAGTGCGTTTCTGGGTGGCTGCTGGGGCAGATCCATTGTCTTTCAGGCGTTTTGCTAAGCATATGAAATGAATTTAATGCGACTCGACTCTGTGTGAAATTCACACAAGGGGAGAATAGAGTGTGTTTGTGGCATTTTGTAAAATTTGTTAACATGTCTACATTATAATTTTGAGCTTATGACATTTAACGCTTCAAGCTGAATAATATTATAACATTGTTCAAATGCAAGTCAATTTTCTGGCCATAAACGATTTGCCTTCCTAATTGTTCTACAAATTATATATATTTTCAGTTAACCAATATTAAATAAGTCAAAACGAAATACAATCAATTGCATTTGCTTTGACTTATAAATTTTAATGTTGACCAATTAGCATATGCGGCCAATATAATTAAAGTTGTCAATACTAATGAAACTTACAAAATAAATAAATAATAATAATAACTCAGATGAATAGAAAAGTAATAATAAATATATACCGACATTATAGTAGGTCTTGTAAATCCTATATACAAATTGATGTATAAATTTATATGTACATTTTTCAAGTTTCAGTGCTGTGCAAAACATAAATAGTGCTAAATTATTGAATATTGTTGTTTCTGTAACTTCTGGTGGTTCTTCGAATGTGGATGCGTTAGAGAAATCTTTCGGATTGGAAATTATCAAGTTCTTAGCCTTAATGTTAAATGTGCAAGTAAGTAACGATTATCGATGAGACAAATGTTTACTTAAATACATTTTTAATGAGAGCTGATGAGTTGGCAAGCCAAGTCCAAGTGTGTCTAAACGTTTTGACCCTAATAAACACATTATGATTTGATTTGGCACCCAAAAACCGCCACAGATATGTAATAACTGCAGTATGATAGTGTTATTCAATGTGGTTTGCCTACGTATAAATTAGTCATGTTTTTGCATATGCAACAGCGCTTCTGACAGGCAGCAGTTTGGAAAGCGGGGGGGCATGCAACGCGACGTATAATTAACAATAATGAAGTCGTTAAACCGCAATGCAATCAGCGATGCGCAAAACACACAAATTTTACACACGCACAGTTCACAAGCAAAGGATGGACAGTCAAAAAGCCAAAATGCAAAACGAATAAAGGGAAAACAGGAGTGAGCAGGAGAGGGAGTAGGAGAGAGCAGGAGAAGAGATACTGCGAAAGGGGAAAGTATGGGAAAGGTATTGTTTCCACAGCTTTCAGTTCCAAGTCACGGCCTGTTTGGCGCTATAAAATATTTATGCACCATTTGCACGCATAATTAGACTGTCATTAAATTTTGAGATTCTCGGTGTGTTTTCGTCGTGAAACATATTTTCAATAATGAAATGTGAATACGCTTAAAGCTCCATTAAAAATACACTTTCGTTCACTTATCAGAATGCATTTCAAGTTTAACACACAAAATAAATAATAATAATAATAATAATAATAATAATAATAATAATATTAATAATATTAATAATAATAATAAGAATAGTAATAATAATAATTATAATAATAATAATAATAATAATAATAATAACTATAATAATAATAATAATAATAATAATAATAATAATGATAATAATAATAATAATAATAATAATAATAATAATAATAATAATAACAATAACAATAACAATAAAAATAATAATTATAATAATAATAATAATAATAATAATAATAATAATAATAATAATAATAATAATAATAATAATATTAATATTAATAATATTAATAATAATAATAAGAATAGTAATAATAATAATAATAATAATAATAATAATAATAATAATAATAATAATAATAATAATAATAAGAATAGTAATAATAATAATAATAATAATAATAATAATAATAATAATAATAATAATAATAATAATAATAATAATAAAAAATATTAATAATAATAATAAAAATAATAATAATAATAATAACAATAATAATAATAATAATAATAATAAAAATAATAATAATAATAATAATAATAATAATAATAATAATATAAATAATAATAACAACTCAGATGTATAGGAAAGTAATTAGTCACATCTTTTGTTGATTTCTTAAAAATAATATAATAGTTTTTGTAAATCCTATATACAAATTTATGTATAAATTATTTTGCTTGCATTTTTTGAGAAGAAAAAAATTAATTTAGTTTTAGATATCGTTATATTAAAATTTTTAAATCTATCTATTTTTTGTATATATTTAATAATGTTTGAAATCTACATAAACCTAAACAAATTCGAATATTATTTATATATCATTCATACATTATTGAAATCATAGAAACTAATTTCCATATTCATTATTATATGTAGAGCATAATATTTATATGACCACATTTGTTATTTCTAACAATACTTTGTTTATGGTATTATAATATATATATATATATATATATATATATATATATATATATATTCAATACTAATTTTCTTTAACCTTTATGTGTTTAACGAGATGAAAATTACGCATTAAGGATTAAGCATTTAAGATTATTATCAAACATATTGATTTTAATATATTTTCCCCTTTTTCTAAAGCTCTTTTTAATATTAATATTTTTTCTGTATTTGTAATTATTCACTTGTAGTGTATACATTAAGGGTATCCTTGTGAGGTTCAACAACGAGTCATCGTTTTTACCAAAGGGTGGCTCTCTCAGTTGGATGTCGTGGCATGTCCTGACTGGGGTCGGTGCATTATACCTGACTCCTGATTGTTTGTGTGTGTGTGTGTTTTTGTGTTTGTTTATTTGTATCTTTGTGTGTGGGACCACAAAGTAATCAGCGGAAATGTCAATGAGCCGCCACCATTTGCTGATGTGTCGGCGGCTGAGGTTTACAATCGTGCAACACCAGCAACACCAAGGTACACCTTTGACCACTCTCCCACTATTTATTGTTCTCGCCGTTGTAATTGTTGTTGTTGTTGTTGTTCTCTGCACTGTAATTAAACATTTTTCGTTGCATATGCAGAAGCGATTGGCAGCAGCACAGTTTTAATTGCATTCTCTGTGTGTGTAAGTGTGTATTGGTGTGTGTGTGTGTGTGCCATGTATGTGTGTCTCTCGATGACAAATATTTTATGGTGCAGCATTGATAGGCGGTTAATATGAGTATCTGATGAATTGACAGCTCGGCAACGGGGCCAGAAAATATAAGGCAATCTGTGATTTAATTACGACCAGCTCCAACTGCACCTACATAAAATCCATGCAGACATTTTTTAATAATCTGAAAATAAAAAGAATAAACTTAGTAAGTTAATTGTATTTCAATTTTGCTTGGCAGTCAATACATACTTCATTATAGGTATACTTGTCAAGATATATATGAATGTTCTTCAAAGTTTGCTCAAATAATTCGATTATAAATTCACAATTTTGGCCAAAGCCACGTTTAGTTTTCTTGCAACTGTCTCTACTAGAAAAAAATAATAGCTGATGGTTTATAATAAACGCAGTAACTCGGTTTAAAAATGTATTTAAGACACATGTACAAAAATATTATTTCAGACAGGTGACTTGTTGTTTCTGTTTTAATATTTAATTGTAATATTTTGTTACTTTGCAGCTACACACAACAGCACAATGGCGTTTAGTGGACACATGGGTTCAGATGGTAAGATTGTTCTCAGCAACGAGATTTACACTGGACGCACACGCATCAGCAGTCTAACAACGTCGTCGGAGCATTCGAGGGAATCGCAATCTGGCTCGGATTTGGTTGAGTTTCATTCGGGTCGGCGATGGGAGCCCACCTCCAATCTGCAAGCTATTTCGCAATTGTTTAACGAGAACCAGGATGGGTCGCCAAACTCATCGTCTTCGCCTTTATCATTACCGACAGCAGGCAGCAACAATAAAGGATGTACCAAATCGCTCTATGACTTCAAGGAGATGTACGGCTCTCTGAAGCGGACGGAGACGGACACCACTGTAATACCCTCGCTGGGGATACGGTCAACGTGCAGCACTCTGGATTATATGCGTGATGTGAAAGGCTTGAAGCTGGATCGTGAGCCGCAGATGGCCTACGAGACCTGGTTTGCCGCAAAGCAACAGCAGCGCCAGCAACAGCTGCAGAGCCAGAAGACTCTGTTCGAGAATGAGCAACAGAAGAAGGAGCAACGCAAGCTGCAAGCCAAACTGTGCTACGAGAAATGGTTGCGCGACAAATCGCGTCTGGCATCAGAGAGGCGTCTACAAAATCATATGCAACATGCGGCCACTTCGGTGGCACCCGAACGCCCATCGCACCATAAGCCTGTGCGCAGTGTTACCCAGTCGGAGATTAGCAAGGTGGTGCAGAGCTGGTCGATGAAGAAGCAACAGCAGCAGCAGCGCCAGCGCGAGGAGCAACAACATCATCTGCTCCAGCAGAGGCGGAACGAGCAGCTGCGCAAGCAGTTGGCAGAGGAGGCGTGGCAAAAGTGGATCAGCAATGTTTACGATAAGCCCAAGCCGGTGCCAATGAATCAGGGCATCGATTCATTGCGTGGCACCGTTTCCCAGATTTATATTAACCCCATGTCCTGGCAGCCTCTTGAAAATAGTAAAAAGGATTATGTCACAAGTTAGGCGTATTAGCGATTGTGCTAAGTTGTTGCAAGCAGCAGAAACAACCCATTAAATTTAATTAGGTTCATCTTCGAATTTGGTGCGCTGCAGTCAAAAATATTTCTTAAAGTGACACATATGTAGTTTAAGGGAACCAGTTCAGATTCAAGAAATAAGAAAATGTGGACAATTTGTACTATGAGAACTTGGGTTCAGATTCAGCTATTGTTCATATAACTATTATAAATGTAAAGCAATAATAAAAAATACGTACTTTCCAAATTCGCTCTAAGCAAACAATTAATTTGTGAAGAGACAATTTAATGAAATTGTATTTCAAAATAAGAAATGTCGTCTTCTAATTGAAAGAATCGATATCTTCTTTCTGAAAGTTAACCTTTATTTAACCAATATGTTTCTCATCTAAGTATGGATTTAGCCTTGTCTACGAGGTATCTTACAGTCACTACTGTCCACCTTCTAACCCTTCTTTGTAGTTGGATGCAGCATTTTGGTTTCGTGCTTATTTGTTGTTGTTATCAGTGCCCTGGCAAACATTATCGTGCAACATTTCAAAAGTCAATTTAAGCAATTGCGTCAGCAGAGCTTAAGCAATTTCGTAAACCAATACGATAAGTGAATCTAGTGGCACCAGCGAGCTCCAGATCTGTGGAGGGGGAGGAAATTGTAAGATTGTGTGACAGATGAAAATAAAACGCAATTTGCAATAACAAGCAAAATACAGATGCAAACAAAATAGGATACCGAAGAGTGCACTTTACACTCAATAGGATTTCAATTGTTGTCCGTCTCAGTGTGTGTGTGTGTGTGTGTGAGTGTGTGTATCGAGTGTAATACACCATGAAGAGGCGGGGTGTGAGACGGTAGCACGAATGTGTCCATTTTCATTAGATTTTCGACACTGCTGCTTTGCCTGTAAAGTCACAAAATTATATTGTCAAAAATAAAATAAAGCATGTTTTTAGGCGCAAACACTTGCAGCAAAGTGAGGAGGACAGAGTAACTGAGAGAAAGAGATAGAGAGATGTAAATTCAGGCATATCCAGAGCTCTTTGCAAAGCAAAACCGAAATACAAACAAAATAAGCCAAAGGCCTAAAGTTCATTTGCACAATTTCCTAAGCACCACACACACCTCGCTATCCCTCTATCCCCCTGCACCACTCTGCTCAACCCTTGCTGCACCACTCTATTCTCGACTGCACTGATCAAAGTCAAAGGCCGTCCCAAGCTTGGCAAACAAAAAGACCAAAAAGACGCTGCCAAATCCTTTTGATGAGGTCAACGCTAGTTTGGTTTCCAGCTACAAGCTCAACATACACACACCTACACACACACACACACACGCACACACACTCGCATGCGTTGGTCAAGCGGATGTTTACATATGTGTGCGATGGAATGCTATACATATATATATGTATGTATGTGTGTGAGCATTGCCAGGATTAAATTTGGTAGGTATTGTAGCTTGTTATTCGTCATCAATGTAGTTTGCTCCAACTAGTTTGTATGATTGTTGTTATTGTTGTTGTTGTTGCTGTTGTTGTTATTTTGTGTTGCAAGTGCAACAAGAGTTGATCAGAGCCAAGCAAGATAACGCAACCATGCACCGTGCACACAGCCAAGCTAAACTTGTGGAGTCGACTCGATTTCATGTTGTTTGCATTGTTTACGCACTTTCGCTTTGACATTATGGTAGTATGCATTTCGGCTTGATGGCCAAATGGACCAGTGTGTGTGTGTGTGTGTGTGTGTGTGTGCCTGGAAACATGGGTTTGTGTACTTCCCAACTTGTGTACAGTAGCATGCTTCATTGGTCGTTCTATCTTGCTTCATGAGGCCAGATGTAGCTTTAACGGTCCTGAATTTGGTTTTGCGGCTAAGTTGGGAAACAATTGCATGCGACTTTGCAAATAAAGATCGCAATTAAAGTCTTCATATATTCAAATTTTTTACTACTCAATCAATGTTATAGCTTTTTTATATTTGTTTGCGCTATCAGCTTTTTGATAGCTTTAGTTCCAAATAAATACACTAAGTTATTTATTAACGTTATAAAGTTTTATTCACAAATGTATTGGATTAATTAGGTATATTAAGACTAGAAGCCAATTGCTTAGTCTTTCAACAACGACAGAGTAGTATTAATTGTCCACTATCAAGTTTATTAAGACTAGAAGCCCAATGCTTAGTCTTCTCAACAATGACACAATCTTTAATTAGCACGCTCGAGTTATGCGAACCAACTTTAACTAACAACGATAAATATTGAACTATGATAGAGTGTAAACTCACTAGCTGCAGCAGCCGGCGGATCAGCGAGCGCCCTTTGTATAGAGAGAGAGAGAGCGCTGCACAAGAGAGCGCGGTACTATACGAAGAGAGCGGCAAAGAATAGCGCTGATAACGCTGGCTGCTACAGCTCGAACTGCACTTAACATAATTTGCATGTGTAAATGCAACTACAAATACTCTATATTTATTGAGCCGCGCAGGGCTCCAAATGTACAACAATTGTTGACTGCAACTAATTTTGTGCTGACGCCAACATACTCCCCCCGTTGAAAGGCTCCCTTTCAACAGTAAATCCAATAGGCGGCAGACACATCTTGTTCACGATAATCCTGATCAGTCTTGAAGTCAGCAACTCTAGCAATGCCATCTCTGCCCGGATTCTCAGCATGCACTCTGGCTAGTGGCAAGCTCATGGTCGGCGGATTCTCGTCCTTAACGAGAAATACATCATCCAGTTGAATCGAACGAGCTGGAGATCTCCATTTAGCACGCCGTAGAAGGAGTTTGAGATACTCCTTCCGCCACCGTACCCAAAAGACTTGCTGTAGGTGAGTCATTCGCTGCCAACCATCCAAGCGGTTGCAGGTTAGGCTCGTTAGGTCCAGTTGCAGAATTGTTGCTGGAACTCCGCCAATAACAAAACTGGCCGGAGTCAGCACATCTACATCGCCAGGATTTTCTGAAATTGGATCTAACAGTGGAGAATTAGTTGTTACCACAGTTTGACAGACAAGAGCTCGCCACTTATCAAAAACGAGCACCGACTGATCAACACAGTGGTAATGGTGATGACTTGCGGCGTTCTCTGCCGCATCCAGATTTTGGCGGCAGTGCTGTACGGCGATGGTTGCCTCCAATTCGCTGACCTCAGTGGCAGGCGCATCCATTGCCTGCGTCACCGGCTGCTGTTCAGCGCTGCTGTTGCTCTCGGTTAGCTGCAGCGTCCGATCGAAATTTACAGCCTGCTGTTGTAGCTGCACCAACTCTGCACTCTGGCTGGCTATCTGCTTCTGTAGACGCTGCAGTTCGCTGTCATGTTGTTCGGCCAGCCGGGATTGGAGCTGTACCAGTTCTAGTTGGTGCACCTGCTCCACATCAAGTTGCCTTTGCGGAAGCTCCGTGTTGATGCGCTGCAGCTCCAGGCCCACTTGTCTGGCATGCAGGTCAACACTTGTTGATTCGCGCTGCTTTTGTTCCTGCTCCCGATCCGCCTTCATCTCCAGCCTGACCAGATCTGCGTCATCACCGAACACAATAATTGCCTGAGCGATATCCACATCGATCAATGTTGACTTGCGATTGTCACCGAAGGCAGATGCCTTGACGGAGTTGACGCCGTCGCGTTCCACACTGCTCGCGAAATCACTGACGACATTATCAATAGCCTGGTCACCATTGGCAGAACTCGTTGACACCTGGGCACTCTCCTCGGGGTTTTTCACCAGACGCGACATGCTCTTCAACTCACTAGCTTTGGCCACAGTCACGCCATCCTTGGTGAATTCTGGATCGGTTGGGGGTGCCACTTCACAATCTCCAGTTCTAATTCCAGCACTAGCATTATCCTTGTCAGAATCTATGATGTGCGCTTCAGACACCAAGCGCTTCTCATCATCAACTGTCAACCGATCAATTGCCGACTCAACATTCCGAAATGTTGACGATAAAGGACGTGATTCGAACATTTCAAGCTGCCTTTTCAACCGATTTTTCAGTGACGTGTTCAGATCCAGAAAGTTTTTGCTCAGCACACTGCTTATTTCATCGAAGTTAAGACGTTCCAGGGCATCATGAAAATGTTTGAACTCGGCTCCAGTTGTGTTGAGCTGCTCTAAGTTTGACTTGATTTGTACCGAATTAAGCGAATTTAGAGTAGGCACCGACCACGACTCGTCAATACTCTGTAGATCACTATACATCGCTTCAGTCTTGCGCTTATAATACGAAATAGGCGCCGGCACACTTTCACTGGACGCGACTGTTGTGTTCATATTTAGGCTGGACGCTCGCACAAAATTGCAGCCAAATGCACGAATTTACCGATAACAACAAAATGCAAAATGTTTCTATGTGCTTAATCGCGCACGCACAGCTGCTTATGTACACGAAAGAAGTTCACGAAAGTTCAAGCGAAGCAGCGGCAAACACCAAACGACGATTGCGTAGCGGATTTATCACCAAGCGGAGAGAAGACAAATGCACTAACAACGAACGGCTTCTATATATCGCCCACGCTCAGCTGCTTATATACCGAACGCACGAAAAGTTCACAAAGGTTCAAAGCGAAGCAGAGGCACACTAAGCGGCGATTAAGAAGCGATTTGATTTGCACTTGTCTTTGAATGTTTTATGCACTAGTTTTTATTTGCAACTAGTTTGATCACAAATGTTTTGTTTTGTATTGTTGTTTTGTTTGTGATGTTGTTTATTAAACGCACTTAATAAACAAGAAATCACGTCGGGGTCACCAAATGTTGCGCTATCAGCTTTTTGATAGCTTTATTTAAAATAAGTACACAAACTTATTTCACGACCTTATAAACTTTATTCACGAATGAATTTGATTGATTATTATTAATCCTTAGAGTTTTACGGACTAGAAGCCACTTGCTTAGTCCTTTAACAACGACGAGGATATTAATTAGAACGCTCGAGTTATGCGAACTAACATTAATTGACAACGATAAATAGTCAACTGTAATAGAGTGTAAACTCACTAGCTGCAGCAGCCGGCGGATCAGCGAGCGCCCTTTGTATAGAGAGAGAGAGAGAGAGCGCTGCACAAGAGAGCGCGGTACTATACGAAGAGAGCGGCAAAGAATAGCGCTGATAACGCTGGCTGCTACAGCTCGAACTGCACTTAACATAATTTGCATGTGTAAATGCAACTACAAATACTCTATATTTATTGAGCCGCGCAGGGCTCCAAATGTACAACAATTGTTGACTGCAACTAATTTTGTGCTGACGCCAACAATATTCTTCAAAAAAACACTGATTCACTTCACTTCACTTAAGGCATTCACTGATTGAAAATAAATTGCTTACGAAGCTCTTTTTGTGTTTCATTTAGAGTAATGAACTACTCTTAATCTCAATCCGCCATGCGTGTGAACATTTTGCATAGGAAAAACCCAACACGACCTCCCGCTATGAGGCTTAACTAGGTCCTAAGATAAAACACATTTGAAAAAAAAGAAGGAAAAAAAAGAAAGATAAATCGCCCCGTCGCTTGTAGTGGAAACAATGAAAAGACCTTTCCACAGAGTTGAGGCACATAAATAATGCACTGGCAGCCGTTAAGCAAAGGGAGAAAAATGAATCAGAAACCAACACGACAATTGAGCATAAGACAAAGGAACCTGCAAGTTGGTCAGGTGAGCAGTCGGGAGCAGACCTGGTTTTGTGCCCACACAATGGACCCAAATATATCACAGTGATGATGAGTGATCAATAACCATGGGAAATGGTGGAGGGGGAAAACGGAAGGATGTGAAGGCGGTGCTTTGTCGACAACAACAACAACAACTACAACTGGTGGATATGAAAAGTGACGTATTGAACAATCCCAGAAGTGTTGCTGCGACAAAGTAAAGTAAATTCTCAAAAAGTTTCGATGATTAAAATAGTAAAATTTTCTAAATTAATAACAACAATTGCCATTAATTCAAACTATATTAATTAGTGTCACTAATTACTTTTGAAAACATGTTTAATACTCACTGGCTTATTATAGATTTATTATATTTATATTAAAAATTTAACAAAAATATAAAACAGCTTCACTAGCGATTCATTAAGTTGTGGTAATTTGTGGTTAATGTATTAAAATTAAATAAATATTTCTTGGAAAAATGAGTAACAGATAACACCTTAAATTAAGTTACTCTGCTTATTAAAACAAGAAAACATGGAAACAACAAAAGTAATAATTCAATTGATTATACATTTAAGTTTCATATATGTAATATGAATATGTTATATGATATATAATATTATATATATAAGAATTGTAGCAGCCTTCAGCTTTACGTATGGGAATTATTTGTACTACTTGCAACATGTGGAAAGTTTCAGTGGAGCAATTTATTTATATGAATATAGTGCAACCCCGGAGGCAGTCAAGTTAAAAGACGTCTATGACTTACTTACAAGTCAGAGACGCGTGTAAATTACTTTTTAGCCAAGGCATGCAAACTTCTGCGGGGATCGGGGCTGAGTGGGGGGAAGGGGCAGCAATGTGTGTCCTTCGTATTAATTCTTTGCTGCGTGCGGGACGCAGATTAAAGTGACAGACAGGCTACGCAAAAATAACAAAAGGTGGTTAAGTCCTTGTAAGTGTTTAAGTCGACAAGGCACAGCTACTACAGCAACTACAAGGGCTAAGGGTAGTTAGGTTAGGTTAGGGGTTGGTGGGGGATAGGGGATGGGGGATGGGAACGCTCGCTGCGTGCTTAGAGCACTGTGAAATGAACATTTTGCAGGTGATTTAACAGTTATTAGATTTCTCAAGCCTGCCTCAAGTAGGCAGTAGACAGCCAGCCAGCAAATGGGCCAACTGGGAGTTGAAGCTTGCTTTTGGGTAATTGTAAAAAGTTTTTATTTGATCGCATCATATTTGGATGCCCAGAAAGTATGCTAGATAAAATGTCAAAAGACATTTGCCAAGACAATGCCAGAAACAATGGCCCGGAAAACTTTTATGCCAAACTTTCCAGCTAACAAGTATGCCTGATTAAATAAAGATTTTTCTCTGGCACAAAAGTTGGACAACGCAAGGCGCAATCCTTGCATAAGTAAATATGCAATAATCTTATCAAAAAGTGTTGACACAACTACCCAAAGGAGCAAAGCGCCTAAAACTATGCTCTGCATGCATTTTATTGCATTTATTTACAAGTCAAAGCAAAAACAGAGTCATTCCAGAATCCACTCCAGACTTTAAAATATCATAAGTACCTTTAAATATACAACAAAATTAACTTACAAAAGTACTAATTAAATTACCCACAACTACAAAAAAATTGTTTTTTTTTTATGTAGGTATTGCGTTTTTAATTTACGATTTTAGTGAAATTTATCGAAATTTATTTACGGAATTCTGTCAGTTGTTCACTTTGAAATTGTGAACTTAGCTTTTGCCTAATTATACAAACTCAAACTTAATGCAATTACAGCTCAGTTATTCTCGACTCACAGAGAGAAAAAATGTTGCCTACTTTCCTGCAAATAAATATGCATTTGGCTTTAAATAAATTTAGAGTGAAGTGTACCCAAAATGATGCCATGGAGCCGGAGCCGGAGCAACTTTGCTACAATTCTTAATTAGCTTTATGAGTTTTTGGGTACGACACCTGCTGGAATTCCCATGTGTGCGGTCATCCAGGTGTCTAAGGTCCTGGCTGCGGCTCAACTTTTTTAGCATGAGAAATTATTATGCAAAATGATATTAAAACTTTTTGAGTGATGCTTTTGTTCAACTTTTCGTATGAGACGCATGTGGGGCACGAACACAAAGGAGCCGTGGGATGGCAAGTTCTATCAGCCTATCAATAGCAACTGCAACAAAGGCCAATTTATAGTAAGTTTCCTGAGGCGCATAAATTACGCTTGGCCTCTAATTGGACCAGTGACTGCATTGAAATGACGACAACGGCTCTTCAAATCAAAATTCATGCCAAAAAGTGGGTGCACGAAGTCCACGAAGGAAGTGAGGGAGTCAAGCCAAACTCTCGTAAAAGCGAAAGGCAACAAGGCGTAACATGCGATAAAATTGAGTTGAAAACGTGTTTCAAATCTAAAATTAACAAACTGAAGAGTCAGTCAGTCAGTCAACCATTCAGTCAGTCAGCCAGCCAGTCAGCCAGCCTGTCAATCGTCATGTCGCCATGCTACTCCGGCCAATTGCGCCGCCTGCATGTAAATGACTTTTTAATGAGGCCCACAGACTGGCTGAGCAAGGGCTCTGGCTACAATTCCAGAGGGTCACCTCCTCGTCCCATATTATACCGCTGCTCCACTCGATTCGCTTCCCATGTGCGTCTGTTGCAAGTGTCATAGTTTGCCTGCCTAATTGCTGACATAATTTTACGCTTTAATAGTTTTTTCGTGTCCACGAACTGACCTGTCCCAGTAGATGGAACCGGTGCCGCTCCCATCTCTTCGGGGGGTTCATATGTAAATGAAGCTCTGATTAGCGCAAGTCATGAATTTCAATTTGTGTCTAATTAATTGTTGATTTAAATTCTTTTGCGTGCTGATGGTGCTTGTACAACACCAAACTAAAACTGACAATATATTTGCCAAATCTGCCAGCCCCATAATTGTCATTAGAATTGTGCGGGCGTGGATCGTTTTAACATTCGAAAGTTCACTTACAATTAATTACAGTGTATTTAAGTGTATTTAAATGTAATTGGAAGCAGAAATTGTAATTAGATATTGCGTGCCACACAATTTCTATACAACTTTACATAAGACAATAGTGTTTTTAATTTTTGGAATTATTTGTTTTGATTTGTAAAATTAATACTTAACTTATACTTTTTTTTTAATCTAACAGAAATATAATAATATTCAAATAAGTTGGTAAGCTAGTCAGAATGAATATCGGAATAGGCTGCATTTATCTGCTTAAAAATTCGATGAATAAAATATACCGAAGGCAAAAATAATAATTTCACGATTAAAATAAGATTTTTCCATTCCAATCGGGGAAGTGCAACTCATATTTGCACTAAGTTCCACATATTAGTGGAACTTATCTTAAAATAAACTTAAACTCCTTTTTGTGCACTCTTTTTATCTTGGTATCATACCGCATATTAAATCCAATCCAATCCCTCACAGCTTGCCCCAGTTTGACTAAGAGATTGCTCAGATACCATCTGCGACTGGCACTCGACAGCTCGTGAAATGTAACAAAATTATGGACTAAACATTGAGCGCTTGCATTCTGAACAATAATTTCGATTTCTATCAATGACATTCCATAATAGGTATAAAATCGGTCCGAACTTGCCCCCTCGCTAATGGAATTTCATGTTGAAGTAGAGAAATTCGTGTGTTGTCGATAAAGACAAATCGTGTGGCAGACGCCGCAACCGCCGCCGCCGCCTTGCGGCATGCTTGTACATTATAAAAATAATGTTGGTTGCAATGCCAACGGTGGTGTGTGTTTTTGTTTTTACCTGCTGCACCACTTTGAGGGCTGGGTGATGGTGGAGGGCAATCGACTAAAGTTTTTATGCCAGTGCGGCTAAGTGGCACATTTTGGGCTTAGCTTTCAGACGGCGGCACTGAAAAGCCCGATCCTGTGGTTACTGCGGCTAGTCGGAAGGCTGAGCTGTGGGAGTTGGGCGGAGTTTATGCATGTCTGCCAGCACTCACATCCCACCTCCCAACTGTAGTCGCACAGTCGGGCAGTGCACTCGACTCTTTGCCACTGTCAAATAACTGACATTACCTCGCCGATGCCGCGTTGCAACGTCGCACACGTTTCGTGACTTTGCACAATAAAAAATTTCGATTAGAATGTAAAAGCGGCAGCCGCACAAACTGCAACGGCAATCAAATTCTTAGCCGCTGTGCCACAAAAAGTATACACATTCGTATAATAGCAAAATAAAATAGCTAAAGTGTACATTAATAGAAAATGAAATCACAAATGTTAACAGCCATCGAGAGAAATTGTTGCGAAAAAAAATAAATTATTGCAGCTAATAAGCAAACATAATGATGGCAACGTATCAAATTAATGGCTATAAGTTAGTTAGCTGTTTTTGCAAGCCATTTATTACAAGTTGAAGAGAATATTGAATATTTTTGTATTTTGACTAATTTAACATATATTACGATAAAGCCAAACTAACAAACAATGGATGCATTGGCAAGAAAAATAATTGTGGCTGAAAGTTCACAGATTAAACCAGCAAATGTAATAAAATGCAAAAACAAAAAAAAAAAAAAAAACAAAATTAAAATTATTAAAAATTGCTTTGCATCTGTTGTCAAAAGAGTAAATTATTTTAAAAAAATTTGTTGCTCACTTTCATTCTGATTATTGTTGTGTACACATACATTTACACACTGTTTTATTTGCTTAACAATTTCTCTCTACATTTTCGAGTTACGCTTTTCGCAATTTGAATCGAATAAGGTAAGAAAAGGCCAGGTTGCAATGAAATATAAAATAAATTTCGATTTTTGTAGATCTTACGAAATGGCATTTGTCGGTCGCTTAAACATCCATGGAAATTATGTTGATTGTTCAGCGATAAGAAGCAGCTCTAAGCTGAAACCGGAGACTCCAGTTCCGGTCCATGGCATTGATGAGCTGAAAGACTGCTCGCGGACTTACATCAAGCTGTACGACTCGGAGCAGCTACCCAGTCCGCCCACAGCGCGTTATGTGGACCATTCCGAATCGTCCTGCGACCTCAACTCGGGGGACGACACGGAGGAGTCCACACTGCGCTGTAGCTCGCCGCGATCTGTGGAAACGGAAATGGAAACGCTGAGACCATCTAGCTGCAGCAGCGACAACAGCTCCACCGCAGAAGGTAGCCGAGATGCCGTTGCTCTCGTTGAACTGGAGAGGCCACATCAAGTTGAGTACTGCCAGATGGTGGCGCCACGGCTGGAAAGAGGCTCCACTACCTCCATGTGCAGCTGGGAGGAAGAGGAGACTGTCTCCATACATTCATCTATGGAACTGGAGACTCAGAGCAGCTGCTATGTGCCTCAACTGGAACTTGGCTCGGACACAGCCTCCCTGTACTATGAGCAGCAAGTGCAATTGGACCAGTTGAAGGCGATGCGTCGCTCCAACGAGGCCTATAATAATTGGCTTTCGGCCAAGAAGCGTCAACACCAAAACAAGCGGCAAGCAGAGCTCGAACAGCGCCAGCTAAAACAACAAAAGGAGGCACAGCGTCGACGCCTTAATGAGCAGCGGGTGCAGGAGTGGTGTGAGCGAAAGGCGCGTCAATCCACAAACACATCCTTGCCGAAAACAAAAACAGAGAAAACCCAGATCCCTAGCCACACCCAATCCTATCCCCATTCCCATACCCATCCTCAATTGGATGAGGTGGCGCTGCGGCGCCTGCAGTGCTGGGAGATGAAAAAGGTGCAACAGGCTGAGCAGCGAATTCAGATGCAGCAGCGCGAAGCTCAGCGAAAGCAACAGCTGCAGCAGCAGCGCAAACAGCAGGCGACTCTGGCGTGGCAGCATTGGATAAAGGGCGTGGCACAACGCCCCAAGCCAGTGCCACTTAATCAAGGCATGAAAACGCTGAGTGGCACCATCTCCGACATTTACATTAATCCCAATGAGTGGATACATACTGCGGATTAGACTAGCAACTAAATAAACAGTGGGCAACTAAACTTAACTAAACTTGTGTTTTTATTTCCAAATAAAGTACTAAACTATTAAAACATAATGTCGCAGCAGTCTGAAAAACAGGTCGATTATTAAATTCATGATTTTATTTCATTTTTTAGTGACTGACTAGTAGAAAATACTTTTAAAAAATATTACTAAAATATTAAAACAATGTTGCAGTAGTCTGAAAAACAGGTAGATTATTAAATTCATGACTTTATTTAATTTTTTAGTTACTGACTAATAGAAAATACTTTTAAAAAATATTACTAAAATATTAAAACAAAATGTTGCAGTAGTCTGAAAAACAGGTAGATTATTAAATTTTTGATTTAATTTTAATATAATAGAAAATATTTAAAAAAAAAAATATTACTAAAATATTAAAACAAAATGTTGCAGCAGTCTGAAAAACAGGTTTATTATTCAATTCATGATTTCATTTTATTTTTTTACTTACTGACTAATAGAAAATATTTAAAAAAAAAATATCTCAAAGGTGTTAGCAGATAAGTGTTAAATATATGTATATATTTATATGGCTAATACAGTTGGACTACTTCCCTTCGGCTCATTAGCCCATCTCCGCATGCATCCTTGCTTTCAAAAGTAAAAACACACACACTCAATTAACACACACACATTAAAGGCTCAAATGACTAACTGATGGGACTGTTGAGGCCTTAGTCTCACCTGAATACTTGTCTAATCTTCATATTCTACACCAACACTTGCTATCAAAGCATTCGCAGACATTTGTGTGGCGTATCCTTTTCACAGGTTAACACGCCTGAATAAGATAATATCCTTAGAGGCTTTTGCATTAGTTGTGTGCTCGGCAGCCTTTTCACTTTGATTCAGCTTTAGATAGAAAACTTGAACAGGAAAACTTAAATGGACACAGTTGTAATAGATGCAGATTTAATGTATCTAAAATAATTTAAATTTATTTCAGCAACCACACATATATTTAAATCGTTTTCTCATATCTTGAATTAAATTATATTTCAATTATTGAATAAAGTTTTCTTAATTCGACTTAATATTATCATAAATATATATTTTTTTAAATTAGGTGATTCTGCCTGATTTAATACGAGTTTGTGTGTAGTTCTTGGCTGCTTCTGTTCGAACCTGAACCCAGCTGAGCTGCTGAAACGCTGTGAAATTGTTCACCTGTCGACTCTTAAAAGAAACAAAAAATATACAAAAAAAAAAAAATAAATAAATAAATGGGAATAAGTAGCTCGTCGCAGGAGCACAGGAAATATATACACAAAGTTATTTAATATGAAAATGGCGTGCAGCTGAAATTTTATTTGAGCTTCGGTTAGCATGGCTGGCATTTGGCCTTAAGCGATTTATTTTTGGCTACATTTTTCGCCCGAAGAAACATGGAAATTAAATGTGATTTCAGACTGAAATTGACGGACGGTGCTCAAGAAGGACGGTCATCTCTTTTTCTCTAATTTCTAATAAATACTACGAAAAAGTTATAGTTTTCTAATAGCACAACAGATCCCTTTAGCTGCTAGATTAGCCACAGAGTAATAGTATTGTTATATTAATGAGTTAAGCTCCTTTAATGTAACCTGCAGTTTTATGCCAATAAAACAGAAGCCATCATCACTTGTGTACATCCAGAAGCAATTTAAAGTATCTACGCTTTATTAAACTGCAGACTTTCAGACTTTGTTGCTTGTGTTCTCGACATTTTTTAATAATTTAATCCACTGCAATTGAGCTGCACGGAATGCTTGGGCCGATTTATTGAAAATAAAAACAATAAAAACTCACAGACATAAAATAAACACGAAGCGGCCTAAGAGTGTGGAAATATTTTTGCACAAACATTGATTGGCAGAAGCCGGGTAGCTGAACGATGACAAACACACATATATATATATATATATATATATATACAATAGCAAAAATGATCCATAGCACAGCATTCACACATACACACGCACACGGAGACTCTGCGTCATGTTGCATGCGTTGCAAAGTCGTGATGAATAACCGACGCCCACTTTAAGTATGAGTAAAAATCTGAAAATTCATTGGAAACTGATAGCGCGTAAAAAATAAACGATATCCGCAATCTGAAAACAAAATATGAAGTGCCAATTGATTGAGCTGTGATGTTTGAAGGGATGCTCTATACCGTAGATACATCAATCACCTACACATCAAACACCACAGCGATTAGTTACGCAAAAGCATCAACTGTCTATGAAAATATTAATATATTTATAAATGTTCCTTATCAAAAGTTTTTCTTTGTTTTTTCATTAAGTTAAACTTGTTCCTTGAAATATGTATTTCAAATAAATTTACCATTGTTTAAATTTAAGTAAATATAAACTCATAATTTATTAATTGAACTAAATAATTTGTATGCTTTCCATTTAATTTTCTGGAATAAATAATTCTACTTTTTTTAACTTTAGCTGTGAAGGGCAAATTAAATGCCTTTCTCTTACAATATTACTTGTTTATTTTTCTATATGTTGTAGCTCATTTAAGTTCATGTAAGCCTTTGAATGAGTGAATCAATTGAAAACATTTCTCGAACACATGAAATTTATTCAAATGCTTTAATAAAAGTCAGTGACGTGCCAATTTCTAGTGCCAATTAGCAGTGACACAAATGAAAACAAAAACCAAATTCGATTTGTTAACGTGCTGCAACAGTTGAGCCGAGCATTAATTAAAATAAATTGGCAAAATCTCGAATAGACGAAACTGGAAGTATGCCAGACTTAACAAGTCAAGAGGAAAGGAATTGTGAATTACACACGAATATCTCTTAACTTATATTACTTAACAATTTCTTTTCGACTAGATATCTTATGAAATAGTTTATTTTATATTATCCACTTAGTGAGAAATAAAAAATATATAAATGGCTTAATACTTAAATTATCACAAAATTTACTTAATTGGTTATTAATATGACAGCAGTGAAATATTATCCTTCAAATTACTCATATGAATTCACAAACTAACCCGAAATTCGAATATTATTCGAATTTATGCGGCGCTCATAGATAAATAAGCAATGTAGCGCACATTTAAATTCGTATCTTTCGTTATTCCAACCATGGACGCCAGTTGTGTGGAAAATAATAATTTAATTAGCCCTACACACACACACACACACACACACACACACACACACACACACACACACACACTCAAAGAGAGGCCAGCTTATGACACGAACAAATTTTATGCATATCAAAATTACTAATTATGACAACATTTTGTTCATCTGCCTTTTATGGAACCGAACCGTGCGCAATAATATAACTGGCCCAGTGTGTGTGTGTGTGTGTGTGTGTGTGTGTGGGTGTGTACATAATTTGAGTGTAGTGTGTGTGTGTGTGTGCTGATATTTCAATGGTGCTTGAACATTAACGTTCAAAAGTCAATTAGTGGTTTTTATAAATGTGATTAAATTAAGTGACAATGTTGTTTACTGTTTTTACGCTTTCCGGAATTTTGCTCTTTTTAATTGTGGCCGAAATTTAGATCATTTATATGGGATGCGATGGCTTTCCGTATATTTATGGAAATTACGCAGGGAATAATATAACACTTTGTTGACCAACATTTGGGACACTAATGATATTGTACGAAATGTTGACACGCAAAATATACTTAAGCTGATTCTTAAAAAATTTCAAAATTTAAGTACACTTTGCTTAATTACTTTTCAAGGTATTCTATTATGCAGTTTGTCTTTCAGCTTTTTTTTTTTGGTAACAAGTAATATTTGAAAGTATTTAGTTTTCAAATCTTTTTTTTTGCTTACAGTTTGTGATGCATTTTCATATGCAAACATTTACGCTTGGAGCTAGACAAAGCAGCTTTTAAGCCCGTAAGCGAAACAAAACCATTTTCCACTTGTCACATTCACTCATACTGGCACACATATGCATAGATACAACCACCCACACACACACACACACACACACATAGCTGGGCCTTTCAACCCGTTCGTCTTACCATTTTTTTGTTGTTTAAATCAAAAAGCGACACAACGTCAAAACAATTTGTCGTCATTTAAAAGTCGACATTTAAATAAGAAAATGCAAATATGAAGGCGACCGAGCTGCCAGCCTGGCAAGCCAGAGCCCAACCCAGAGCCCAACCAGGGCCCAACCAGGGCCAGGCCAGCCAGACAGTAGCTGTGCAGCCGCCTAAATGTATGCAATAAAATTTTTTATGCGCGCGAAAGACGCCGCATACGTTTCGTATGCATAAAATTAAGCCGGCAACGAGAACTGACTATGAAACCGAGGGGGAAGGAAGGGAACAGCGGGGAACGAACGATGGGTAGATAGGTAGCTGGGCGTATGGGTTTGGTCGAGCGTGAGGAGCGCAGCTGTAAACATAAAGTGTGAGGCCAGAGTGGCATCCACACACACACACACACACACACACTTACCCCTCACACACTTGCACTGACACACACTGTCATGGAAAAACGTGTCTATTACAATTCAATTTGACAATAGGCGCACACAAAAGCCAAACCAACCAGCCGCACTGAGCTGGCAAACACACACACACACAAACACACTCACACAATTACACACAAAACCGAGGCAAGCCCAAAAGTAGACTATACAAAACACAAATACGACAACAAATTGTTTTACACTTACAGTGGCTACTGCAACTTAATGGTCTGATTTGACACATTCTTATGAGTGGCAAACGTTTTACATCGTGATGATGTACAACAAAACCCAAATAAATGTATACGTAATAATTAATTAATAAATAAATAAATAATAAATTATCAATACAATCATAAGTATTAATTAAAATGAAAATTAAATTGACTTTCATAGTTAATTGTTATTTTTTTAAAATATTTCTGCTAGATAGATAAGGCATAAAAAAGCTTACTAAAACCATACTAATTAAATATACATTTTTATTTTTATTTAAAGATATTATCGGGCAAAATAATACAAATAATTAGTTCGTTCCTCATAGCAGTGATAGGCATAACTGAAATAAAAAGATATATAGCATATAAAATACTATATAGGACAACGTAATTTTGTATATAATTAATTTTGTAACATCGAAATCACAGGAAAATAAAAAATAATTTAACACCTTAAGAATATATCAACATATTTTCGCTAATATTTGTTTAAAATATTTTTATGGATTGACAACACTTTATTTTACAATGCGTAGACGTATATTTTTAAATTTTAAATTTGAATGAATCAAAAATGAAAACAATGTATAACAAAGTGAGAAGAAGAAAATTTATTTTTAGCGTCCTGGAATAAATTTTTATTTGTTCTCTGTTAGCAAATTCAGTCGTCGGCTTGCGAATTGTGACTATTGTTGGTTTGTTTGTATTTCGGCCATGTGTTTTTACTGCAACGGAAACGTCAAGTAAATTTTTTTCTCAACGTAGTTAGTTGATGGGAATAAAAAATCTGAGCGACGCAGGTGGCGTCGGCCACAACAATGGCGACAACAGCTCCAGTTGAGAACGTAGAGAACGTGGAACGTGGAGAACTCTACTTTGCCTAGTCCCTGGGGCGTTATTTGCACGTTTCCGGTATAAATATACAACGCCCGAGATTTGTTTATGCGAAATGAAGCGCACAAAAGACAATTCGCATAAATGTTGTTGGGAGACCTACCTCCATTCAACCCGCCCCCTCGCATTGTCCTCACTGGATGGCCAGGCAATGTTGGCAAGTGGGTCGGCAGCTCAGTGACTTGTTCCCCGGTGCGTGACTTTAGCGGAAATAAAATTTGTCAGCTTTTTGCGAGTGTCATGACTTTAAATTAGTCACAAATATTATAAAATGCTGCACGCTCCTGGGTGTGCTCAACAGAGATGGCGAATTACATTAAATGCATGCCATATGCCATCATCCAAACAAAGATCTATCACCGCAGAGCGTATCCATTCCCTAATTAAATTCAATGCCCGCACGCATACCTTAAGCATCGCATCAATCAGTCAATCAATCAATTGAGTGCCCAGCAAGTCTCAAACTAGTAACTAATAAACTTACACAACACTGATACCATTAACATGACGTGCAACTTGGCCAACACACACACACACATGTTTACTGTACAGTGAGATAGAAACGGGAAGGAATCGAAGGAGGAGGGACACTTCAAAATGTACCTTGGCATAGCTACAAATCAAATAAATAAATCATATGTGAAAACTTTTTTCACTTAGGCAATATTTTTACACAAAACTGTTCTTCGTATTACAATCGCCATAAGTCTTGGCTGACTTGAGTGCTGAGGCACAGTGGAACCAAGGTTGATTTGCCAAGCAATTAACAAAATTAAAACAAATATTTATTTATTTATTGTTAAATAAATTCAGTCGACACCAAAAAACCAAAAATTCAAAATTTGAATTAAATTAAATTGAAAATTAAATTAAAATTATAAATAAATTAAAAAATACTAAAATATTTATAAGATTTATAAGATTTTTAAGATTTCTAAGATTCTGGATTAGAAAATATTTATGTGTTAAATAGTAAAGTTTCAGTCCACAATATACAGAGCTTGATCTTAAATTATGAATATACGTTAATTTCATTTTTCTGAAATTATTTAAGTCTAACATATTTTATATAATTATTTATTTGTATTTCCTGCCTAACTATTAAGCTGTTAAATCAACCGTCAAATCTTAGAAATCTTAATAATCTTAGTATTCTTTAATTTATTTATAATTTTAATTTTATTTTAAATTTAATTTAATAAAAAATTTTAATTTTTAATTTTTTGTGTCGACTGACTAATAATAAATGTAGTGAGTTAAGTAGTTTATTTAATTTACAAATGCTTAGATTCACAAGGCGATTACCGGTAAGGATTATCATGATTCTTTTAAGTACACTTTAAATGATTATAAATGATTTTAAATAATTTTTCTTAAATTATTTTCAATATTTGATATATTTTTATATGGAATGTCTTGTGTACTCAATCCCACTGTGGCAAAGTTTGAATGCTGGCTTGGCCCAAAGTTGATACAGCCAAATAGCCTTAGGCTGTAACTTGTAAGCTTATATTTCCACACACTCCATACACACACACACATACCTTTTATACCGTTTGCTTAGCATACACAGAAAAAGTGCGGATTCTCGTATCTAAAAGTAGCTCCAAAAGGCAATCGAGAGAAAGCAACAAAAAAATAGAAATCCAAAAAAGAAACTAAATAAAATATGCAGCTGCCGATGATGATGAATGGCGTTTGGTTAGTTTGTTTGGCGTGTTTGTTGCTTAGTTGTTGGTTGTTGGTTGTTGGTTGTTGTGTGTTGTGGAACATGTGAGCAAATTCACAGCAATTTGTAAGCTCTCAAGAGTGCCCCACTAAGTATTTTTAGTCCATTTTCAACTTGAGATTTCTACATGGCTTAAACACGAGTCGACTTTAAGAGGCAGCCACTAGTGGTAGTGGCAGTACTGAGTAGAGACCAGACTGGTCACGTATTATTATCGGTTTGGATTGCCCACTGCGAAGCTTGTCCGGTTTGCCAGCAGAACATTCATTTGATTTCGTTGCCAACTTATAGGCGTTGTGCATTTGACTCTGAACGCTTTGTGTTTTTGGCCACGTTGTTTTGGTTTGGTATGTTTCTGGGCGTTGACAGCGTCCGTCAGTTTGTCAACTCGCCCAGGACGACGTCCATTGATGGCGTTGCTGATAACGTGAGCTGCTCGCCTGGCAGACCCACTAATTTTTTATGGCCATCGTCACGAGGTCGCAACGGTCTCGCTGCTCTTTTTGTTTTTTTTTTTTTTTTTTTTGTTTTTTGTTGGTTTCATTCTATTTCTGCTGTTTGCTGGCCAAATGTCAAATTGTTTTTAGAGCTGTTCAGAGTTCCCCTTGCTTTTGTTTCTGTCAGCTACTTTTTATTGCTATCGTATTGCGAACTTGCCGTTTGCCGTTTGCCATTTGCCTTTTGGCTTGTAATCTGCGTTTGTGTCCTATGCTCTGTACTGTTGGCTGTTTTCTGTTACCAGCTTTTAGGCGCGCCTGGGACTAGAATGCCATGTGTGAAACCGCAATGTGTTCAAAGCAACCAACAACAGGCAACTCGAAACGTGCTTATTTCGGATACTTGCTTTTGAGACGAAAGCAGCAGTTGCAGCTGCATTCATCATTTGGTGGCAAACTCAATTAAAGGCTTGTGGTCTCTTTGCCCTCACTTCAAGCCAGATACTAAAAACACACACAAAAATAATAGTATTCACTACTCAATTTAATCAGAAGGCATCTAGTAAACAAATTCCACTTGAATAAGATGTGTCTGTCGCACTTTCATATCTTAGATAGAAATATAATCTAGTATATATAAATATATATATATACAATATATATTCTAGTTATAATGAATTCATAGAAAGTTGCTAATGCATTCATTAACTGACCCCAAATTATTTAATAGTTAATCATACAACTTTTTGATATCAACACAATCAAATAATTAATTGTTTAAAATATGCAGTTGAAAATATTTTCAGTAATTGACCAAAACTAATTTAATAAAAACTAGCAAATAAAGTAGGTCATCTATGTTAATGAAAATAGTGTGTGAGACAAATTAAATAGATATTTTACTGGACAAACATACACAGCACATACATATTTACGTATGCCACTTTAATTTCAACACACACATTAATAATTGTTTAATCAATTTATATAGAGATAAAATTTAATTTGGTGCTTTGCTTGCGTTTTAAGTATTGTCAACGGCTGTATTTTATAAAATGCCAAAATCAAAAATTCAATGCTGAGATACTTTGAGATGTCTAAATGCAAGCCTCATTGGTCCTCTTGTTTGGTAACTTTCCAAATTGGCTAACCAGATGTTGTGTGTGTCATTAATAAATTTGGTATTCATTAGAAAATCTATAATTTATATGAAAATAATTTGCACAACAAATTCAAAATTCATGAAAATCATCTTAATGTTAAATCTCAAATCAATTTGCCAAAATACCACACACTCACCCAAACACACACACACTCACACACACACACACACACACATACATACATAGGCACGCACATGCAATTGAGCAAAATGTAATCACAGGAATTTATCTTAAGTAGCTGGGGAGCGAGAATCAGGAGGCATTTCGATATCAACGGCATTTACATAAACTTGGTGGCCATTTTGTATTTATGTACTGTATGCTGTGGAGATGCAACCCGCAGATAGACAGGAACTGCAATTGAAGACATTTCTCATCCGAAGCGTTTTGGACGCACGCATCGCATCGCATCGCATCGCTCTGAGGAGTTGCGGGTCTGCGGCGGTGCACAACTGAGGGGCAACTCAGCAACTTGGTTAATTATAACGGCTACCGCAGGTGAGCGACGAAGAGACGTAGGGAGGCGGGGCTACTGATAGCTGGTGGCTGTGCAGCAAATTGCAATTCCAAGAGACGATGCACCGGAAGGAAGTGTAAAATTCAAATATGACAAATGACATGAACTTAAGCGGCTGCTGCTGCTGCTGCAACTGCTGCAGCTGCCTGGTCAGTAAATATGCCCTAAACAGGAGCAGCCCACAACCCACACATACTACAGATTTATTGTGTGTGGTATATAGAAATTATGAATATCTTAATGTTGTGGCATAATTTTCAAAGAGTCTGCGCCCAGCTTGTCTACTTCAAGCTTTAATTAATAATTTTGTAATTTATCAATTTATATTCTGACATCGTAAGATTGCATACTGGCAGGCGCAAAAACAAATATTGTGGCAAAATGCATTTAAATGCCAGACCCGAAAATTACGTTGAAGATCTTTCAGTTAACGAATATTTCGTATGCAACATGCATTTTGAGCGCCTCAATTGATTAATACTTAATATTCAAGCATCTCGAATGCGATTTAGGCGATAATTTTGCTACAGCTGCAGAAGTCGAACTGTATATATATATATATATATATATATATATATATATATGGCCAATTATGTAAGCTAACCGGCTTAGCTTTAGAGCTTTTGGTCAGTATTCCCCTAAGCCTATTGTGGCAACTTAACAGTGGCAGCTGAAAACGTTGATTTTACCTCAGAATGCACATAAGCTCATAATACGTGGACTTAAGCAATCATCTATTGACTTCGACAAGGAAGCTAAGGGAAGTAAAATTAAAGAAATCTGTTGTGAAATATATTGTATCTATTTTAGGACTATAACCTAACCACATTAAATACATTTGGGAACATGTTTTGAGCATTCTTTATTCATCATCTCTTATTGTTTCATTGCGTTAATTGTCATCCAGTGTTGCCCCTTGTCAACAACAAAGTGCTCTTGCAACTTTTCGCTAAAACTTTACCCATTCACAGATTCATGCAACTCAATCAAGTGAAATGTAAGCCAAATCAAATTCAACTCTGGCTAACTGTTGCCACACTTACTTTAGTTTCTAACACTTCACTTACAGTTTCCAGTTACAGATTGCTTAATTGTGAGCGAGCTTTAATCAATTTATATACATATATATAACAAAATGCACTAGAACTAATACATATATAGATTTCCCATTTCCCGTATATAACTTTTGTGGTCTGCAAAGAAAATGAAGAGCTGCTGCTGCTGCTGGGGGAAGGGTTGCCAAGTGTTCATGTGTGGCACATTAGGTTTTGATTTTGCTCTCAGTTTACTCACTTTGATTTCAATTACAAAGTTGCTCGAGTGAAACAATAACATAAAATTGCTGGGGGGTTGCGAAAGGCATAACTTCTATAGAAATGTACCAGCTGCAAGTTTTATGCGCACCGCAAATTGCATTAGTACCAAAAACTACCCCCCACTCCCATTTGGCAGAAGAAAGCCTTGACTCAAGTTGCAAGCGCCACAAGTTGCATGTTAACAGCGCGTAAATTTTTTTGTTTATTGCCCCAACAGTCTGACAACGGACAGACAATAGAACGAGCAAGTTTTATGTGCAGCCCAAACAGACATCAGACAACAGACAGCAGACAACAGACAACAGAGAACGGGTTAGTAAATTTTTTAATTTATTTTCCAGCTCAATTGTACAGCGGAAGCGTTTAAAATCGTAAAAGCGGCCACGCCCCGCCCACTTCAAGGCACTTCACGTGTAATTAATTGCATTTTAAATTTGTTTACAGGTAAGAAAGATAGATGGCAAAAACACATTAAAACTCTTAACAATTTTACAAATTTCGTAATGGCAAAAATTTCATTTACTGAAAATAATTTAATATTTATGTAGTATTTATTATGTTATTAATATTATTTATATTAACAAATATTATTTTCGTAATTACTCGTAATCCGAAAACCACAAATTCTTAGAGGCGCATTCTGTGAAAAGCCGCAAAACCACCACAAAGAGTCAACTAAAGCAGCAGCACTCAATTTAATCACAAGCTAAATCACTTGACCAAGTGGCCACTAGACGCACACACATACACACTAGAGAGATCCTTAACAGAGTTTTAGCCACTTACATTACTTGGCGCCATCGGAAGCTTACGCCTTTCGCTCCCCAGACTGGACTCATAAACCACATCTCACAGACGCCGCTGCAGGAACCGTCGTCGTCGTCCGACCCAATGAGCCACTTCAGCTTGGCCACGTAAAGTGTCATTAGCTCGAGTGGAGGAGCTACTACTACTGTGGCATCGGCATCGGCGACCGAAATAGAGATGCAGATGGAGATGGAGACGGGAACTGTTACTACATTTGCCAGATTACATCGCTGCCAGCCGCTAAGCAAATAAACGCTTAAGCACAAAAATATGAAATTATTTGCTTAAAAAAGAAATTCCAAGAGAGAAACAAATCTTTCCAATCTTCGAACATGACAGTTATATGCTCTTTCTTTTGTTTTAATGAAATTATTAAAAACAAACATTTTTTAATTTTAGAAAAATTTTAAGTTATTTTTTAATAAAAGTCTTTGACGAACTGAAGAAATATTTAACGTAAAAAATTTAATGTTTCGTCATTTAAGTTAAGCTACAATTACTACTTAAAATATCATATATGGCAACACTTGTAAATCCTAACATTGATCAAGCTAAGGGTAATTAACTTATGCAGTTATATTCCATATTTATATATATATAAATATACAAATATAAGATCGAATCCATATGCTTTAATATCCTGCAAGTTTCCCTTACAAAAGTCACTACTCGAAGTTGTACTTATATAAAAAGTTTCCAAAAGACTGCCATAAATGCTGATTATATTCGCTGGATAGTACTTTATTTCTCTCTCTTTCTATTCACTCCTTCTCTCTCTCTCTCTCTCTTTCGAACTCTCTTTTTACTTTATCTACTCTGTGTGCATCTGTAGCTGTAGTTTGCTTGGTTGTTGCCTTGCCTGTTGTTGTGTGTATTTTGGCCAACAGTTGATGTTGCGATATTGCATTGTGGTGGATTTTCATATTGGCTCTAAGTAGCTAACAGAGAGCGTCGTCGGACCATTCGAAATGAAGTGGCAACTTGTTTATTATTGTTATTATGGCATGTTTATCTTTTTGTTCAGGTTTAGTGAGAGTGGGCTGATTCGCAGACGAAGTTATGGTCGTAGTCGTAGTATTTCGAGTATCTACTTTTGGGCTACTTATTTTCTTTTAATTAAAAAGCAAATTGCAAACTGAATGGCTGTGTCATTAGACTGATTGAAAACTGCAGAACGAGGCTTGAGGTAAGTAATTTGGCAAAGGTAAATAACAAATAACTGCATACCGTGTCGATTTTTAAGTGCTTCTAATGAAAAAAAAGAAGCCAACTCGAAACTGCAACTGCTGCATAGTTGAAGGCACTCTTCATACAAACAGCCACTTGAGCCACGAAATGTTGAAAATAACCAACCGCATAATGACCACAGCAAGGGCTGCAATCGTTGCATATGTTAGTGTATATGTGTGTATATGTGTGTGTATGTGTGTGTGTGTGTGTGTGTGTGTGTGTGTGTAAATACAGCTAGCGTCTAATGACTTTGAAACGTATGCAGCAAAGTCAAAAGCATGCACTTAGTGACTATTATAGCCATGTTAATCATAGATTCCAGCATAATGGTAAGTTGGAACGCAATGTGCCTGACGAGCATGTAAAATGCATGGGGCTAAATAGTATGCTGAATGTAATAAATACATACATATATGTATATATATATTTAATGTACACACATGAACCTGTGCAAGCCAACATACATTGAAGGTGTTTCGATTGCATCAAGGAATGCTACAACTTTTATTTATAGTGAAACCTCTTTTAATTGCTTTAATTCCTTATTTAAATATTTATTATTAATGAATACTAGGAAATGTTTCCCTCTCTGTTTGTTTATCTGTTTTCTTACTTGCTTTTAAAAATCAAAAATGCAAACATCGAAATCTAATAATCTAATAAATTGAAATTTTCTGGAGAACAACCAATAAAGTAATGACTTACGGAAATGAGTTCTGATAATAATTTAACTTAAATAAGGCTTCTCAGCTTTGAGGTGAGTTTCCAACAGATGCCCCAATTGAAAGATAACGACTCTTCACGCAAGGTGGCAAAATATAAGAATGAACTTTTTTATGCGCATCGGAAAGCGGAAAAGCGAGAAAAGCGAGAAAAAATAAGCATCTATAGCTAAGGGAAAGCAACGAAATATGCGCAGTCGCCAGGAAACAAAAACTCGTGGTACATATGTTTGTAAATAGCACCTACATATATATATGTATGAATGCTATTGGATACATTAGACTCACCTGGAAAACTTAAAAAAAATACAAGTTAGTAAGTTTAATTTGCCGTCTACCAACTCCCATCAAGCATTCGATTTTCTACACCTTTTCTATAGCATATTTAGCGGCGCTGCTCTGCGCATTACATAAGATTCCAGTGTGTATGTAAGAGTGGATGTGTGTGTGTGTGTGTGTGATTTTGTGTGTGTGTGTGTGTGTGCGTCGCGTATTTATTTATTATTTAACAGAAACAGCCTATCATATGTCCTGGTGGGCGTATATTTTCCACATTTTCAATGTCTTCGCATTGGCGGCTCATTTCGGGCTTCGGCAATTTTGGGCTTCTACATTTTGAGTCTGTGTGCGTGCGTGAGGCAAGGTCTATTATGGTTGCTTATTTGGTATCCAAAATATTTTCATTCTTCTTTATTATTATATTAATTTGTGTGGCTTTGAGAAAAGCAGCAGCTGTGTCACGCATTCGATTTGCAGTTATTGAGCGCAATTTCAAACAACGCAAACGACACGTTCTCGTCGCGATTTCATGACATTCCTCGAAATACACTCATAATTAGCTCATTAGTTCGCAAGAAACCATCATGTAAAATTATATATTACTCCATGTGAATTTTATATAAAATTAATATAATATATACATATATATTTAATTTATTTAATTTTAGAAATGAAATAAACACAATATTTCGAATTCAAATTTGTTATATTTATGTTTCTAAAGAAAATATAAATATAAATATAAATCCACCACTTTCAATTTTTATTATGATTCGTGCAGTTGGGCAGTTGCTAGATAAGTCTAAAATTGGAACAAGAACAAGTTTTTTAAATATAGCATATATAATATAATTATTTTTTGTTTCACTCACTTAGAAACGTATTTTCTACCGCTATTCAATTCAAGCCTTTGCGTAACAATCGTTGAAATTCACCACAGTTCAAATTTCCCTCGCATTCACTAAAATTCCCTTTCAACTGAACAGCCGCAGTTAGCAAAGCCAAAATCCAAACATTTCAGTAACGGAAGGCAATCGATGGATTGAACGCTGCACGGACCTTTTCGAAATTGACTTTAAATTGAGCTCATTAATTTTTGTGGTCCTTTTATGCGTGTTTGCGATGGAAATTATGATAGCGTGCTTAAATACTCAATTGAGATTTATTAATTTGTTATGAATATGTCGTAATTAATTGATGAAATTTGTACACAATTCGTTTAGTATTTCATGAATTTATGGCTAAATATTTTTTATTATTATCAGAACTGAAATGCCATTAATTTGTTCAATACTCATGACAGTCTATCAATTACAGACTTATCGGTACACAAAAGCTTTTGATTTATTTTTTTTATTATTGTATTTTAAATGCTTTTTTTTTTGTTGCTGCAATTTTTTATTCAGGCCAAATGCCAAACAATTAAGCAATCATTAAACACTGCAATGAAATGCTTCAAATGGCAACTATAAAAATTTACAAGTCAATTATGAACTGACTGCAAATTAAATGGAATGCGATGAACAAAAATAAGACAAACAAAAATCCTGAATGGTGACAAGTTGAAATTGCAACAAGAAATTTTTATTAAAATAAAAATTGTGTCCAACTGCCAACTTAGTTGGATATTTGAGTATTTTTCGGCCCTTACCAGTGCCACTTATATTGCAACTTGCGGTTACTCTCATTCTATCTGCCACAAACTGAAGCAACGTTGGGCAACACTTTGACATTGACTTGAAAATCAAATCAATTCAACAACAGCCAACAGAGTTCAGACACAATCCACTCAACACGCACTTGTTGTGAGCTTCACTTGCGTTGTAGTTCTGTAAATTGAATTCAATTAATACGTTTGTAAATGTCATCAGAGAGTTCCAACTGCCATTCGTCTGTCCGTCCTCCCAGCAGCATTCCTGTTGTGAAATGGCAGCCCGATTGATTTACGCTCCTCTGAGACCGGCCAACTGCAAAGATGGTTAAAGCCAACTCTTTAAAAGCGATGTTTGGGCAAGAATCACATGTCCATATGTACCATCAATAATTTCCAGTTCATTATTATTCGAATTCAAATTCAATATAATTATAAAATATTTCCAACAATTTCCATTTTATATTGACGTTAATTCCATTAAAATCACATAAAAAAGAAACATTCAAAAAATATATAATTTAATTGCAGTAATTTTGCACTGTGCTCATTTTATCGCAATTAATTTACTACCCCTGAAAGAGAAAGTGTCGCTTTTTGTGCCATATCCAAACACAAATTAGAGAACTGCCCATCCGAATCCGAACAAAAGCGATTAAAAGTCAACAAACGGTGACCACAATTAATTTTCATGCAAATTTAACGCTGCAATCGCGTAAATAGTCAAAAAATTAGATCACAACAGATGCTGGTATTGCTTTCACGACCCCCGCCCCCCTCTATTCCCCCTTACCCTTTACCACTTGCCTAACGCCTCACTACCTGTTTCAGTGTCCGGTTCGCTTTGGTTGCCACATGGTTGCCACTGATTGCGGCGAGTTGTCAGGCCTTGCTTAGGCCTGATTCTCGTCCCAGTTGCAGTCATGAAACAATAATGTCCACAAATTGACGCCACAAGCTGTTGGCTCAACGAGAGCACACACACACACACACACACACACTCAGTCACATACACTGGTTGCGTCTGTAGCACTTCCTCTGTGGCGCCATATTGAATTTGTGCCTAGTGCCTGGTGCCTGGTGCCTAGTCTCTTTGCTCGGGGCCTCCTCTCTTTCGGTTCGGGTTGTGGCTCTGTTTTTATTTGCCTGCTTGTTTTCTGCTGGTTAGATGGCTGATGTTGCAACTGGAGCCTCGACCGGCTCGTTGCCGCGCGTGTTGCTAACAAAAATACAAGCAAACATATTGCCACTGCCTCTTCACATATTGTTGTTTTAGTCGTTGCTGCAGGGGCGTGGGAGAGGCGGTGGGTGGGGGTGGGGCTAGGGGTTTGGGGAGTGGCAGTTATGGCTGCCCGGCTACTTGTTGTTCAAAATGCATTGCGGCTCCTCGTTCCTCGTTCCAAGCATAGATTTGTGTGTGCCATGCTATTTTAAATGCATTTTTAAGTCGCATGTTGTTCAGATTATGCCAAAACTCGACTCGGTAACTCTGAAAGTATGTATGCAACTGTGCAACCCTGCAAATTGTTTACTGCTCGTTTGCAGCCAGATTTTGATGACTCGTTTTTGTGATATTGCGATAGCAAGTGCACTAAATTATGACATTGATTAAAATCCAACAAGCGTTTCGCAATTGTGTTGGCAAAACTGAAACTTGAGTGTTCGAAGAAGCAATTGAGCACATAATTACCTTACTACTACTACTACTATATTTGTTAATTAATTGGTATTTATCATAAGCTAAAAAAAACCGATCATATATTCCACATATCAAAGTAATCTTAAAAATTGTATAAATATTTTAGTATTTTTTAATTTATTTAATTTTAATTTTATTTTAAATTTAATTTAATTCAAATTTTTAATTTTTGGTGTCGTTGATTTTAGTTGACAATAAATAAATAAATAAAATTAAAAAAAAGTGCTTCTTTTAATTTGTTTAACTTAACTGTTTTTCTATGAACTCTGCCCCAAGTTCATGTTCCTTGTTTTAAGTTAATAAACTAAAATTCAACAACTATTTTTATTACAAATGTTTTTTGATTTCATAGAATTTAGTCAGATGTCAACATTTCATTTAGTGAAGACAATTGAACAGATGTCACACCCAATATAGCAGACATGTTTAGCTTAGTTTATAGTATAGTAACATGACCTACAAATGGGATAACTTAAATTAATAATTATTATTCTGTTCTACTTAAATTTTGTTTCCTGTCTGCTACAAAATATCACTTTTCCCTATGAAAAACTCGTCGGTTCTTTCAATCAATTAACACTAGGACAGCTAAAATGTTCTATTAAATTTGCATGCCGGACCATAAATAACAATTACAATTTCATCCAGAAATGCAAAAACACAATAAAACAATTTGCGGTTTGCTTTAGACATATGACATTTAAAAACGAAAATGCACACAACTTTCACAATGTGGTTAAGTACTCAACAAAAAACAACAACAAAAAAAGTAGAATAAAAAACAATTAAACAATAAAATCAGATGTGCAATAAAAAAAAAATGCAATGCAAAAATATGAGGGAAAAGGGGGAAAAATAGGTGAGAATCGAATGAGTTTGAGGTAAATCCAACTAAAACAAACCGGAAACTGCTGTTTCACTCCCTCTTCTGCATACGCACTCTTCGCACTTGCACTGGCGACAATGTGTTTATTTCTCTGCTTCTTCTTCCTCGTTTTCGATCCCTTTCATTTTTTGCCTTTTTTATTGGTGCCTCATGTTTATGTTGTCAGGTTGATTCTTTTTTTATTTTTGTTTGTTTTTTGCTGGCTGTGTAATCGAGTCAATTGTTTCCGCTCCGACGATGAGGCAATCGACTGCGTCTGTTTTTATTGGTTTGGGTTTGTGTTTGAGTTTGTTTTGGATTTGGATTTGGGTTTGGGTTTGGGTTTTTGTTCCTCGTGTTTGTTGTTACTGTTGTTTTTGTTGTTTTATGGTGTTGTTATTGCCAACATCCGTTTAGGGCAAAAGTTTTTTTTTTTTTGTGTGTTTGTGGGCGTTTTTGACATGGGCTAATAAGCTTGTTTCGGTCTGTCATTTTTGACAGAGATTGGAAACACTTGCATTTTTTGCAGATTTCTCACTTAATGGGCTTTTATTTAGTTCGGTGTATAAGCCTTCCGATTTTGATTAAATCGCTAAGGTTTTAAAGCAAACTTTTAAAATTCAAAGTATTTTTGTAATGGATTTTCATTTAGTTTTATTTATAAGCTCACTTTTTTTTAATAATTTAAAAGATCATTAGTAAGAAAATTATGTGTTAATTGAAATTCTCAAGAGGATATCTTTTTGAAATTTATTTTAATATGTATATCGGAATTAATATAATCTTCTGAAAACTGTTTCTGAACATAGCACATGCTAATTCTTTATAATTCCAAAATCAAGAAATTTTCTCCTAAATTAATGGTTTTCTCTGCCCTATTCTTAAATAGAATCTACTTTTCGTTACTTGATTCACACCCTGGTGCACATTTTAAGTTGAGCTAATTAAAATTGTTATAAGGCAATTGCCACTTACAATTTAAACATCTTATGTTGGCACTCCGAACGTGCACCAGGAGACATAATTAACCCTTATTTGCACATTTTATGAGCAGCACCATTAAATGACCATTTTAATTACAAAGCACAACACAAAGGCTTGGCCATTTGGAAAGTACTTGGCAATTTGTTGATGGCATCGAGAATTGGCCAAAAGCAGGCCATAAAAGGCACCAAATTGGCAAAGATAAATGTGACGACTTTAAGGCAAATTGTTCGTTGCGGCCTTAAAGCAGCTTACAATTTGAACGCATTGTGGCCAAGCCGCTTAACTTGCATAATCCAAATATCTGGTCAGGACGCACTGCAGACTCTTGACCCTTTTTTATTTATTTTGTTTGTAACCTTTCTATTTCTGTTTCGGCAGTTCGGCAGAGGCCATCAATGCTCAATGCGAGTGCGTGCCCCATGCGGGCAATCCTCTTCATGAAGCGGTTTGCCCCAAAGAAGAAGAATTGCTTGTTAGCTCATAAAAATTCAATAGCCAGGGGTTCAAATGTGGCAAACCACTGATAGGGCTTTAAAACTTAACTGCGACTGGGGTGCACTGACATTGTCTGCTATTGCGAATGCCAACTGATGCAACTGAGTAACAACTGGTCAGAGCTTTGCCCAAGAAACTGGTTAGATTTTTATGATCAATAGTTAAGGGTAAGCTTGAAAACGCAGCTACCCTTCAAGTTTCTACAACCCTTGCAGCTGAATAGGTTGGAAAAATTCCACAATAATTCCCAATATGTTTAGGCAAACTATATGTATATCTGTGGCAAGTTGTCAGTGATCAAAGTACAACCTTGTGCAGTGGCAATATCGCAAACGATGAGGTCACAACCGAGTTGCGATTATTGCTAGTTGAAAACTTTAACCAATAACTCGCCCCGTGTGAGCTTTGCTCTCGCTGAGGCAATTTTTCTGGGCTCAAAAGAGCCGAATTGATAATAAATTTAAAACAAGATCTTTGATATTAAAGCTACCAGAATTTAGCTCACACAGCTTTGGATTCTTTGGTTAGTATTCTTCCGATGTCTACTATTCTCTACGTATTGAAATTATTTATGTGTATTCCTATAAATATTTTATTAAAATTTAACAATTACAAATGCTATTTGAATGAATGTTGCAAGCGTTAAATGCTTTCTACTCCGATCTATTTTTCGATTTTTTCTTCTTCTTCTTGACACTGGACATACTAGACATGGGACCGAGCGAGGAGTAGCCCGTCGAGGTGGAGTCCCGACTCTGGCGATGTGTGCGCGGAGGTTTTCGTGTCTGCCAGACACGTATGAGAAAATTGAGCTCACCCTTTAGTGCCACCATGGGTTTTATCTGCAACAGGCAATCAATTGTTATGTACTCATCAAATAAAGTATATAACTTACATTTTCTCTGAGCGCAATGCGGCGCACATGCCACAGGAACTCTGCCATGCCGATGAGAAATGACACGAGTACGCCCACAATGAGCACCACAAATAGACCACCTACTGCATCCATGTCAAACTGGCCATCATCATTGGTGGCGCCGCTGTTTTCGCAAACTGTGTCATTCGCATTAAACCATTTGTTGCGTAGAGTGTAAAGAACGCCTCGTTCGCTCAGCTTTAGAATGCCCACACTCAGATTTGATCGGAAATTGGCATCTGAGTATTAGGAAAAAATGCTGTAAATTTATATATTAATTTTGCTGCAGTCCACTTACTTAATGGCACTGCAATGCCGTAGTGCTTCTCTCCGAAACTGTCCCCCAGTTGGGTTAGCTCACAATTCCGTTGCACATAGTACTGCAGATTTGTGGTTTCCATTAGAAAAGCGTAGGCGCCGCGACTTAGTTTGACCCGATCCACACCCTCCTCATTATTTTTGGTAAAGGCATCTGGTTTCACAGACAACATCTTGTTCCAGGCCATCCGATTCTCGGTATCGTTCGACTCTGAAAAATACACCGAAGTAGCGCCGCCTCGAATCGTACCAAATTGCACCTTATTCTGATCAATCAGATCATGCAACGATTTAATGCTTCCACTCAGTTTAGAGGACGTGATAAAAGCAGCCAGTTTGGCGATGTACGTTTGCGAGATAAGCAGAGCGAAGATCCACCAAAATGCGGTCAACAGACGCATCGGAAGACCCCTGAAAATGAGAACATTTTTAATGAAAACAAGTAAGAATGCTGTAGTCGAGTTAGAATATATTTTCGACCATAACTTGGGTGCTTCTTTTCCGATCTTGATGAAATTTTGGCAATTAATCAATAATATGTATATGCATATTATGTATAAATTAGCTGGCCTTAAATGGTGTGTGTATTTATTGCTATTGGAAATCGAAATGTATCGATAATTGAGAAACTGAGGCAGCTATCCAGAAAATAAAGCAAACTTGATCTGCGCCTGGTATACGAAAACTTATATTCCTAATTTGAAGTCGCTAGCTCTTATAGTCTCTGAGATCCGCGTGTTCATACAGACGGACAGACGGGCATGACTCGGCTGTTGATTACCATTATACCATTATGCCCTATTTACCCATTTTAAATGAGGAAGCAATTAAAGAGGAAGCAATTAACTCCAAATGATAACAGATATATATAGTTGTAATCTAATCGAAATATTTATATTTTATAATGTATCAAGTTATATAGAACCAGAAATGCACGTAGTAAATTCATGGAACAAAATGTGTAACACATTCGTTACTGAAAGAACACCATTACGCACCTGGGTAACAGATCACAGCCCTGAGTGAGCATTGAGCCGAGGACAAGCCACAGTGTATTGCGCAATTTCCAGATATTTTCGCGTTCCTGTTGATTGTTCTCATTCACAACTGGCGGCTCCCATTCGCAGGGATCCATGCGTGCGGACAAAATCAATGCCATTGCCGTAATTAGCATTGCAACCATTACATAGAGCCACACATCGACACCGTAGGGACTGAGGAAGCCATAAATATCCGCCTGGGGTGGCGGCTGCTTGTACGACAAGATGCTTATGCCCAGCTGCATGAACGGCACAGTGAAGTCCACAACCGAACGACGGGCCTGAGTAATGGTCAAGTCACAGATGCCAATCTGTGCGTTCTGAATGGGGAACGGGAACGGGAACGGGAACGTTGTGAACGGGCTGAGCCGTGATTAAAATGTAAATTTAACGCGCACTTACGTTGTCAATTAGCTGCCTAATTATGCCATCCCATTCATCGGTGGACGCATCGTAGCTACCATATTTGTTGTCCCTCACCGGCTCAAATGCAAAATCAAATTTGCATTCCTCGGCCAGCTTATATAGCAAATCAACCGCATATCCCTCGAAACGTTCATTGCCCTCGTAGTGGACACCTTCAGGCTCCTCGCTAATCGAGTGGAATATATATTTTATAGTTTACATATTCCGATCCGACTAATCCTACTCACCGCCAGCTGAAGTACGGTTTGCCCACTCGAGTGGCCACTGTATACCGCACCGGTTTCTGGGAGAAATCTTCCTTATTATCGAGACGTCGCTGTTTCTGTGCCTGCGTTGAGTTCTCTCTAATCTTCTCATAGTCCACCAGCTGAAACTCCTTGTTCCAGATGTGCGTTACGCGATCAATGATCGGATTGTAAACATCCAAGTTGAAGTCCTCGCGTTGCCCATCCGCTGTGAGTTGCAGTCGCTGTGTTTTAAATGGTGGCTTAATTTGCTTTGGTGTCAGCTAAAATAACAATTATTTGAGTGTTGTTATCTTTTAATATTTCTGATATTTGGGAATCATCATAGATTTCAGTTACTATAAGCCAATACCTCCTTCATCTGATGCACCAAATGCGGTCCTGGCTGCCAGAAGCCACGCCCACAGCTCAACTGTGGTGTGTAGAAACCGGTTCGTTGACTCAATTGGAGCAGAGCATTGTAGAAGAGCACAATGGCATCGTAGACGAGCTGAGTGCTCAACGAGGTGAACTGGGGGATAACAATTAAAAGTTAATATGTGAACTTTAATCAAATATCTTGTATATATAGTAACTCACCCTATCATCGACTTCGTTATCGAACACATCGGTCTCATCATGTAGGGGTGGTGGAATATAGGAACGAATCCTCATAGCAGCAACGGCAACTGTGAACTCACGCGAATAGAATCGATCGATGCCACTGACGTGGGTATCCAGATTGGTTAGGAACAGGTTCTAAGATCAAAGTGGAAGTGAGCAAATTATTTCTGTTGCTTTAACCAAGTCACTCACATTAAACGATCCAGTCATATTGAAAGCTATCGAGGCATTGACCACATCCGCCAATATATCGGAGGGGCAATCAAGGAGCACGAACTTCTCACGTGCATTGTTTATGCGTTTCCAAAGGATTCGATAATCATCGCCGCGCTGGAACTCCTGGAGCTTAATGCCAGTCTTGTGCAACTGCCTCCAAGCGAAGATATGCTGAAATCGTGCAAGGTCTAAAAAAAAAAATTGTTTAAAATTAGATGATTTAGCATATAAATATTTAATTTATCTAAAAAAAATATATATTAATTTTTTTTTAATATTTATTGACTGATTTAAAAATTTTTAAATCAAATTGGTTTTATTTCAGCTTATAATTAAAATAGCTCAGATTTAAATATTAGGAAGAAGTCTTTGTCACAATAAATTTACACCATGATTTATATAATATAAAATAATAATATTAATCTAGAAAGTCAGATTTATATTGAATTTATTGAAATAACAAATATATATTTAATCTCCAATTTTGCATATATTGTACTTCTTCACTCTTCCCTCTCAGAACTGCAATTTACTTACGTGCATCTTTCTCATAGGCAATAGTAAAGGACTTCCAGTCGAATGCCTTGCTCCGCAGGATGTCCGCCAGGCCCATGGAGAGTATTAGTTCTGAGGGGACCACGTTGATGGTCAACTGATGATTTTGACGCTCACGTGAGGATTGCTGTGGATGCCAGTCGAACTGTAGATGGGGAATGCCCATCATGTTGCACAGCACCTCGACAATATCTAAAAGTGGGCGTGAGAAAGAGGAAATCATAAGGTAAACAAATCTCACGGCCCGTGTATATTTTTGTTTAGAATGACTTGGCGAACTAACAAAACATACAATGAAAGTGCCGAGCAAAACAACAGAATGAAATGAACGAATATTTTCCTGGCAGCGGTCCAATAAACGATGCGCAAGTGTCCCATCTATTTGGGATTTCAAACATGAATATAAACACACATACATATATATATATATATATATATACATATATATATATATTTTGTGTGTGCTTTCGAGTCTTGTCGTTTATTTACCATACAAATATGTGGCTATTATGCTTGCTTGGCCAATTTAATGCGAAACATCAAGAATCATTAACGAGGTTAGTGGCATCAACTGAGAATCTATATCGGCTGCTCTCTCTATCTTTCTCTCTCTCTCTCTCTATCTGTCTCTCTTCTCTCATTAGCTCTGGTAAAAAACAAAAATTACTTTCTCTCTCAATCGCTTACACTCTCCTTCCCTCTCTTATTTTAAAATATTCAAGTTTTTTATACATATGAATTTAGTCTAGATCGACAAACAGACGTCAACAACAATAGCCCCAGACATAATTTAATGACGCCGATTTTGTTTAAAAATAATTTAACTTTTCGACATTGTTAGAAAGTAAACTTACCGCTGCTCGTCTTTGAACTTGGTCCCAAAATAGCAGCGACACCATTTCCAATCAAGTCGCAGGCTAAGTAAAATAATACATCAAATAATTGCCAGTTAATTAGTATAATTATTTTAAATACTCACATAAATCCTGCAACACAATGCTATCGTCTACAGTTATATAGTGCTTTATGGGTTCCAGTTGTAAATCTGGGCTTAAAGCATTTAACTCCTCGATGGCGGCATCCAAAGCCGTAGCCAGATTCATTTCCGTATCAAAGAAGATAGCGCCTATTCAAAATTAAGATATAATAAAATCAAATATATATAATATTACTTTCAGGAAAATTTTAATTTTCTTTCAATAAAAAATTAAAATAAACTTGAATTTCATTATTTATATAAATCATTATTTATATTTATTATATTCGTGAAAAGTATTTTTAAATTTTATTCACCGATCTTGATCACCATTCCTTCATTATTATGAGCGCCACAGCAAAAAGCTAATGCAGCAAAAACTAGGAACTTTAGTGTAAACATCACTTATAGATAAGATCACTTTCGCATGATTGTTTGTCCCTGGTCTCAATTGACATTTATATAAGGCGATGCACAGAAAACACTTCACAATCCACAACTTTATCCATCTATAAGTATCAAAAACATAAGTAACAAAAATATCCAAAATAGTGAGATATATATTTTAATATTCCATGCGCGTGGTGAAGACGATCCGACGGCTACGCTTCGAATAACCAGCAAATGCCCAACTCGGGATCTGGTCGGGGAGGCTGCTCACGAGGCACTGATCTGCTAGAGAAATGAATTTTTGGAACAACAGCGATCGCTGGGAGAGTGCTGCTTATTTTAGCAGACAAATCGTAGGTGGCAGCGAGATCCAAGAGCCATTTGTTTTATGGACAACAGACGCAGACGCAACACGCAACACTCGGCCAGGCAGACTGTGGCATGAGCTGCCTGCCTCTGGAAATGAGCCAAGTAAATGGCATGCAGATGTGGCCACAACTGGTGCGTGCCGAATGTCCAAACACCCACATTATATGTAGGGTGAAACCGAATTTAAAAAAAAAAAAGATATGGTCTGACAAAAAACAAATAGATATATAGAATTTCTATATATACCAAACGATATGCAAATGGCACACATCATACATTACTCAATAATTGTGTATACATTTTGCTGAATTTCTCAAAAACTGTTTATTCAACTCAACAAATGAATTAGTTATTTAAATTATTATTTAACTAGCCGTTTTGCTGCGTGTTTTCTCCTTTGAGCTGCGCCTCGACGCCGAGGAGCGTCTGGAGGATTTGTCTCCGCCACTGCTGCTGCTGCTGGATATGCGCATGGGCTTCTTGCGCACCCAGAACTTGAGCGCAAAGATCAGTTCCGCCTTCAGGGCCTGCCACGGCGTCACACGCTCCTCAACGGCCACGTTCTGCACATTCCACAGAAACTCAAAGATGCCCAAAATAACGCCAGTGACTACACCTCCAGCGAGTACCAGAAAAACACCGCCCAGCTCGATAATCGACAGCTCATCGCCATCCACCTCATGGAACGATTCGCAGGTAACATTGTGATTCTTCCACCACTTGTTCTTCAGCTTGTAGAGCTCTCCCTTCTCGCTGAGCTGCAGTATGGAGACGCTCAAATTGGTCCGATAATCGGCGCCTGTAATAAATTCGATTAAAATATAAACAGATTATTATCGATTTCGAATGTTTATAATAATAATTATTACAGCTGAAAACTATAAAATAAACGTATTTGTTTGGCTAGTATATTAAAACTCTTATATCATTAGCTGGAATTCAACTAGGGATGTTTTTTCCCCTACTTTAAGGATCATAAAACATAACTAAGGCCACTCGCTTATTGAGAATCGCATTAATTTCACAGTTTCTTTAGAAAACTGTTCTCAAAAATCGTAGTAATTTATGATCGTGGATATTGGTTTGCTACAAATACAACTGCAGAATATAAATAGGAAAAATAAATAATATTAAAATAAAAATGTATTCGTAGTCTTGAGTCGGATTTAAATTTGATAAACTGACAAATAAAAATATTTTTTTTTTAAATATTATTAATATTATTATTTACATGTACAGTCATATGTGTACTGTTCTTAAAATTCTACCCATAATTCAAATATTTCTATATATTCATTGTTTTATGGAGTTTCCCAACATTGAACTCACCCAGTGGCACCGCTAAGCCATAATGCTTTTCACCAATCTGCCCCCCAATCTGCCGCAAATCGCAGTGGCGCTCAATGTTGTAAGTCATGCTTGTTGTCTCCATGAGGAAGGCAAAGCTGCCCTTCTCCTTGCGAACACGATCGACGCCCTCCTTGTTGTTGCTGGTAAATGCGGATGGATTGAAACCCTTCATTTGACTCCAGGCACGCTGATAGTCGGTATCATTCGACTCGGAGAAGAATAAGGAGGTGCTGCCACCTCGCATGCTGCCAAACTTCACTTCGTCCTGATCGAGCAGATCCTGCAAGCTCTTAATTGTGCTCTGCCACTTGTTGCTGGTCAAAAAAGCGGCCAAATTTGCCGTATAAGTGCTGAGCATCATCAGTGCAAAGAACCACCACATTCCCGTCAAAATACGCATATGAGGACCCCTGGAATTCGAATCGGGGTTTACTTTTGAATGAGTATTAATATATATATAGAAGCAAGAAACCTGGGCAATATATCGCAGCCCTGTTGCATAATGGAGCCCACCATTAGCCAGCAACTGTTATTCACGTTCCAAATGTTCTCCAGCTCATCGGGATCGACTATGGCTGGATTCGGTGGCATCCACTCACGATAGGAGAGCCTAAGGAAACATTACATATCAAAAGCGATTGAGGTAATCAAAAAAACACAGCTCACCTGGCAATCAGCACAAAGGCCAGCGTCATCACCAACTGTGCAAAGACCATATAGATCCACACCTCGGGCGCAAATGGTTCCAAGAAGGCAAACGGATTCTTCTGCACCGGCGGACTCTTGTAATGCATTATGCTGATGCCCAGTTGCATAAAGGGCACTGTGAAGTCCACAGCCGAGCGACGCAGCTGGGTGATCGTCAAATCACAGACACCAATCTGAGCGTGCTAAATGAATAAAGATTTCTCATTATTAACCACAACTTGGAACTGGAAAAGATAACTCACATGATCGATTAGCTTGCGGATAATGCCATCCCATTGCTTGGTTTCCGGATTATATTTGCCATTGCCATTGACAATCATGAACTCATAATCGAACTCCATCAGCTCGGATAGCTTTCTGATGAGATCCACAGCATAGCCTTCATACTTTTCCTGGCCCCTATAATTCTCATGATCCTGCCTGAAGTTGAAGAGTTTTCCAATTTATATAGAATTACTAGAAATTACGATAAATACTTACTTCATCATAAAATAGGGCTCCTCATGATGTGTGACCACTGTATAAACCTTTCGCTGAACTGAGAAATCTGGCGTTGGCACCGAGTTTTCCAATTCCGGACTCAGTCGTCGTATCTTAATGCCATTATCCGGTGTCCACACCATTAGTGGCTCATTGACAGTCGGCTTATAGATTTCTAGGTTGAAACTCGTTCGCTGTCCAAACTCATTGAGTTTCATGTTTTCGGTTTTAAAGTGCGGCTCAACATCATCTTCCGATATGGTTTTCATCTCGTGCACTATGTAAGCACCCATTATCCAGGCACCGCCATAGCCTAGTCCACAGTGGCTCTTAGGTGCATAGAACTGTTGCATGGATGCGATCACATTACGTGCCGAATTGGCAAATAGAATTACGGCATCATAGATGAGTACGGGCAGCATCATTTGGCTGCCAAGTATTTGCTACAAAAAATGTACAAATTATATCAAATATGATTCACATCTGGATATGCAGTATATATAATTACTACTCACATCCACTTTGGTGATGCGCGTCTTTTTGCGCTCGTAGGGATTCGGATCGACAAGTTTGAGGCGTACCGATGTGATATTCGCCTTGAAATCCTCGTTGTAAATATCCTTCAGGCCCGAACTGTGTGTATCCAGATGGGTGAGAAACCAATTCTATAAGTTGACCAATAAGTCTCTACTTTTCACTCAGCAACATTCAAAAACATACCCGAAAGGGACCCTGAAGCTTAAAGTCTACGGAGATTTTCAGCAGCTCTTTCAGCGACTTGGGCTCACAGTCCAAAATAATGCGATGCTCGTGAAAAGATTCATCCGCCTCTTTCCATAGAACGCGATAATCCTCAGCATAATCGGCCAAATTACGCAACTTCACATAGTCAGTATTGAGAGCATGTATTTTCAGAAGATCTTGCAAACGGGCCAGTCCTAAAATGAAGCATAGGAAATAGATGAGTTAAATTATAGATTATACATAACATAAATAAATTAATACATTTTCGAAGATTTCCCAATTAAACTCTTTAAAAATATTAATATGAATTATTAACTATAGACAAGTTTAGAAGAATCTTCTTAGTACGAGATAAGCCAAGCTTTGCACTGTTCCCAAACAACTTGGATCATGACTTGGGTAGAGTATAGACTCAAACGGGGAATACCCTTGGAATACTAACCCTCTGGGGTTTCATAGATAAGCGTAAATGTGCGCCACTCGTAGTTGAATTTGATGATATCGTAATAGGCCCGCGATAGGACTGACAATGAGGGAGCCACATTGACAGTCATTTGGTGATTTAGGTGCTCCTGCCGGGTAGCCTCTAGTTTCCAATCGTATTCTATGTGTGGAATGCCGGTCGTGTTTGCGATTTGCGCAACAATATCTAAGGTGAAATAAACAAAATGATTACAAAATACATCACAACATCTGTCGTGATCAATGGGCACAAGAAAACTCAAGACTGGCCGTCTACGAACCACTGGCTGCCTTTGAACTTGGTCCGAAAATAGCCGCAACGCCATTGGAAATCAGTTCACAAGCTATACGGAAAATATGTGCCTCGAATTAATATCGTAAAGTATCGTGAGTATTATTTGCACACTTACTGATCTGTTGCAGCAGGAAACTGTCATTGGAAGGCATGTAACGTTTGATGGTTATAAATTGAAGATCGGAGAATTTTAAATTGTTGATCACACGAAAGGCGTGATCGAAACTCAATTCGATTTCCTTTTCATTTTCATAGAAAATGGCGCCTAAGCAAACATGATTAATAATAATAATAATAATAATAATAATGATGAGAAAATCGTGAAAAACCTACCCACTGCGATTTTTGTATGCTCGTCGCCAATGGCGGGGGCATATTTTATAAATAACACCAAATAAATGTAGACTGGATACAAATGCATTTTTTCCAAAAATGAAATTCTAATTTAACACTCGCACTCTAATTGAATTTTCTAAATGCAGCGGCCATCTCGTTGTTTAATTTTTTGCTATACATATGTACATATACATATAATATATATATGTATATATAATTGTGTATACAGGCAAATACAAGCACACAAAATTACGTAAAATTTCAAAGAATTATTTTTTTTTGTATTTAATATTATTTTCAGCTCTTGCTCCAAGCAACCGACCGCAGCATCCAGTCTTGGAGCGCCCAGTACGCACACTGACCGCCCGGCCTAACTATGTCCGCTCTCCAACTGGCAGTGGATGCGATCTCCGCTGCTCTTTCCACACGGTGGCAGGCAGCACTCTCAGTGTGCTCTTGGGAAAGTGCCATGTGTCATTTGTGCCATGTGCCATGTGCGATGTGCGATGTGCCTTGCCGACTTGTAGCTTGTCATTATTTATGGCGCTTGTCGATGACGTAGGCGGCATCCAGTCTAGCATGACTTGCCATTTTCATTATATGATTATCCTACTCACCCACAATTATGTTTGCCAGCAGCTCTTCATACTGTGTGCCAAATATTGTGATGTCTTTGCTTTTGTTTGCTCTTGGCAGCTTTTGATCTTACAAATTGCGTGATCTATTCGAAAACTAGTACACAAGAGTGAATGGGAGAAAAATGTAGATCTTAAGCAAATCAAAGGGGTTACAAAATATAAAAAAAATGTCACAAAAGATTAAAGATTTAATCAATATGAGAGATATAATTTTAGATCAATCGAACTATTCTCAATCTGTCGAAATTCCCGTCAGCAACTATAACTAAAATAATAATATATAAAAGATTAATAATTTAAAAAAAATTTGTTTTTAATTTCTTTGACATTTGACATTAATAATTTTAATTCCTATAAAAAGTGAATCTTTGTCTTTTTATAGGATTTTTTTTAGTTGAACGCTATTTTTATGTCTAGCAGTAGTTTTGAATTTTGTTGTCAACTGCCTTAGAATTTCTTACAGTTGTGTTCTCACTATGCAAAAAACGACAAAAAAAAAACAGGAAAATAAATAAATTAAAAAATATACAAACTTGAATATAACAAGAGATTAAATTTATTAACAACCTAAAAAAAATTAAAAAAAATATGAGCGACAAAGTGGTGGACACAAGTGTTTTAGGCTTTGCTAATTATGAGGATTATTTGAACTCATTCTTGACCAAAAATGATATCAGATATTTAGGCAATATTGAAGTAGCCGGAAACCTTGCCAAATTGGGATATCGATCCACGAAGACACCCTACAATGAGAAGGAATTCGTGCAGCGAGTCGATTTGGCAATGCTTGCGTTACGACCAAAAATTACGGGCATCCAGCCATTTAGTAGATTTATGTCACCAGACAACACGGATCCAGTGCTGCTGGAGTTTAAGCGACGTGAGGTGCCCATATTCTCCAAAATCCTAGCCGTAAGAATGTAGTTTACAATCACAATCTCCAATCATACTAAGTACTCCAATCCCAAACAGACAATTGTGTTTACAAGATACACGGCTCCCGATAGCTCGGACGTTTCGGCGTATCTTGATTTGGGAATGAGCTGGCAGAATACAGTGCGACGAGCCATCAGGCACACGAATTGGAAAGGCGTCTATGAGGGATCCGCCCGACTTCTGCCCATGTCCCATCATCTGAGCTACAGTAATCCACGATATAATATGCTCAACTATACGGATAGCGATAACTTTTGTGTTATACACGATCATCGCTACGGATTAATGTTTAAGCACAGGGGCGATCACAAATACATACCCGTCGGGGGTGCTCCCACTCCGTTTGATAAAAACGTAAAGAGATCGATATCATCGTCACCGAAATATGGCACTATGATATTCTATGATCATACTGTGCGCAAGAAGGTGTAGAGCATATATAAATATATATAAATATATCTATACATATATATATATATATATATATATATATATATACTAAGTATTGAAATGTATAAGAAATATAATGATATTTGTTAAGACTCTTTAATCACTGGCAAAAGTCCAAAAAATGTAATTGTTCCGATCTCTTGTTTAGAAAATGTTTAGCACAACAAACATCAGAGGGCACTCTCCCTCTCTCTGCCTATCTCTCTCTTACACTCTGTCTCTTTCTCCCTCTTTCTCTGAGAGCATTTCTCATGCTTATGCTCATACCTTTTAAAATTAGCATAGTTCAGTTTTATATATGGGCGACATAGCTCATTGTATTGCAGATCTCTGAACATCACAGTTGCACTTTGTAGAATTTTGTTCTTGGCCAGTTTTACATCATCAGCGAATACAACAAAAACACCAAAATCAACTTTAACTCAACAATTAAAATGCAAAAATATCAATAAAATGTGGCTAAAACATTTAATATGTATTTCAATGCTGTTCCACTGCACCACAGCCAGGGAGAAGTTTATGGTCGGTAAGTGAAACAAAAAAACATACATATTTATATATGTATGTATTTGCATACATAATAGAAAACTGGGTCACATGCATTGAGGTTGGCTAAAAGTGTTTGCAAACATTTATTTTATTTTTTATTTATTTATTTATTTTTTTTTTTTTTTTTGTGTAGGCAGCATTTTTACATCGGATAAGGATGAGGCGGAAATTGCATTTCGCACAGCGGTGGATCGTGCAAATATTTTGGAACGCAATATTGAATTGGTGCCAGTTGTGGTCTATGCCAACACAGAGGACAGTTTTATAATGGAGAAAACGGGTAAAGTTGATTGGAAGTATCAAAATTTATAGATTTATATGTTTGCTTGCAGTTTGCAATCTTATTTCTCAAGGGGTTATTGCTATTTTTGGACCCAGCACTGGCGGCAGTTCAGGCAAGTTTTATGTCCGTATTTTAATGGTTTTTCCCGGTTTTCACTTGAACTACTTTAATAGACATCATATCCTCGATTTGCCATACTTTGGACATACCAAACATTGTGTACGACTGGCGGCCAGATAATCGACAGTATGAACACTCTACAATGACCCTCAATGTGCATCCCGATCATCTGCAGCTGGCTCGAGGATTTGCCGAGATTGTGCAAAGTTTTGGCTGGCGCAGCTTCACAGTTGTCTATGAATCCGAGAAGGGTAAGTGGGATACAAAATATGGAGTACTCTATATATATATATATATATAATATGCTCTATATACTCTATTTTGTTGTAGAACTGCGCCAACTGCAGGATATTCTACAAATCGGTGATCCAAACAGCAACCCAACCACAATCAGGCAACTGGGCCCCGACGATGATCACAGACCCTTTTTAAAGGAAATTAAACTGTCCACCGATAACTGCCTCATATTGCACTGTTCACCGGAGAAAATAACGAGCATCTTGGAGCAGGCCAATGAGCTTAAAATGTTGGGTGAATATCAGGTAAAGAATTTTAGAGAAACATTTTTAAAGGAAAAGATGACATAATTCTTAGAAAGCCGCTGCAAGTTAATTATTTTAATAGAAAAGTGACTCGTTTTTGTTCTCTTTATTGTTAATTATTAAATATTGTGACTCTTCCAGAGTGTTTTTATACCCCTGCTCGATACGCACACACTGGAGCTTGGTGACATCTTCAACGTGGAGGCGAACATAACCACAGTTCGGATCATGGATCCCACAGACTATCACGTAAAGAACGTGGTTCACGATTGGGAGGAGCGCGAGAAGCGGGAGGGTCGCTATTATAAAGTGCTGCCCACTCAGGTCAAAACACAGATGATATTGCTCAACGATGCCGTCTGGCTCTTCTCCAAGGGACTCACCGAGCTGGGCATTTTGGAGGAGTTAACAGCGCCAGAAATTGAATGCAAACGCAAGAAGCCCTGGCCACATGGCAGACGCATCATTGAATTTATGAAGGCGGTACGTTTCAAATCTCGTTAAACTATAGACAAACATATATACAATGAGTAAACATCTTGCAGCGCTCCGAGGAGGTCGCCACGGGACGCATCGACTTCAATGAGTATGGGCAGCGTAGTTTTTTCAGTTTGCGTTTCATGGAAATCGAGGCGGGTGGCTTCTTGGATCTGGCCATTTGGGATCCGGTCAATGGCCTGGATGTGCTCAACGATGACGAGGAGAGCGAGAAGCGAGTGGGTCAAAAGCTGTCGAATAAAACCTTCATAGTCTCCTCGCGTATTGGGGCGCCATTCCTGACAATGCGCGAACCCGAAGAGGGCCAAATCCTGCAGGGAAATGCCCGTTACGAGGGCTACTCCATGGATCTGATTGATAATATTGCACGTATGCTGAATTTCAAATATGAATTTCGCATGTCACCCGATGGCAAATATGGTAGCATTAATCCAGCAACCCAAACCTGGGATGGTATTGTTAGACAATTGATTGACGGGGTGAGTGAAAACGAGAAACTAGAAACTAAATTGACGTAATTTATTATGTTATTGTTATTATTATATACATACATATATATAATCTTTAAAATTACCTATACTCAAATTTTAGAACGCGGATCTGGGTATATGCGATCTGACAATGACGTCATCTCGGCGTCAGGCAGTGGATTTTACGCCCCCCTTTATGAATCTGGGCATAAGTATTCTGTTCTCCAAGCCACCAATACCGCCAACCGACTTGTTCTCATTCCTCTCACCCTTCTCTCTGGATGTGTGGATCTACATGGGTTCGGCGTATCTCTTTATATCGTTTCTACTCTTCGCTCTGGCCCGCATGGCACCCGATGACTGGGAGAATCCGCATCCGTGCAAGGAGCCCGAGGAGGTGGAGAATATCTGGTTTCTGCATAATACAATGTGGCTTTCGATTGGTTCGCTTATGGGTCAAGGTTGCGACATATTGCCCAAGTTAGTAGATTATAATTAAAGTAAATTCTATGTATGATTTACAAGAACTTCTCTTAGAGCTGCGTCCACTCGGCTTGTCACAGGCATGTGGTGGTTCTTTGCCCTCATGATGTTGAACTCCTACACAGCCAACTTGGCTGCATTTTTGACCAATTCGCGGCAGGCCAGTTCCATCAGCAATGCCGAAGATCTGTCTGCTCAGAGCAAGATCAAATATGGCGCTATGCTGGGCGGCTCCACATTGGGCTTCTTCCGAGACTCCAATTTCAGCACCTATCAACGGATGTGGACAGCCATGGAAAGTGCGACTCCTTCAGTGTTTACCAAAACCAACGACGAAGGCGTGGAACGTGTGCAGGTAACTCAATTAAGTATATTTTAAAAAACACATATTCAATAAACCAAGTTTGTTTTTTAACTTAAGTAAAACAATTTAGTAAACTATCGTTAATAAATTTATAAAAATTAATAAGTTTCGGTCTAAATAGGTCGGCAAATAAAAATTAAAAATTAAAAAGTAAAAATATTATTCAAACATTTAAAATCACTCATTACAAAAACTGAAAACTTATAAAATTAAGGTTAATTAAAAATATAAAGAAAAATATTAAAATTCTTAAATGATAGGTAATAATATATTTAAATGATTAAAGAGCAGCTCAAACCCACAAACTTAATTTATATTCGCAAATATGCATTATATTTCCAGAAAGGAAAAAATCTGTATGCTTACCTAATGGAGTCCACCACGCTGGAGTACAACGTGGAGCGCAAGTGCGACTTGATGCAAATTGGCGGTTGGCTGGACTACAAGAGTTATGGCATAGCTATGCCATTTAGTAAGTGTTTTTATGTGGATTTCAGTTGAGAAACTACATTTTCGTATATCGCACAGATTCACCGTATCGCAAGCAAATAAGTGGCGCTGTACTGAAGCTGGGTGAGCTGGGAGTGCTGGCGGAGCTGAAGCGTAAGTGGTGGAAGGAGATGCATGGCGGTGGCAGCTGTGGTGGCGACGAGAAGAAAAATGCCGATACACCGGAGCTGGGATTGGAGAATGTTGGTGGTGTGTTTATGGTCTTGGGTTTCGGCCTGATGTCGGCCATGGTGCTGGGCTTTACGGAGTTTCTGTGGAACGTCAAAGCGGTGGCCATCGAGGAGAAGGTAGGCAACTTGAACCGTCTCTGGTTGAACCTATGTTAAACTATAGTTTAATGCCGGCGTAGATATCGCTGAAGGAGGCGTTCAAGGCGGAGGCTATGTTTGCCTTACGCATTTGGATTACCACGAAGCCGGTGCACGCCAGCGATGGCTCCAGCAGCTCATCCTCGACGTCTTCCAGTTCGTCATCGAAGTCAAAGGGTTCGAAGTCGCATTCAGTGCGTTCCAAGCATTCATCCAAGTCATTTGGCATGTCCAGCAAGAGCCACAAAAGCTCTGGGGATCATGATGTGGAGTCTTCGGTGCACAGCAAGCTGAAGAAAATTGGTTCCATGTTCTCGCTTAAGTCCCAAAAGGCTGCAACGCCTCCCCCGGAAATTGGTTGGAAATTGGATAAGTCGACACAAATGACTGACTCACCACCGCCAGACGAGAAAGTGGAGCAGGAGGACGAAGCACCAGTGCAGCGACGACATCACCATCATCATCACCACCATCATCATCAACATCAGCAAGATGTGGACAAGTCTTTGGACCAACGTGCCAGCAAGATGAGCAATGGAGTTTAAGAAGTTCTTAGTTCAAGTTTTTCCCCTACGAAGAGTTTTCAACCTATTAAAATCTTTTACATATTAACAACGTTTTTACAAAACCATAGCAAAATTTTAGATTCGATTCTCGAATAGAATAATTAAAGCTTATAATTAAAATATATAATACGTAAAATGCATTTACACATAATTTTGAGATTAAATAATTCTTAAATATCCATTTGATTAATTGAAATGCAAATATGTTAAAAACTCTTTGATTTTTACAGATATTTGAAATTGATCAACCCCACAAAGTATTATGAATTTCTAACAATATTCTTATAATTTCCCATCACTGTAAAAGATGAAAAATACATAATTCGGGTTTTTAAGTTTTTATTGTTTTTTTGTTTGTTTTTTGTGTTTTTTTTTAAGGCTTTAATTGCCTTTTTATATTGGGGGTACAGCAGTAATAATATTTTTTACATTTTCTTATTTCTTGTAATTTGTTGTCAAATAAATCTGCTTTGTTTTTTAAGTAAATTGCTTGCGAATCTCAGATTTTTTATATTTTTAAACAGACTGATATTAATCAAATCGAATTCTTTTTAAATGTTGCTGCATTTTCGGTCTTTCTAAACATAGATTGTTTAATACTTAATTTTTTTTTTTTTTTTTTTTTGTCACATTTGAAATATTTAATTAATATTTATTGTTACACATATATAATAATTAGTTGCAAAGCTAATTAAATACGCATTTTGTTGCTCATTTTTTAAGGTACATTTTAGTTGATTATCTCCCTGTCTGACAGCTTCTTTTTTTAGGATTTTGGATTTTTGAGCTTCCTTTGAACAATAGCCTATACATACATACAAAGTAAAGTAGCTCCTCACCTATTAATAAATACACATAATAATAATATTAATAATATATCATACAAAATAGAAATTGTCATTTCATTTAATTCATCGACTTTGAGAAAGTGCTGAGATAGAGTGGTGTACTACAGGAATGAGATATTTAAGGATTTAAGGATCATACATTTTAGTTACAGTTATATACAAATTGCAGAAGGCAAATATATTGCTTAGCAGGAAAATTACAAATATATCTTAACTAAAATACTTTTTTTTTGTCAATTTTTCTCTGTCGAGTATTTGTTTTGTTTTTTAAGTTTTTTTTTTCTTCTTTTTTTTGGTAGTTTCACATTTTGTTGCAGGCTTAACTTACATAAATTGCTTTAAATAATTGGATATACTTTTTTGGGGACATTTTCTAAGACATTTTTTGGGTTTACAAAATGCAGAGAGCGTTTTTAACCACAATGTGATTCGTCCACAAATACAATATCCTTTTGGCTCTTGCGTCGCTGTCAATCCTTGGCCATTATGGCCACGGGCGGAAACTGGCGCTCATCGTACAGCTTTGTGGGCGTGTCAATGGCATCGCATAACTTGCGAAACTTGGCAGAATCTGTAAAAATATATTTTGCTTGTTTTAGTTGAGCTGAGTGAAGAGTGTTTTTCAGTATTGTGGGCCACACCCACCTGACATGGCATCCGCCTGTTCGCCACGCAAGATGCCCGCATAGCTGTTGTCCGCCACCGGCTCCGGATTCTCTATTAGCACACTGGCCGCACAGCTCTTCAGCATGGTGAGCGACTGCTGTGGCAACGTCGTCGTAGAGGTCGTCGTTGGCGGCAGCGACTTGGACTGCGTTTTCAACACGCTTTCGCTCAGCTGCAATTCGATAACGTCCTCGAGGGCGCCACGCAGATCGTGCACGGCCAGCAGCTTGCAGGCGCCACCACGTTCCGCATTGAAATCGTGCATGTAGAGGAATCCATCCTCGCAGGCAATCAGCAGACGCAGCTCCTTTTGCACATTCGTCAGCGCACAAATGTTCTTCAGGCCCGACTGTGGCAATGCCACCGTGGCAAAGGCCCGATCCTGCGCCAGCACATCGCTCACCTGAGCGGGTAGCAGCAGCGATGACACCGCCTTGGAGAACATGCCACCCCAACTACTGGTCGAAGTGGCAGGCGCGGACGCTCCCTCACTGCTTCCTGCATCCTCGGCTGCTGCTCCCGCCACTGCTGCTGCATCCGTCGCCTCCTTGGTGTGAGTGTCCGCCTTGGCTGCCACTTCAGCTACAAGCATAAATCATAAATCAGTTAGTTAAACTTGGCCTTAGACCAACTTATTTGGCATGACTCACCAATGGCTTTCAGTTCCGCCACCTCCACAGCCCGCGCATCGATCTTGAAGACGTGCACCGTTTCCGTGTTGGATGAGGCGCACAGGAAGTCGCCGGCCGCGGCAAAGACCAGCGATGCAATTCTCACGCAACGTTTGACGCCACGCCGGAACTCTTGGACTCGCTGGCCGTTCTTCACGCAGAAAACACGTATCACAGTGCCCCGCTCGGAGGCGGTGGCAAGTAGCGCCCCGCTGGGCGAGAATGTGAGCGCCGAGAGGGGCGTGTCGTGCGCCTTAATTGTCATGCCCGTGCGTAGTTTGTTCGCATTGAAGATGCGCAGCTCGCCACTGGACTGACAGATGGGGAACGCCAGATGCGAGTTGAGCGACAGTGCGCAGAGGCCCAGCTCATTGGGCGCAATGTTCTCAATGGAGTGCAGAATCTTCATGTCGCGTATGTCATGTATGTGTATACTCTCCGCGAGACAGACGATTAGACGCTGGCGATTCATGCGGACGCAGAGTATCTCCGAGGGATAGAAACAATTGCAGATGTCCTGTTTCTTCTTGAAGTGCAGCATTTTCAGACAGTTGGGCTTCTGGGCGGTGACCAGCACCACCAGCGAACTGTTGAAGAGCCTCTCCACAATCTTTATCTGCTCCGTATTGTCCTTGGCAAAGATCTCCTCGACTTTGTCCTGGCCCGCAATTGAATAAAGACGTAGTCCACCGCTGCTTAGCACGGATAGCGAACTGATTATGGCAAGAGAAAGAAAAATATTTTATTAACATAATGTTAATTAATTTGATAACCACACATAATTTAAAATATAATAAAATACACCACCAAAAAAAAACAAAAACAAAAATGCGATTCGAAAAAGTTTATAAAAAATGTACCAATTTGAAGCCAGACAGATTTATAACCTCATTTAATTATGACAAATTAAAAATAGTAATAATAATTTTGCATTAATGCATTTTATTAAACTAATTTCAACTAAGACGTTGTTAAATTCAGATCTAAATTAAAGTACGCAGTCAAAAAAGCTGGAATCACTTACTTAATTGACGTAAGGCTTACGTCATAATATTACGGTCAGTAAATCTAGCTCTATTTTAATTTTTAAATCTAAGTTTCATATTTATTTTGTAATTAGCCCTCTCGGGCTTCCAAAAATTGCCGTAGTGGACGGTATTTCACGTCCCCATGGCGGGGTATTGGTTAAAGTTTTCAACTAGCAATAATCGCACCTCAGTAGAACTTCATTGGTTACGATATCGCCTCTGCGCAAAGATAACTGAACACAGCTAAATTACGACTACTACATGCAAGCACTGCCAAAACCAGTTGAGAATTCTATGCGAACTAAGAAGCAACTTAAACGTTTACACTTCTGTAGCATGTTTTTCGGCTGCACTTTTGTTGTTGCATGTGTGTGTGTGTGTGTGTGATTTTTTTGGGCAGCACTCGACAAATGCATCCCTTCTTGTTGTCACGATGATGCTTGCGAGGGGGTGAAAGAGAAATAGGGAAGGTTTGAGTGCAGAGGAAGCAGCTGCAATATGCAGCTGAAAACACAGGTAACAAGTTCAAATAAAATATGTAATGACATAAATAATTTGGAAAAATTATAAAAAAATAAGTTTGAATTGTAAAAGTCTAATTAAAACTGTTTTTAGCAATTATTTTTTTATTGCTGCGCTGGCATTTGAACTCGCAACCTGAGCTTGTTATTTTATAATGAGCCTTCAGCGTTTTCAAACTAGGTTGTAATTTATAAAAGAAATATAAATATATATATAATATTAATGTATGTGTACATATGTAAATATATGTATATGTATATAGAAAAATTAAATAAATAAACATTTATATATTTATGTGCTACACATAAAAACAAACAGCGGCTGCAACAAGTTATAAATAGGACTGAATGAGTGTATTGCGTATGTAAGAGCAGGACAACTATATGTGCAGCACGAAAAAATACCAAAATGTCATTTTTAGTTCATTATTAAATTCGATTTATTTGTGCTTAAATTTGAACAATGCTTCAGTGTTTATATTTTCAATATCATATTTATCTAAGCATTTTATATTTAAATCTAGATACTATTTTCCCTTTTTTTTAATGAGATCCAACTATAAAATACTTTGGCGCATCTTTCAACTTTTCACTTTCCGTTTTGCACTTTGTACTTGATACTAATTGTTAAATTGGGGAGATGCTTAGATTAAATCACTGGGCGACAACTGAGACTCGCCTTCGGCCATATACATGTGCATCGCCTTGTGCAGGAGTGCAATGCCAAGCTGCTTCTTCTGCTTCATCGTCCAGATCTGGGCGGGGCCATAATAATCGCCCCGCTTGAGATTCGTGAGATGCGTCAGACCCAGGGCATCAATGATCGATGCCTCGCGTGTGTACGCATCTGTGGGCAGTATGTTGTGGAAGACGTGGAGGCAGACGACACCGCTGCCATGCTGCCATATGTCCAGTATGCGTTGCAGCTTCTTACTGGAAGCGGGCGCTTGACCAGCCGCTGGCGGGGATTTAAACAGCTCCGGCATCAGCTGGGCGCGTCGCTTGCCACGTTTCTTGTGCTCCTCTTGATGCTGCTGATTGGCGCGCGTATGTTGCCTCATTGCATCATACAGATGTGCATAGGGGCGCGAGGATTTGCCCTTGCCCACATAGAAGATGGCGTCGAGAAAGCGCGACCAAATGCTCAACGGATCCAGATAGGCGCGTTCCCCCGGCAAATTTCTCGAGATGCGCGGATCAATCAGCATGTAAATGAAACTCTGCTTTAGATGCCCCTCGCGCAACTGACGGCCACCTGCACCCGCCGTTGCAAAGTGTGTGGCAGAGTTGATCTCGTGTTTCATAAAGCGCTCGATCTGCTCGTAATCCTGCTGGGTGCGCAGCGTGTGATGAAGTTCCACGGAGTATTTGATCTGGGCCGCCTTCGCATGCTCCTGCGCCGCCAGCAGAGCTGCCGTGTTCCGCTTGTACTTGATCAGCTGCTTGATATACAGACGCTTCGTGGTGTGCGTGATGGGTCCAACTGGTGCACCCAGTTGCGTCAATTCCGCACGCAGTGCATCCGTCTCGTAGTCGAGTGGCAGCGTGAGATTTGTGCTAACACTGCTGTCCATTCCCTGCTCCTTTGGCACCGTTAGATACTGTTGGTGCTGCTGCTGTTCCTGCTTTCTCTTTCCATTAACCTTCTTGGTCGCATTCTGCAGCAATTTTGTCTCGTAAAAGACGAGTCCATTCTCATCATCAGTATGGACATATGCCTCCGTCATTTGCAGATAGTACGCCTTGTCGGGCAAAGACTGCTCCTGATCCTCCCCACCCTCGTTTGCCGTGTGAAAGCTCTGCTCGAGGACGCACGCCTGCGCCACTTGCTCCACCAGCTGGCCAAAGGCAGCGCGTCCACTTTCAGCACTACCAACTGCTGGCAACTGCTGCTGCTCGAGCAGCTCCTCCTCCAGTTCGGCATCTCGGAGTGTCTGCTGCAAGTGCTGCTCGTAACTAAAGTTCTCCTGGGACATGGCCTGCTCCACCAGGGTCTCCACACGCTCCACCTGCAGCAGAGATTTGCGGGCACGTGACCGTTCCACCTTATCCCGCCAACCCTCGATGAGGGTGCGACGTCCACAGCCCGTCTCCTGATTCAGCTCCTGCAGATGATCTCGTGTCAGCGCAAAGAGATTCACAGACTGCTCCTGCGCCGGCTCCAAGTCACCTGCATCTGGAAAACTGGGCTGTGGCTTGCCGCGTCTGTGTGTGATATTGATGTAATAGGGCGAGGTCACATCATGGTTATACTTAATGCCCGTCTTTGGCGTCGAGAGCGACTGTTTCTCCTGCTTCTCCTGTTGCAGCTTCTGCTTCTCCCGCTGCTTCTCGCGCTGCTTCTCCTGCTGCTTCTCCTTGAAGATGTGATCACGCATCAGTTGCAGCACCTCAAAGTGACACTCCTCAATCGCATAGTGCACGGCCAGCTTGTTCTCATCATCCATCAGATCGGGCCGTGCGCCATGCGCCAACAGCAGACGCACTAGCTCCACTCGTCCATAGTTCGCTGCGATGTGAAGTGCCGTCATTTCACCCTCGCAGCGCACATTCACATCCATCGGCTGGTCGCTCCTGGTAGTGAGGAAGCGCTGCAGTATTCGCAGCGCCAGTTCCTCGTTCTCCATGCCGCACACATAGTGCAGCGGGGACAATCCTCGCTCGCAGGGCACAATTCCGGCGTTGATGTTGTTTCTGTCCAGCATTGAGAATATATCCGATTCATTTTCGTCCTCAAGCGCGTCGAGCAGTGTTAGGGCCAGGAAATTGGCACGCTGCTCCATCGCGTGCAATTGATTTTTCACACACTTCGAAGGCACGAATTGCTCCAATTATTTTTCAATTCACGCTTTTTCAATGTCAAATGCAGTCGGGATTTGTTGTTGTTTATGTTTTGTGTGCGCTTCTGGTATTTTATTGGTATTTTTTTGTATGGTGTTGCCAGACAACGCTACGGCGGCAGTGCTGCAAAACGCTGACATGCGCGCTCATTTTGAATTGTATAAGTTTTACACGATTAATAATAATAATAATTAATTACTTAATTTGTTGTTTTTTTTAGTTGCTTTGCATACGTTTTTATTTATAATATTATTTTAGCAGTGTTACAGAACCTGTTGTGATGCGGTCATTTTGGCTCTATATCTTATTTTGTTTTGTTTTTGTTTTTGAGAATTTCGCACTCTCGTTTGGCCATGGGACAGTTTTGAGCTTGTATTTGTGCCAAACATAGTTTCAGGCACGTTCCTCCGATAAGCAAGAGCAGCGAATCTAGCACTGAGCGCAACACGTGTCTCTTGCTCGGGCGATTTGTTTTTTGTATTTATTTTTTTATGGGAATCAAAACTAGTTTCCTCGCATAGACGATTCCACACACATAAAAAGGGGCTCAAGGCCAGTGCAAATTGTGCGAGGTCCCCTTTTGAAAACCGATAGCACGACGGCCTTGTTTGCGCTTGCTCTTTATGTTTTGCTTCTTTTTTTTGCGTGCGCGCCTATTTTGTTTTGTTTACTAACAAAATAACTTGAGCTTATTGTTAGTCACAATCAGCAATAATATTTGTGTGTTGACTTGGCTAATGTGAATCACTGATTAGGGGTATGATTAAAAAAAATATTAAAATCAAAACATAAAACTATCAATCAATTATCAGCACTGCGGTCGACTTTGTTCGCATTCAAAAGCATAAAAGAAAAACTTTCTTTCCGACGAAACTTAAATGCTCTTCTAAACTAAGATTGTATCAATATTTCTATAAAAGTATAAAAGTATACTTTTTTATCATTTTATAACGAAACAACGGAAACCGCGACTTCAATTTATTTGAGCAAACAATTATGTTATCTGCAAGATGTTTTCATTATCATTTGTTTAAAGCACTTTTTAAGTTAGATTGCTCGAAGAGGCAATGAACTTTAAATTTCTTGTGAATTCTAATCACATAAGAAAGAAAATAATTAAAATTGTATTTTTGAATTAAAAGAATCTTCAGTTAGGTTAAACACCATCTCAAAAACTCAATTGACTAACTGAAAGGGTAGAAAAGCGCAATAAGCACGATGAATAACGGCATGCAGCAAAACAGCTGATGTAAACAAAAACATGACAACTCATGTCATCAAATGAACTTAACAGCACTATTCGAGCCACTCGAACAAAAGCCGTTTTACAACATGTGTTTTGTTATTATTGTTGTTCATCTCTTGCCTTCTTGTTATCAGCATTTCCTCTCCGAACCTGCACCTGTGACCTTGAACTTGACTCGACTCGATTGCCAGCAGAAATGTAATAAATAAATTGATTTGCTGGTGCATTCACCCGCTTCGCGCTTCAAAAGATAATTGATTTATTCTGATTAGAAAGCATTTTTTCTATTTTTTTGTTGGCGATCTTTGTTCTTGCTTTGTGACGTGTGGCTATCAGTGTTTGTAAATAAAAATACGTATGTATCACGCACACATACACACATATTCACAAGCTTTAAGTGCTTTCTTCTGAGTGTTTCGCAATTAGCAGCAATATTGATTGTTATTGTTGTTGTTGTTTCTGCTTCTGCCGTGTGCGTCACATGCACTTTGAGAAAAAAAGTGAGAGAGAGAGGGAGGGAGGGACGCAGAGAGAGAGAGCAGTCTAATGGCTCTCATCAAGTAACGGCGGTTTTACCACAATATGACATCAGCTGGGCAAAAATAAACAATCTCTATGTACAAAAACAATACTTAAACAAATAATACAAGTTTTTTCAGTTTGCAAGTCACAACAGAAAACAAAGGCAGCATCAGCTGTTGCGCATTAACAGTATGTGCGTATTCATGTGTGCGTGTGTGTGAATGTGTGCAAACCCAAACACTATCAGGCGAAAGACAAATTTTTGAATTTAACATTTTCTGCAAATGTTAAGATGACGTCAGAGGTGTTTCATTTACATTTGTTATTAATTGTCAAACAGCAGCACCATCTTTAAATCAACACATTAAATGCTAATTCTATGCTGTAATTAACTTAGTTCTCAAAGCTTGCAGTTTAGTGTAGGTGAGCTAGTTTGCCATTGTCTATTAACTATATTTCATAATAAATGTATGCATGTCACACTTATTAGAACTGGTTGTTTGCATGTTATAATAACTAAACAAACGACGCCAATACACGCTCGCACACACACACACACACACACACTTGCACTCACACTGATAGGCGCTGTTACAGTTCAGAAGTAGCCTTGCATGCGCTCCCCGCTGCTCCCCGCACCCAACAGCAGCTGTTTCGCTTGTTTACTTGTCTCGTTTGTCGTTGTATCTGATTTTTTTGCTATTCTTTTTTTTTTTTGCCACAATGACCTTCTTTCTTCGAAGGCTTTTGTGCTTGAGGATGATGAGGGATGAGTGGTGGGTGATGGTTATTAAACGTTCAATTTGTTGTAACTTACGTAAAATCCTGGTTGAAATTCATTTGATATGCTGCCATTCTAGCAATCTGTTACAGCTGTTTTATATAGTTTTAATTTTTTCACCCACTTTCACTCGCGTTTTGTTTTTTCGTTTGCTTTAATTTGACTTTAAAATATTTTTGTATTTATTGCACTTTTTATTGTATAAGAAAATGCAAAAATATCCAAGAGATAACACTGAGTGTTGGCTCTTTTTTTGTTTGTTTTTGTTTTATTGATATAAATTCGATTTTCGACTATGTTTTTGTCCGCCTTTTGTTGTTTTTCTACGCTCTTCTTATTTGCTTCTGTTATATTTTCAAACAAATGTTAATAGTGCCCAAATGCTCAAATGAACTGCCCAGCCCCAAGTGAGTTCTCCTTCGTCAAGTGAGTTAATTTCGTTAACACATCGTCTGTGTTGTATGACCAACCGACCGACCGACCACCACTAATACTAGTAATTGTGCGACCACCACAATTAATCGGTCGTGTAATCGTCTATCGGTTCTCATGCGTTGAAAAATAAAGTAAAATATTGCTATAAAAACTGATTTTAATTATGCCCAATTCGTGCAACAAAGCGCCGTGCATTAATTGTACTTGAAGTTGAAGCAAATGTCGTGCGTTCTTTGCCATTGTGCTATTGCTGCTGTTTTGCGAGTGTAGTGTACAACTTTTCGAGTGCCTTACACATTTTTTTTTGAGCAGACGCATGAAAAATGGCGGCGTCTTCAGCTACGGCTGAATGCAAAGAAGAATGCAAAGATAAAGATGACGATGCGTTAACCACAACGCTCCATTCGTGTGCAAACGATCCAAATTTCGCTGTGATCTGTGCGTTTCTACAAAAATTCGCCAAAGATTTGGGCTTGGCATTGCCAAATTTTAAGCATTTGCAGGAGTGGTTGACAAACAACGATGAAGGTACTTATTTATGTGTGTGTGCATTTGTGTATGTGTGTGTGTGTGTGTGCGCATTTGTATGCAACTGTATGAGTGCGTATCTGTGTGAGTGTTCAATTGAGAGAGAGTGAGAGCGAGAGGGAGAGAGAGAGCGCACTCGCTTGTTTGTATTATTGTTTGGTAAGCGGAGTAAAGCGGAGACCGTAAAAAAACAAATCTGCTTCAAAACAAAACAAAAACAAAAACATTGCATTTTAGTTAACATTGCACACATTTTAACATTTTATTGTATTTTTTTGACAGTGGCCGAGCTACGCGATCTGCACATCAAACTGTTGCGCAAGACACGAAAAACGGTGCACGAGAAAAGCTGGGAATCGGCGCTGAGCAAATTCTGCTTCGGCTACTCCTTCCAGGATGCTTGGGAAATTGAGCGCTTTGGGTACCGCAACTCCAATCTCAAGGTTAAGCTACGCATTCTACGTGTGAGTAAAAAAAAAAGTTTAAAGCTGCTCGCTTGGAAATTTGAAATCATATTAAAAAATCATTTAAAGTTGCTAGTCTTTTTAAATCAAGAAATTGACAGTTTTCACGTTTCGTATATCCAAGCGATCACTTAGCGAACTTGGAGGCTTAATTAACTGATTGTTTACTTTTAGGAGCTGCTTGAGAGTCAATTTGAGCGCAATGCCAAATTCCGAGCTCACATTCTGACGCTTAATGCGAGCTCAATGCGTGCACAGCCCATTGGGCGGGATCGTTTGGGCCACGCCTACTGGCTGACGCAGGATGGCGACTGCAATTTGCGCATATATCAGGAGCATTTGGATGAGGAGATCTGGCAGGTGGTTGCCACAAATCGCGATGAATTCGTGAATTTGATTGCCCGCCTGCGCGGAAATGAGGTGGTTCTGCCCTCCAAGGACATTGGCGAGGCCGACGAGGATACCACTAGTAGCAGCAGCAGCAGCAACAATGCGGTGCCCAGTCTGCCAGCGACTGAGGAGCAGCCGGAAGAACTCGATGAGGAATTGCGCGAAGCAAAGGTGCCCAATTTAAAGATCAAGCTGCGAACGCCCGAACAGCAGCAGCTGCAGGAGCAACAGGAGCAGGAACAGCTGAAGCCCAAGAAGGTCAAGGTGAGTATTTTAGATGACGGTTGGAGAGTGAATCCCATTATCCAATTTATATTACAGCCACTGCTCATAAGCCAAGCCAAACTGGGAGGATCGCCTGCTCCGGCCAGGAAACGGCCATTGGAGGATGTGGACAGCAGTCCCACTGCTCTGGGGACCGAGGAGCAACAGAAGAAACAGCGGCCTACACTGCTGGACACAAAACGTATTAAGAAACCGAGTCGATATGAGAGCACTAAATCCGAAGATGACAATGAGGCAGATTCGGAGGATTCCGAGTTGGATGAGGGCGAAGAGGAGGAGGAATCGCTAGATGGCGACGACGAGTCGCTTGACAGCGCCGCTGCCGATGAAGATGAGAACGAGCAGAAGTTTAATGAAGACGACGACGAAGAGGACGAAGAAGGTGGCGATAACGATGAGGATGATGAAGACGAAGACGAGGTCGGTGATGCCATCGAAGAGCCCACGTTAATCGTTCGCGGCCATGGATCGGGTCGTGAGTGTCAGGCGACGCCAGAGGATGCACAATTTATAAATGCGTTTGCAGAAACTGAGGAATGGGATTCGCCTGTAGGCGAGGCCATTGAGGAACCCATTTACCATATTTATGGATCAGGCAGCGGAGCTGATTGCCTGGTGGGGAATGGAAAGAACGAAACGAGTGCCGAGGAGCCACCAACCCAAGCTAAGGAGCCGCAGGCAACCTTCTTCTTTGGTGAGCCTGGCTGCCTCAAACTGAGTCCCATCAAACAGACGCCAAAGCAGGAAACAAAACGCAGTATATTTGATAGCATGGCAGCGCCAGAGGAAGATGGAGAACCAGTGCCAAAGCCAGAGAAAACCAATGGCGAGAGCCTGAAGAAAGTGGAAACAGTTGTGGAAAGCAAGGAAAAACCACAGGCAGTGCTGAATGGAAATGAGTCTGTGGAAAAGTTGGAGGAGGGAGAAGAAACAAAGTATCAGCCTAGCGCAAGTGAAGAAAGTCCAAGTGAAGCTAAGGAAAAAACTGTAGAAACAAATCAAAAAGAAAACTCGCCCGAAACAAGAACTGAAAAGAGTGAAACAAAAGAAATCTCAAATGAACAAACCGATGAAATACCTAAAGAATCGGAGGAAATCGTGGAACAAGCATATAAGGTGAGGGTGATTGAAACAAGCGAGGAGAAAGTGAAAATTGTAAACGAAAGCTTTAAATCTGAAAAGAAAAGACAGACAGTTGAAGTCGAACAAAGTAAAAATGTTGAGCCTAAAGCGGAAAATGCCGAAGATATTAAAGACCTAAACAAAAATCATGCTGAGAGCAAAGTAAATGCAAAAGAAGCAACTGAAACTGTTGCCGAAACAGCTGCAAGCAGCGAAGCGACGAAAACATCTGAAGTAAACTCAAGCACTGAACTTGAAAAAGTTGTGAACGTTAAGAAAACTCATGAAAAACTTATAAACTCAAAAGAAGGCGAACTCAAACAGGATCTAATGGAAGAAACTCAGGTGAAAGATCCTCCAGCGATTGTAGAATCAAGTAAAACTGATAACGCAGATGCAACTGGGGCAGAAGCAGTTACCAACTTCGATAAAGCTAAAGAAACTGCTGATAAAGATGCTGAAATACTAAAAACTGATGGCGAAACGCTCGAAAATGTAAAAACAACAAAGTTAAAGGACACAGTACAAAATGAAATGCCAAGCACTTCAAAGGATATTAACTCAATAGATAAGCCAGAAACGCTTAGGGAGGAGAAACCCGAAGAGAAGCTCTGCGAGACAAAGGAAGCAAAGCCACACAATGCGGAAATCAAGACGCAAGGAGTTCAAGAAAACGCAGCTAAAAGTGTAATTCAGCTGCCAAATCGCAAACGTCGTCTGGTCGATTTCACAGCGCCCACAGCACGTCATTCCACATCGGAGAGTGAGATTGATGCACATGCCGAACTGGGGCAGGAGGAGGAACAGCAACAGCAGCAGCAGCTGTTGGCCGTTGATAACGACAATGATGACGATTTGGATGTGGGTGGCAAGCGCATTAAGATGCGGCCCAAGATCACCAATGTGGAGGTGCGTCGCAAAGTGGAGGCGCAGAAGACACAAATCGAGGAGACTACCTCGTCGAGCGGCGAGGAAGATCCGCGCAGTCGTCGCAAGATCATAGCGCCCAAAAGGCATCTGGAGAAGCCCCCCAATCCCATTAAGCAAAAACCCACGCTTGCCGAAATCATCGAGAAGAAACTGAAGAAGACGCCGGAAAAGCCGAAAGAACACTTGCCAGAGCCACCGACGCCAACGACACCAGCGACGCAACCAGTCCGCGAGGCGACACCAGAGAAGCAGGCGCCAGTGCTATTTGCAGCACCGAAAAAGTCACCCATTACAAAGCCACTCAAGAAGAATCTGCTGACACAAATCCGGCAGGAGGAGAGCGACGAAGAGGCGACACCCCGGAAGCGCACCAACAGCGAAACAGTTCTCGCTGCAGTTCCACCAGCGGTATTGGATTCTTCCTTGCAGCGCAAGCGTCGCAGCAGCGAGGAAGCCAATATGTCAAAGGAAACGTGCGTCAGCGTGGAGTTGCCTGCAATCAGCGAGAAACTGATGCGCAACAATGAGCAGCAGTTCCTCGTGGAGCAACCACCGGTCTCAGAACATCAAGAGTTGGAACAGGCTAAGCAGAAAATCTCGCCTGGCAAACAGGAAACGCTGCCGGTTCCGCTTGCAGTTTCACATCCTGACAAGCAAGCATCTCCTCCCCGGGTCATGGAAGCCACGCCCCCGAGAGTCAAGCAAGTCACTGCTCCTCCAGTTGAGGCAGCCAAACCTTCACCAGTCAAGGAAACCATTCCTCCGCCGGTCACGGAAGCCGTTCCTCTTCCCGTCAAGGAAGCCACTTCCCCGATGGTCATACAAGTCACTCCTCCTCCAGTTAAGGAAGCCACTCCTCCTCCAGTTAAGAAAGTTATTACTCCTTCGGTCATGGAAGCCACTCCTCCTCCGGTCAAAGAAGTCAGTCCTCTTCCAGTCGAGCAAGCGACTCCTCTTCCGGTCAAGGAATCGACTCCTCTTCCGGTCAAGGAATCGACTCCTTCAGCGAAGCAAGCAACTCCACCGGCCAAGCGTGCCGCATTCCCTTCAATTAAGTCATCATCAGTTCCTTCCGTCAAGCAAGCAATTCCTCCTTCCGTCAAGCAAGCAACTCCTCCTTCCGTTAAGCAAGCAACTCCTCCTTCCGTAAAGCAAGCAACGGCTCCTTCCGACAAGCAAGCAACTCTTCCGCCGGTTAAGCAAGCAACTCCTCCGCAGGTTAAGCAAGCAACTCCTCCTCCGGTTAAGCAGGAGTCGCAGCTAGTCAAGCAGACAACGCCTTCGCCAGCTAAGGAGGATACTCCGCCACCAGCTGAAGCTTTGGGACGACGTTCTGGACGTCGTGGAGGTGCCGCTGTCGTTCACTCCGAGCTACCACAGGCCAAGCGCACCAGAGGTGGCCCCAAGGAGAAGCCTGTCGTGGTTAACAAGCCACCGTTGCTGGAAGATCCACTTAAAATCGACGAGCAGCCACAGGAGGAGCAGGAGCAGGAGCTGGAAATTAAGGCAGTCAAATTGACTGCCAATTCCAAGTCACCAATCAAGGAGGAAGATAAAAGCGAGGCGACTGTGAAGACGGAACCCAAAAACGAGCCAGTGGTCAAAGTGGAATCGAAAATTGAGACAGAGGAGCAACCAAAGAGTGGACAACCCAATGAGGAACAGTCAAAGCCAGCTGGGGTCGGTCGTGGACGTGGTCCGCGCAAGAAACGCGAAGTGGACACCACCAACATAATCGAATCGAACGATTCGGAAACGCCGGTCCGTCAATCCCGTCGCATAGCCCAGCAGAAGATCAAGGAGGAGGCGGAGCGACGCAAATTGGAGGAGGTGGCGCTGCGCACAATGAAACAACAGCTGAAGAAGAAGAAGAAAGCCGAAGCCGAAGCTGATCCCACAGTGGTAGAGCCATCAGCGGAATCCGAGTCATTTGAGTCAGCCAGCGAAGCGGAAGAGGCCAAAAAGAAGATCAAGAAGAAATGTCCAGGCAAGGATGGCTGGTCCTCAGACTCCGAGGAGCAGGCCGAGACCGAGGAGGAGGAGGAGGAACCACCACACTACGACACAGATCACGGTTCGCCCCTCTTCAAATCGGACCATGAATTCTCCCCAGAATCCGAACTGGAAGACGAATCCCAAGTGGTGCCCATGAAACGAGCACGCACGCTACGCAAGGAGAACGCCGACGATAGCGAAGAATATGCCGCAGCAGCGGATGCAGATGAGGCATGCCAGACATGTGGCAAGTCGGATCATCCGGAGTGGATACTGCTCTGCGATACGCCCGACTGCAACAAGGGCTATCACTGCTCCTGCCTCAGTCCCGTCCTCTTCTACATACCCGAGGGCGACTGGCACTGTCCGCCCTGTCAGCAGGAGCAGCTCATCGCCGCCTTCGAGCAGCAGCTGTTGCAGTTTGATGATCTAGTTGCTCGCAAGCATCAGGAGAAACTATTGGCCGAGGAGGCGGAGGTTAGTAAAAACACCCTTTTAACTGTTGTCTAGGATATTTGTAACGATCTTCAAAAGAAGATGATTGGAAAATAACATGAACATCATTTTGTTTCTCATTGCTCACATTTCCTTTCAAAATGCAAATGAGAATTAACTTATTTTGAAAAAAATTAAAATTAATTAACTATTTATTTATAATTCTTTGTTTATTTGTTATATTCAAAGCGATTATTCAGTGATCTTGAATAATATCAAAAATATAGTTTAGCTTTAGTTTTTGTGATTCAGTTGTAATCGAAATGCTCCAATTAGAAATTATTATTTCTTCAGGATTCACTGCATTGCTGTGGAATGATGGCTATAGATTATCTATTACCATATAATTCTATATAATTATTTTCATCTGATTTCCTTTTCTGCCCGGTATTTAATACTTTAAATTTGTGTATTTTTAGCGACAAGCGGTCGCCGCAGCAGCTGCACGTACCGCCAGCGAGCTGGAGGAGCGCTCGAATTTGAATGCGCTCAAGAAGTATGATGACGGCGATAGCGAGGACAATGAGGATGATGATGATGATGATGACGAGGATGCCTCGTCCAGCAAGGCGAATAAGCGCGCCAAGGCGGACAAAACTAAGCGACGACGCGGCGATGGACGCAGCAATCGGCGAGCTGCCAAGCGCGGCACACGTCGTCGCCGTGGTGGCAAGGATGATGACTCGGAGAGTGGCAGCAGTGTCACGAAAAGTGGTAAGCAGACGGGCGCACGGTCGGGCAGCTCCAGCAGCAGCGGGAGCAGCAGCAGCAGCTATTCAGACTCGGATGACGAGCCCATTTACAAGCTGCGCAAGCGTCGCCAGATCAATGTCAGTTATCGGCTCAATGAATACGATGATCTGATCAATTCTGCGCTGAAGAAGGAGATGGACGAGGTGGCGGGTGCTGGTAATCTGGGAAGGGGCAAGGATATCAGCACCATCATTGAGGCGGACAAGGAGAAAATGCGACGAGAGGATGAGAGCGACCAGGCCGACGAAAAGGAGCCACTGTCCAAGGCGGCACGGGTCTCGCTTGATCCGGAGGACAAACCAAGCCACAAGGAGGACGACGACGACAACAGCAAAGATGACGACGACGACGATGATGAAGATGAGCAACCACTGAAAGCAATTGGCAAAGCCAGAATCAAAAATCTGCCGCCGCCACTCAAAAAGAAGGCGCGCAAATTGACCACGTTGGATGTGAGTTCCGAGGAGGATCATGGCAGCGATGAGGACTTCAAGACATCCAGTTTCTCTGATGAGGACAGCACGCAGTCTGCTTCCGATGACTCGGACTCCAGCCTGGAGGTTTATCGTCGTCCCGGACGTGGCAAGAAACAACGGAAAGCCGCTCGTCGTGCAGCTCGAGAGCGTCGCAAGGATCGTAAATTTGTGGTGGAGGAGAGCGACGAAAGCGACGAGGAGGAGCAGCAGCGTGCTAAGGCAAGTAAATCCAAGAAGAAGAAGAAAGTCGACTCGGACTATACGGAAACCGAGACGGATGACGACGACAATGGCTCGGAGCTTTCGGAGAATATGGATAGCGCTGATCTGTGCGACGATACGACAAGCGAGAGCGAAGACGGCAACTGGAATCCCTCTAAGCGCAAGAAGGCATCCGCCAAGAAATCGTCCTCCTCCGTTGGTGTTGCACGCAAATCTCCCAAATTGAAGAAGCCCGTAGTCAAGAAACCCAAGCGATTGGAATACTCCGACGATGACATCAGCGAGAGCGAGGAGGAGGAGGAGGAGGATGACGATGATGAAATGCAGATGGGAGCCAATGGGGCGCCCATGTCCGGCAAGGGATCAGGCAAGCAGCCGCGTTCACAGCCCCTAAAGAAGACGATGCCGCTGTCGGCGCAAGCGCAGGCATCCTCTGGCAAGGGCAAGGGCAAAGGCAAGGGAGGCAGCAATAGTAGCGGTACACAAAAGAAGAAGAAGAAGCCGCCGCCAGCAGCAGCATCCTCGGATGAGGGCGGCGCAGGCTCCGATGAGCGGACGCGGACTCGCGGCCGCCGTTATGCCTACATCGAGGACTTTGACGACGATAGCTCCGATGGCGGCATCAAGCCGGGCGTCCAGCGACCCGACACGCCGCCCGAGGAGCGTCAGAAGTTTATCCAGAAGCAGGAGGAGATCAAACGCATGCTGGCCGAGAAGAATGCCGAGGGTGCCAAACTGGCTGCCACGCCTCGTCTGACGCCCATTAAGGGATCAACGCCGGGCGCAACGGCTCTGCCGGAGAAACGGACGCCCAGCAAATCGGGTGCAGCAGCCACAGCTGGAGGTGATTCACTGTCAACGGTGCCATTGTCTGTGATACGGCAGGCCAAGGTGCTGGACATTGACTATCTGCAGCGCAAGGGCGAGGCCATTGATGACCTGGACGATGTGGACGAATCGGAACTGGACGATGCTGAGCTGCCCGATGACTTGGAGGACATGGAGGATACAATCGCGCGCATGGTCGAGGAGGAGGAGCAATTCACGGCAGCTGCCGCGGCCCGAGAGCTGCCCGCACCGGATGAAGTGTTGCGTACGACGCCCTCCAAAACCAGCAAAGCCTCCATGCCCAAACAGTCAACGCAGCCGGAGCAGCTGCCAAGTGTGTCCGGTTTGCAGGAGCCGATGCGCAAGCGATTGCCAATGCCCACAATGCATCCACCGCTACTGCGTCATCAGTTCCCGCCACAAGGTCAGCTGCCCGCATCGCTGCTACCACCACCACCTCCGTCGCCCCAGCAGCAACAGCTGCCTCCGGGCATGCATCCAATGCTGCAGCGCCACTTGGCACCAGCACCACCGCCACAGGCCATGCAACTGCTGCAGAATGCGCTATCCGCTCCGCTTGGTCAGCCCCTGAGCCGTGCCAGCTATGCGCCACCACAGCAGCAACAGCTGCCGGCCATGCAACGACTGCCCCTGGGTATGTCCATGCCAGCTGCGGCGGCTCATCTGATGCAGGCAGCCGCTGCGGCGGCCAGTATACGCCCACCTGCGCCAGCGCCAGAGCCCAAGCCGCGTGGTCGCCGAAAAAAGGTAACTCCACTGCGAGATCAGCTGCAGAAGCAGCAGGCCGCTGCTGCTGTGACTGCTGCCACGTCGACCAACGAGAAAGCAGCACCTTCTGGCAAGGCGCCACCTCCAGTTCCAGCAGCACAGCAGCATCTGTTTAAGCCACACGAGGATGCGCCGCCTAGCATCCCACAGACTTCGGTCATAACACGCATGCCGATGGCCTCGCTGCTGCCGCCAGCTCACTCACGTGGTCCACCACCAACAGCACCACCGCCCGGCGCTGGCATGTATCCGAGCAGTGCGGAACTGGCACGCTTCTATGGCCAACCGCTGCCGCCAAGCTCGGCGCTGAGACCCACCTACGGTGCACCGCCGCCGCTGCGTGGCGCATTGCCCACATCGACGTCTGCACCACCGCCGGGCAGTGGACCGAATGCTCGACCGCCGCCGTATATGCACGGCCCAGAGCATCATGGTGGTCCGCCGCCACCACCTGGCGCCTTGTCTGGCGTCTATGGCTCTGGTCCGCCACCGGCTCGGCATGCCTCACCGCATCTAAATCCCTACAGGTGAGTTCAGCAACTTTTAATGTTTCAAGTCATGGTTAATCCAAAGCAGTTTATTTTTGATTAAGTTATATTTCTGGATAGCTGAAAAAAGTGCCTACAACCAATTTTTGAGTATATTTAAAAGCGGATACCGAAACACAACTAAAAAAAATCAAATGTTTAAATTAAACAAATAAAGCATAAAATATTTTATTATATTTCAAGCGATTTGTAGCTTGCTACACATTATAAATGGTTTAATTAATGACAAATGTGTTTTTTTCTTTCTTTGTCAGAGCACCGCCCATTTATGGCAATCCCAACTACGCACCGCGTGTGGCACCACCTGGCAGCGCCAATATGCGGCCCGGAGCCGTGGACTATGCGGCCGGTGCACGTAAGTAAAACCCACGTTGTTAGCGGATTACACAATTAAATACAAAAATATAACTAACTTATTCTTATTTTGCAATTGAACAATTAGGTGGCTATCCACCCTATGGCTATTATCCACCACCGCCGCCGCTTACGACACCACCCGCGCATGCGTCGGCGCCCAGTTCAGTGATTGTCAGTGCACCGCCACCGCCGCCAAGCACACCCACAAATCATTCAGTCTCTGCACTGACACGCGGCAAATCTCCAGCACCGGCACCCGCACCAATGTCAGTTCCAGTGCCAGTGACGGTGTCAGTTGTAGCGCCTGTTGTGAACGCAGTGCCGCCAGCCACACCACCAGCCGCAATCACAACGGAGGTGGTGCACAAATCATCGGTGATAACCAGCAAAAAACTCATCACATTGGAGGCCTACTCCAATACGAAATCTCCGCTGGCCGTGGTCGGTGATTCAACGGGTGATTCGCCATCAGCTGTTGCCGAGGATGATTCCAGTTCGGCGCACGGCGTCAGCAGCGCCGCTGCCACAGCGAACAGCGTCGGCGGTGCTGTTGGCGAGTTCAGTGGCCTGGTGAGCTATTTTAGTTCCCAGCAGGATGATTATGACACATAACAAACGCCGCCGGCAGCCCAAGCTTGTATATAATGTAGTTGATCTATATCAAAATGTATATGTATATGGGTAGAGTATTTGCAAATGACCTATAATTATGTGGGGGCGTGGATAGCCCCCCGCTTCAGGCCACTTATTGAAAATTTCACTCAACACACTCACACACACACACACACACATACCACGCAATGGAAAAGTGCATATAAATTAGCGTTAAATCTTTCAGACGAAAATTATGGGAAAATTGTCCACTCGTTTGTTTTAAACTAAATATATTTATTTTAAGTTAGCCCCCCTTGATATTCCCAAATTCTTGACATGCTCTATGTGCTCCTAGAGTCGCTTCCAACAGCAACAACAACAAACTTAAGTATTTTAGTTTAATTGTATAGTACGATGTATGCAAAAGTTCGATTTGTTAATGTTAGCAGACGATTATCGAGCGATATCAATTAGAAACATTGCGAAATAATGATAATAATTTATATAACTACACTTTATACTATAATATATATGCATACATATATATATATATATATATATATATATATATATAGTAAACTAATTTAAACTAAACTACAAATAATTAACAGTGCATAATATACAAAGTTAATTTACGATAACAACTAATCCAACTATGGTTAAAATGACGTATATACAAATGAAATTACAGAGAAGCAAATCATCAAATAAAACTATTTAATATTAGTTGAATAAAATCAAAATTGCACATTTTTCATTTTATTTTGGTAACAATGCATCTGGTTAGCAATTCAAAATTGCAACATATTCATTGATGAATATAAAACAAAGTAAGTCAGGTAATAGCATTGACTTTAGGCCAAGATTGCATACATTTCCTACAATTTGCTTTAAATTATTAATACTAATAATTGGTTTAGGCAAATGAATTCCTTATATAAATACTTGTGCGTATTTGCAACAATAATTAATTACTTTATGCAACATTTAGTCAATGGAATATGGTGCAAGACATTTATTTGGCATTGTCTTTGACATTAACTTAATTGTATGCATATTGTGGATTAGGTTAGTTAATTTGTTGAATGCATGTAGGTTAACATATGCAAGTAGATTTATTGGATATATCGAAATCTTTAAAAATTGATAAAAATTTATTTTCAAAAGATTTAAGGTCATAGTAAATACTTTGAAAAAAATTCGATTGAGAGTCATAGAAAATTATTTCACAGCAATAAAATTTTTATTTTCTGAAAATTAAATTAGCTCTCAATTTTTCGACAATTTGAAGAAATTGGTTATTTTATTATTTTTTATAATCATGAGAAAATCTGGCATTTTTCTCTGTATTTAAGCTATAGATATTTCATATTATTCGGATAATTTAATAATTAACTCGACTGTTTTAGTTACACTATAAACGGGTAATTGGGATTAAATAATAATTGTATAATTAATATGAATTTCTCAATTATAAATGTTTGCATATATTTTGTGTCCCCTCATTTTGACAACTGATTCGTTGACATTCAGTTTTGACATAATATTTAACAAGTTTCATTGTTATTATTATTATTTCTTTTCAACTTCATTTTCAAAGTGATAAAAGCCAGCGATTTGCATAATTTTTGGGGAATTTTGGAGGCACTTGGCTTTTATGACCATTGAAATCACGTAATGTTTCATATATAAAGGGTGCTCCAAAAGAGCGTCAATTGAAAGAGTCGTGTATTTTTGTAATTTTTTATATTTTTTATATTTATTTGCTAAAAATCGCATAATAACAACAAGTAATCAACAACAAAATAGACGGAGGCCACTTCTTAATTTAACAAACGGCTCTCCTGAGATGAAGATGGTGATGGGCACTTAGAAAACGAAGCGCTTGGATGGCACATTGTATTCGTATCCATTGGACTCACCACCGGGTGCGGAATAGGATGGACCTGGAGCGGGTGCTGAATAGACTGGAGCGGGAGCTGGTGCAGAGTAAACTGGAGCCGGGGCAGGGGCGGGAATATTTTGCACAGGTGGCAGATACTCAGGAGCAGGATTTGAGAAGACTGGCGCTGGAGCTGGTGCAGAATAGACTGGAGCTGGTGCCGGGGCAGAGTAAACTGGAGCCGGGGCAGGGGCGGGAATATTTTGCACAGGTGGCAGATACTCAGGAGCAGGATTTGAGAAGACTGGCGCTGGTGCAGGTGCAGAATAGACTGGAGCTGGTGCCGGAGCAGAGTAAACTGGAGCGGGTGCCGGGGCAGAGTAAACTGGAGATGGTGCCGGGGCATTGTAAATTGGAGCGGGTGCGGGAATGTCTTGCACAGGAGGCAGGTACTCGGGTGCTGGAGCTGGTGCTGAGTAGACTGGTGCTGGGGCAGGGGCTGAGTAAACTGGAGCAGGGGCTGGGGCAGAATCTTGGACAGGGGGCAGATACTCGTTGGCAGGGGCGTGATATTCGGGAGCTGGAGCCTGATACTCGGGAGCTGGGGCCTGATATTCGGGAGCTGGGGCGTGATATTCGGGAACTGGTGCCGGGGCAGAGTAAACTGGAGCGGGAGCGGGACTATCATGCACAGGTGGCAAGTACTCAGGAGCAGGATTCGAGAAGACTGGCGCTGGTGCAGGTGCAGAGTAAACTGGAGCTGGAGCAGGTGCAGAGTAAACTGGAGCTGGAGCAGGTGCAGAGTAAACTGGAGCTGGAGCTGGTGCCGAGTAGACTGGGGCTGGAGCAGGTGCCGAGTAGACTGGGGCTGGAGCAGGTGCCGAGTACGATTGCCCTCCCGAGCGGATGTCAATGTCGAAAGATGGCGTCGGCCTATCATAAGAGTAGCCGTTGGCGCCACCGCCCAGATTCAAATGTGAAACATCGGCCGCAACGGCGACAATGGCGCAAACAGCCAAGACGAACAGTTTCTGCAACAAACCCAAAAATAGCATTAAAAATCCGTGGGGCGATTAAACGCTTGCGATTAGTGTGTGTGACTAGTTAATTGACAGGCCAATGCTAAAGGCAACTGAAACTTAAGGTCAATCCCAAGCACACGTTATCTTGATGGATGTGTGGAAATGTGCACTTGTGCTTGTTATATATAGTTACCATTGTTGTTGATATTTGTTGTTGTGGTTGCCACAGCACGTTGAGTTCGTTGGATTGTCTGGCTTTTGACCAAGAGGCAGACGTTGAATGATGACCAGCTGCAGATGCGCCAGCATTTATATACCTACCCGAATCTAAACACACACTCGAGACGCAGCACTCGAAAAATGGATTTAATACGGTTAACGTTTGCCGCTCCTCTGCTGGCCAAGTGAGCGGGCCCAAGACAAATTCAAATCTCTCGCACGATCTTTCCCTCTCTCTCTCTTTCTCTGTTTCTCAGATGCTGTTGAGGTCGAACCATGTATGTTTTGCAATATCGATAGGGTGCTACAGGTGGGCTTGGAACCGCAGTAGCCGACACGCCAACGCATTAGCATATGTACAAAATATACAAAAGTTAAACTAAACAAAATCCAACATATAAATCAAAACCCAACATATGTAAGGGCAAATGTCAAAGTTTGTTAGTCCATTTTATGCATATGCATACATATTTTTCAGTATTAACTATTTTTATTGGACACTAATTTCTTTCATTAACACCAGTGCTAATGAACCCATGCTTGACTTGACCAGCCATGCCAAGGATAACCTAACCCATGCCTTGCATTAATATAATCATATCTGCATGTGTTCAACTCTTGGTCACACAATAGTTTGCAGACAGGCGGACCATTATTAAATTAATTTTGATATACATACATACATATATATGTATCTCATCTACTGACTTGCTATGAAGACATCAGTTTTAAATTGCCTATTTTTGTGTTACTCAAAAGTTTATTGTATATTTTTTGCGAATAGTCGGGTGGGGTTGGGTTACTTTTACCCAATCATTGCATTAGTTGGCATTTTGTTTCTTTTTTTGGACACAACATCTTTTGCTTTTCTTTAGTGTCTGGTTTTAGCAGTAAATACATACATATTTTATTGTCGAGACGACCTTCAGGCGCCAGACAAAACCTGATTAATTTTCTTTTATTTACGGTAGCGGCAATCAATGCATATTGGTTAATGTTTAAAACATGCAATTTGGTTGGTATATTTGGCTTAAAACAAAATCATGTCAACCATGCCACGCATTTGGTTAGCCTACTTTAGAGCCAAAATCTATTGACCCTCCGGCAGGCAAAATGCTCACGTATTGGGGCGTATTTATTCAAAACGGTTTTTGATAATCACAGTATTTTTAAAAAACGTCACATAGCAACGACAACGATATTCGCCAAACAGTTCGGCTCCAAATTGGCTGTCAAGTTTATGGCTATTTTTGGTCCATCCACATAGTGATTAATCAATTAGTGCCTTAGGAAAAACACAATTGACTTTGAAACCTATAATTTCGAGGCAGTCTTTAACGATATAAATGATGTGTTGTAACATTCCAATAACTGGTCCTTGTTATCATTTGCAATTTCGATTAGACGTATTAAATATTAGTTTGCTTAAAAATTAGCATTGAAATCTATTTGCAAATTCAATTAACTTATAACTATTGTTTAATTTGTATAGCCAAAATATATACATGCATACATACACGTTTTCACAATAAATATATAAATAAAAATAAAAGCAAATTAATTGATTTTTACTGTCACTAATTAGTGCCGATTACTAAGCAAAACTGCCATAAACTTTGTTTGTGAATGAGTAAAAGCTTCACAACTTCAGTTTGTTTAATTTAAAAGCTTTTGGATTTTAAATTCCTAAAAGCTGCGCGCGCTCATGCGAAATAACCAAAGCGGCGCTTTACAGCACTGAAACTGTTTTTGGAGCCAACACTATTTTATCTTCATAATTGAGTAAATAGGACAACACTTTTCAGATGTAAGTTTGGTATTTAAAGATATTCTCGTTAAAAACCAATAAAATTATAGAAACTTCGGTTTCTTAAACTAACCAATTTTATATCATAGAGCTTAAAATGATTTATTTTAATAGAATCTTAAAAAAAGTCCGTTATTCAGCAAATCTTGCAAGAATATTACAAAAATATTTTATATAAAAGATAAAAGATTTCTAAAATATGCAGGAATTTGCAGAATTTATAAAGTGAATCCAATAGTTTGCTCAAAAAGGAGGTCGGTTATTCAGTTTGTTGACTTTATTCGTCCGAATTCCAGTTCCTGCAACATGAAATGTTACTCAATCATGTCCGGAGTTGAAATAAAATCATTAAGTTTCCTATGGATATTGTCAGCCAAATGCAATTCATCTTTCTTAAGAAAAGCAGCCAAGTGCTTGGCTATAAGTCCGCCAAGCAGAATCCCTGGTACAACAATGGCCCCAACGGTCCACAGAGAGTTCTTAATGATTGTTGGCTTTCTTACAATCAATTCAGATGCATTACACCTCTTCGCTGACCTATAGATGACACGTAGATTTGTTCGGATCATTTTCATTCAGAACTGACCAACTTAAAGCCGAAAAAGATTTCCAAAATAGTGTTTGTAAATTTCAAAAATTGTTTTTTTTTCGTTTGATTATTCAAATTTAAACATACATTTGAAAACTTTCTCTACACAAAACTTGTTCAAGCCTCACGCACTCGAGCCAAGAATTCATTGCGCATGCGTCTGTTGTAACGGTTTCGACCATCGAACCTGCTTTATATGGCACTTCCGTTCTGTTCTGCAATATTTGACGACTGTCGCCACGACGGGCTAATTGTCTGAGTGCCACTTCTATTTGTCTATGGATCAGCTCTCTCTCTCTATTTCTCCATCCCAGTACTTGTGCCTAATTCATTTCTGCTGTGTATTGAACACTTGCAGTCAGACAAATATACTAAATTGACCTGTGGTGTGTGGTTATTTACTGAAGCGTAAAAGGGTTCCTCAAGTATATGTACAAACATAGCATATGTACAAGCAAATGTACAACTAGGTGTACAAAACTATGTACAAAAATTAATTTTGTTTAAGGTGAAATCTTAACCATCTCATAGTAATTAATTTATTCAATTGATTTCCGAAATTTGTATTGTAAAAAGAAGTTATCTGCAATTAGTAAATGGCAATAATTCAAGTCACTTGATAACGTATATCTTATTTTTAGAATATAATATTAATTATAAATTATTCTGTGGAATTTAAATATAGTATCAGTTATGAATCAAGACTCTTAGTTTCGCCATGCACAGAATAAGATTAATGTAAACAATATAATTTTGTAATATAAGTATTTCCAATTTTTTTTTAAATTAAAAACTGGGAATTTAGATTTCTTAGTGATAAAATCTAATGTAAACTCTATTTTCACTCTAATGCTAGTTTATTTTTTTGTCTGCTGACCTTTTTTCTTGTATAATTACCGATTCACATTCAAATAATAGTTGGTAATTGCATTTCATCCACTGATTATTGCTGCCCAGTTTATTATCCCTTCTGTTTTATCATTGAGTAACTGCTTTAACCGAGTTCCTTGTTGACCCTTTTAGCATCCTCGTTTAGATCTATTTGCTTGCCCTTTTAGCATGGCCCTTTGGGCAAGTTCGTTGCCTAAGTCTTTCGATGTGTTAAATCGCCACAATGAAAGATACAACAACAACAACAACAGCGCATTAGTAGGTTCTGCTTCCGTTTGTCATTTCGCACGTACAGGATTCTCACACCATTTTATGGCCCAGGCCCAGATCCTGGCCCAGACCGGTAAATATTTGAAAACAGCCCCGCAAATAAAACACAAAAAAACCCAAGATAAAAGGCACATGTCGAGAGTGCAGTGCAATTAGTGAGATTTTCCAAGGAACTAGCGCCTAATCTCGATGTCTTGGCCAAGCTCACGCAGTTGCCCGGCCATAAAACCAACAGGTAAAGATCACTCAATTTGCAGCAAGTTTGTCCAGCTCTCGAAGCCGCCTTTTAAAAACAAGTCAACGGCGTTGCAGTCGCGTATCTTGCCGGTTTCTAGTAGCCCGCCAAAGCTTTCAGTATGTTTCCGACTGTGGCGCGTTGTGGACGTTGAGGCTGTCACTTGAAGTAGCTGAGTGTACGCGTCTCAAAGAGTGTATGCGTGTGTGTGTGTGTGTGTGTGTGTGTGTGTGTTAGTGTGAGAGCGTGTTTGTTCGCCTCTGTGTGTGTGTGTGTGTGTTAAAGCCGTTAAGAAGTCTAGCACTGAGTAAGCCAACGAACGAGCAGGCAACAAAAGCCGCAACAGTGGCAAGACTGGTGAAAAAACAACAACAATCTGTAAAACGGGCACGTCGCGCTATTTTATTTTCATCTCTTCGTCGTACTTTTCTACCTATATCTAGTCGTATGTATGTATGTATGTGTGTGTGTGTGTGTGTGTGTTGGCTGCTCTGTGGCTCTCTACCTTCTTTCGGTCTGCGTTTCGCCTTTTCTGCTGGCGTGTCTTGTGGTCTGCTGCGTGTGTGTGTGTGTGTGCGTGTGTGTGTATGTGTGTTGCGGTGTCGACTGAAACTTCAGGTGCAGTCGCGTTGAATTTCTTGAACAAGTTTTAGTCAGAGTTTGGCCTTCGTGTGGCATGGTACAGTAAACGCATAGGCTCCGTCGCCGAATCTCCGCTCAGACCTTAAAATAATAAGTGCCAGTGATTGTGCATTTCTATATATATATATATATAATATATATATATACATATGTGTGTGTGCGCTTAAGCGGCCTAAAACTGGATTTTGTACAATTGTTTGTGTACTGCGTGCAGTTGCGATTTTGTCTGTGCCAAAGGATTTGTGTGCAAAGTTTATTTCTTCGCCAATGCGAAAAAAGCCCAAAAGCCCTTAAGGCTTACAATGCATTTTAAGTGCAATTTTCGCAACACTAACTAAACTGTATGTTTAAAAATATGTAAAGTTTTCTAACTTGAACAACAAAAACAATGGGCAACAGTGCAAAACTTAAATGAGAAACTTAAAAATTAAAAATTAAATAGTTATTATATGTTTTAAAAATGTGATGAATTGGGAACAAGCTTGTCTGTGAAATCTAAGAAATGTATAATTAAATAAAATATATGAACACAACTATAATTTTGCCAGAAAAATGTCTGATAATATTCGCAGAGCACACATTTTCAATAATGATCTTTTTATTCAGTCTCGAGTCTCGGGATTGCTCATCAATTTGGTTGTTCGTAACCATTGGTCTCGGCATTTGTTCAAGCTTATCCATGGAAGTTAGCTGAACTCAGGTTGGACAGCTAACCGCTTTTGGAGTTCTTTTTGTACCACTCCATTAACTTGTCTGTAGCTGTGCCATTTGCACTTTACTTTAACTGACATTAGAATTCGTGCGAGTACAACTCGTATTCATACTAACTTCGCATGCCAGCTGCGCATTTACGCTCCCATTAACCAGGTAGAAATTACAAACCCTCTAACACACACACACACACACACACACACACACAAACACACACACACACAAGTGCATACGGGAAACGGGGAAATAGGCAGAAACAACAAGAGCAACTGGGCAACAAGTGTTTTGCGCAATGACCAAGAAAATTGAAGAAAATAAAAAAACATTTTTAACAGTATCTGGAATAAAAAGTGTACAAAAAAAGGCTGCAAAATTGCAGTTTTGTGGTTGCAACTCGTTTAGGGATGAAAGCAAACACCGAAAATTGTTAAGCAACAAGCAACAAGTCAACTTTATTCGAACAAGTTTGTGACTTGAGTCTTTTGTTTCTCATGTAAAAAATGATGGCAAGTCTCTCGTTCTCAGCCAATATCCCTCTTAATTAGCATATACATTTTTCTTAGATTTCTTTTACATAAGTGTTCACATTGCTATCTTAGCGCATTTAAAAACGTGCCTAGCCTCGTCAAGCGGCTCAGGAGCTGTGGGGAATTCTTGCCGCTTCTTTCTGCATGCATAATTAATTGGCCCCCATGTCAAATCCCGCCCATTAAAATATTTCAGAACACTGCATAGACATGTTCGTTTTATAATTTATAACTTTTGTGTCGCGATGGAAATCTCGGTTTTATTTTAAATTCCTAATAACAACTAATTTAAAAAAAAACTCAACTATTTCTCTATAGTGCAACAGCGTTGGCCTTGCGCTTTAAAAACGACGCGTGTATTTAATAATAAATAAATAAAAAGTAAACCTAAAGTTGCCATAATCATCAAAAGACTAAACAAAAACAACAACAATACGTCGTGATAAAGAGACCACAGTGTTGCATACGAAACAGGAAACTTCAAGGATAACCAGCTGACATGCCACATAAATTGGATTATTAAAAGGCGTATTCCGATATATAAACGAACGAACATTGTGTATATAAGCCACATATTAAAGAGGTGAGTTGCATATCTAAATTTACATGTTATGTGTACGAAAAGTGAAGCGAATTTGCCTTTCTCGAACTCTATTGAGGTGACCTACAAATTTTAAGTCTGAGCAGGCTTTTAATTGTTTAAAAAACTGCACTATTTACAGTAAGAAAATTGAATACTTACATTAAAGTCTGAGTAGGTTTTTAATTGTTTAAAAAACTGCACTATTTACAGTAAGAAAATTGAATATATACTTTAAAGTCTGAATAGGTTGTTAATTGTTTAAAAAATTCACTATTTACAGTAAGAAAATGGAATATCTTAGCTGTGTCTTAAATAATATTATTCATTTGTCTAGTTCAGCAGAGTTTCTCTATTTAAAATGTTTTGTAAGCTTTGATGATTTTGAAAATCGTTTTTAAAATAAATATATATATTATAAATATTAGGCATATAATTAAAGCACTTCCAGGCCTTTTTTAACAGATAATTCTTTGAATGGATAAAATCGACTCTTTTTCATTAAAAAAACCCCATGAGAACAATATTTTTTGACTTCCCTGGTTGATTTCATTGATGCTGACATCATGCAACAAACCCGGGTACAATTTATTGGCAACTAAATCAAAAATAACATTTTATGCCACGCCTTTTCTTGTTGTTTTGAGTAGTGTACTCATTGCGCAAAAATGCGATTATATATCGATTATCGATAAACAATAGCCATGCAAACAAATGGCACGCTTTCATAGCAATTAAATTGATTGTGCATTAAGTGTCGTTTTGATTGTGTTTAAGTAATTGATTGATCGACACGATTGAGCCAGAAAGAGAAGGCTAGATGACTGACTATGCAGCAGTTATGGCCCATACAAGAGCCATACAAGAGATGGCCTTATAAGTAGCACAGCAGCAATCAACATCAAAGAACAATTTCTTTTACTTTCTATAAAGCAAAACAAAAGCGTTGACTGTCTGCCTCAGCTTCAGCTAACTGGTAAGTGCGTCAGTCAGTCGCCTTGTCGGCTTGTCTGTCTGTCTGTCACATTTATTCAATAAAGGCCAAGACAACTTCCAAGTGGAGAGTCGAAAAGCGAGAGCGCTACGGCACAAAAAGCTAACCTCATTTTTTCGAGACGCACTCGACGCGTTTTGTTGCTTAACACCACCAGAAAACAATAACAAAACAAGTAAGATGCTGTAGTCGAGTTGGCTCGACTACGATATACCCTTAACCCAGTTGTTAAATATATTCTAGTTTTTTTGGATAATTTCCCTTTAAAATGATTTGCACTCAAATGTTCAGTTCTGCAAGTGCATTTCTTACAGTCTTTACTCACAAGCATATACATACATACATACAGACATACATGCGTACACGAAACAGTACTTATCGGGGCTCTGCAGAATACACACAAATATATTGACACTAGCGTCGATTATCATGCCATCTCTTTCTCACACATGCGCTCGCCTATTTATGCATACAGAAAATGCTTCCGGCTGCTGACAACAAGAAGATCAATATGAAAATATATTTTCGACTATAACTTTGGTGTTTCTTATCCGAACTTAATGAAATTTTGGCAACTGATCAATAATATGTATAAGCATATTATGTATAAATTAGAACCCTCTGCCTCTTAAATTGTGGAATTTATTGCTATCGGAAATCTAAATGTATCGATAATTCCGAAACTGAAGCAGTTATCGATAAAATAAAGCAAACTTGTTCTGCGCCTGGTATACGAGAACCTATATTTCAAATTTGAAGTCTCTAGCTCTTATAGTCTCTGAGATCCGCGTGTTCATACAGACGGACAGACGGACGGACGGACGGACGGACGGACGGACGGACAGACGGACAGGGCTATATCGACTCGGCTGTTGATCCTGATCAAGAATATATATACTTTATGGGGTCGGAGATGCTTCCTTCTGCCTGTTACATACATTTGCACAAAACCATTATACCCTTTTTACCCATTTTTAATGGGTTAAGGGTATAAAAAAACTGTGTAGTCTTGATGTTATTGTTTTTTTTTTTGACTGCTTTTTTTTTGGCTAGCTGACTTTAGTAGAAAATTTCACTAACTGGAAGTGAAATGCAGAACAAATGACGTGTTAGCTGTAACTCCCTCGCTGTGAGATCGGTAAACAGAAAACACTTTTTGGCAAGCATTTTTATTTGCTGAGTTCATAGAATGTATTTGGCTAAAAGCAGATAAACTCGTTTCGTCGCTGGTAATTTGTGTGCCATGATTTCTTTAGTACAGCGACTTATGGATTTTATTAAGATGAGTTCTTCTGAATAACTAAGATAAACGAAATTTATACTTTGTGGCTGAATAAAAAAAAAAAACCAGTGTAACTGGTTTTAGCGCGTGTTTTACGTACCAAGTCTAAATGATTAGTCATAATTTGTATATTGGCATGCGAAACAAACGGAAGTTGAGAGCCTCAAGTGCTGATAGAGAAAATATTTGAGTGTAGATTGATGACAAATGCTGGGTAGCGTTATTCCATATGGACAACAACAATTCGAGGAATTTTTAAATTAATCCATAATCTCTTCTTTTTATGAAAGACCTCTGAAATAATCCACATTCTTTGATTTTCACTTTTTCCAAGAATTTCAATTTAATCCACCAAATCAAAAACAACAACAGAAAGTCACCATTCAAAGGCTCTAATATAAGACAGCTACAAATAGAAGATGACGCCTAGACGGCGGCAGGTAGATTCCTAACAACCCTTAAAAAAATCGAAGGCAATTCACAAATCCCAACTCATCTACAGGTAATAAAATAGTAGCAAACACAATGGAAAAGAACTGAGCGATTTGCTTACCTGAGTTAAGGCGCAAGAAGTCAGTTGAAAAGAAGTCAAAACTAGACACATTTTGATTGGTATTGTCGAAGAATGCCTTTAGACTGTAACCTATAAATAAGCCGCCTGCTTGAATACAATTTGACAAACAGCCAACAATACATCAAACGTCAGTTAGCCACAAAATAGGGGTACGCATAAGGGGCGTGGTGGCATGACTCATGCAACAAGATCCATTAAACTGATTACAGCTAAATGAGCAAAGCGCATTCCTTTTCGGATCTTCAACTATTTTTGCTGCTCAGCTTCGTGTCTTAAATCTTTTGATTTGGGCAGACATGCGAGCTATATTGTATATTGTATGTATTATTCCGATGTGTGTTTTCTCGTCTGCACAATCATTAAATAATTATGCGTTGCCTGCTAATAATTTGGATTTCAATCAGCATCATTTTCTAATCAACAACTTTTCCTTAATCATCAAAGCTCACTGTGTCCGCTTCCGTCTTATGGCAGTGAAAGTGGTTAGGGCTTAAAGCCGATTCTAAAACCAAATAATGGCACCCTTAAGTGTGCTTTGTGCGAGTGAAATAAAAAAGGCGCTTAATCATCTTGAAAAACAGCTGACAATACTCGGTGCGAGTGAGTTTCATAAGTTTTCCGAGGCGCTTTCACGGCGCCGCCGTCGATTAGTTACAATTGACACGAAAAATTTTTCTTTTCTTTCGTTGTTTTCATAAAAATTTTTATTTTTAATTGTGAGAATTGTGCGGTACGTGCACATAATGCCACAAGAAAGTGGATCTGTCGAGCGTCCGGCAAAACGTTTGACGATTCGGCGCCGTCATTGCCACCAATTGTTAAAAAGTGATTAAGCATTGTGTGGCACGCACTGGAGGGGTGGTGATGTGGTTCCCCGCATAGTTAATGTACTTATATCGATGATATTGATGAACACAAATGTGCAACATGTGGCAGCATAGCCATATTTGCAAGAAAAAAAACAAAGATTTCTTTAATAAAAAGTCAATTAGCAAATGAATATTTTGATTATTATTATTTTTACATGTGGTGGATCTTAACTAATTCTTACTAATTATTTTCTTACTAATTACTTTTGGTCTGATTGGGTTTTTCTGGGTTTTCCCCAATTCTTGCAACAAATGTTTACTTTTTACTCCAGAAATCTTAGAAATCTAAAATAAAGTAAAAAATAAAAATATACATTATTATATATTTTTATAAATATTTTATTATTTTTTAATTTATTTAAATTTTTAATTTTATCATAAATTTAATTTAATTCTAATTTTTAATTTTCGTATTCTTGGTGTCGACTGACTTTAGTTGACAAAAAAATAAATAAATAAATAAATTAGTGTTTACTAATTTTTGTGTTACTTTTAAATTTGTTAAATATTCATATTCCTGTCTGGATATATTTTATTCAAGTTACCGATTTTTTCGCCCATTGTCCTTCAGCTGCCTCTCCTATTATTTTCGCAAAACTCCTCTAATGTTTCTCTCTTTTTTCTAAATACATATATATATATATATTATCTATTTTTAGTACAATCAACTTACGCATTCCTTAGACAACGTTCGCTTTCAGTTTGCAGTCAAAATTTCAAATAAATACCAAAGCAAAAATGCCATTAAATTCACATGACTGTTTCACACCACATCTACAGATAAACAAACACAGACTTACAACCGCAGTAACATACACACACACACACTGTCAGCTCTCAGTTTGACTCTTGACTCGTCTGCCTGCATAAACATATATGTATTTCCAAGTTGGCTTTAACCTGTTTTGTGTATTGTGGCTTTTCGCCACATTCTTGGGCCATCTTTGTGTTTGGAGCTGCGTCTTGAATTTCAAAAAATCACTGAAAACTGTTACTGATTCCTTCGTTGGACAGATCATGATAGCTACCATACACATATTTGTGTTTGTGCGTATGTGTGTGAGAGTGTGTGTTTGTGTGTTTGTGTGTTTGTGTGTGTGTCTACTGAGGTGCGGCCGATTGCATATTTAGCATTTTAACTTCGCTTTTGCCAGCTTATGCATTTTTTTTTTTGGTTATGAGCAAGTTTTTCACTTTGCTTTTCAACGTAACGCAAACACACATTGAAAAGCAAAACTTTTTCTTGTCTATTTACTGGTTAAACATTAATTGCGCCCCCGGACTACGCCCCGTCCCGCAATGCTCGACTTTGTCTCCTTGCATTGCATTGTGAAAGCGTTCGGACTGTAGAAATCATTTGACCATTTCTGTATGAATGCGTGTGTTGTGTGTGTGTGTGTGTGTGTGTGTGTGTGTGTGTGTGTGTTGTGTGTTTGTGTGTGTGTGTGTGTGTGTGTATTGCTTGTTGTGCTCTGCTCAGCTTTCGTCAGCTTGCACATGAAAAGCAAACATTGCATTTAAGACTAAACATACTTGCAGCTAGTTGCTGTTGCAACGTTGGTGGCAGTTTATCCAGAAGCCAACAGACACAGACTGAAAAGTGAATTGACTGGTAAATATTTTAGCTGAACTTTGTCTGGCTATCCAAAATTAGCCAATATGCTTATTAAAGAAAAATGAAGGCCATTTATATCAATGCAATTAACCTGTAGTCGAACTTTAACCGTAATTACGTGATCACTTCAATGCTCTCACAGCCCACAATGCTGACCACAAATTGTATGCACACACCACACAACACCACACAGCACCACACCACACCACAGCACAACCTTCACAGCTCATTAGGCCCTTTAAGCAGCGCTCTCTCAATAAGCCGCAACTTGAATATAGTCTGCAGCTTTTGCTACATTAAATATGGCAACCCAAATACCAAACACTCCAAATGCTACATGCCACAAATTCGAAACTAGTTCAATGGGGCTGCCCAGCTGGTTTTTTCTCCAGCTGTAAGTGGTGGCAAGCTGGGCAGTGGCCGGCAAAGCTAACCCGATGCTGCTACCTGCGAGCCGAAAATAAATACACAAATTTGTGTTAAGGCAAAAGATCAATAGCACACTAATACACACACACACACACACACACACACACACACACATTTACACACAACAGCTGAAGTTGCTAACAGAAATGAAATCATGCTGCTTTCAGCAACAACAACAACTTAAGGAAATTTACATAAAAATCTGGTTTCGATTGTAGAACATTTGTTTTTGTAACGGTTCAGTTCGATTCGTTGCGCGACAGGCATTCAGTCTGTAAAGTCTGTTTATAACGGCACCAAGGCGGATATTGAAATATATTTCGGATTAATTATAAACTGAGAGTGAGTCTGAGTCGAGTATAGGTAAACAATGGGCTTATATGTGTTTGTAGATACCTCTTATGGTTAATTATAGAATACCTGCAACAGGCATTGCTTAATAAAGTATTTATTTAATTGGCAATTGAAATTTAAGTGTTTAACGTTTGGGAAAATGTCTAATATTAACTAACTGACACGCTCTTGACCATATTCTCCCTCTCGGATTTCAATTTAACAAAATTTATATTTTCCGCTTATTCATGCATGTGTTGCAACTTTAAATTGTAAATTTAATAGATAAGGAAAAATATTTAAATTTGAAATACATTTACCAAATCCGTTTGAAAGAATATCAAATTTCATTAATTTTTGGGCATATCAATTTATGAGATAATTCTGAAACACACATCACATTCTAATCTCTGTCCCAGATCTATCCATAAATTTCCTGCTCCCTTTGCAATCGAAGCAGACTCGACAACCCAATTTGTGGAATGCGCGCTGTCATAAAACCAATTGACCTTCAAGCGATACGTTATTCAGAGTAGCTGTAAGATCACTGAAAACTGAGACTAATACATTTTTGGTCATTAGTTGGCTGAAACGAGTTTGGCACAAACATCGAGCTGTGTGGCCGGTCAATATTGACTGACTGACTGACCAGGCGCCGGACGAATGCGCGAGTGAAAGTTCAGTTTCGCACTTGGACTGAAAAACTGGTAAATACACGAGTGGTTGCCGTAGTTGCCAATGTGAAATGGAAAACTTAAAGCGGCCCGTAAATGGCAACGCGGCAGCTGCTGCTGCTGCTGTTGCTGTTGCTGTTGCAATTGTTGTTGAGGCAAAAAAGCTCAAAATTATCTACCAGTTGACTTTTACCATTTGTCTGAGCTTTTCCTATAGCCATAGTTTACTGTATGCTTACCAGCTAGGCCGCATTTAGTCATCGTTTGGTTTGCTGCGCTTAAATGTCGAAGGTGTCATCAGTAATGTGTTATCCATCCCCCCCCACCCCCTCCCCTGATAAACCAGACGACCGGTTTGGCCCGCACCAACCAATCGAGCTGCGATTGATGCTGCTCTTTGGGTTGGTTGTTGTCTTATTGTGTCTTTTGTTTGGGTTTTCATTTCAATCGCTTTGCATATGAAAATTTGAATTTTGATTGACGCTCCATGAGTTTCGGCGTTTTCCGCTCGTCTCTTGGCTGTTGCGAAACCAACTTTGCAGACATGTTTGCTTAAAAGGTTTTCTTTAGTACGTTGCCTCATCCAAAGTCTTTTTGTTCTGTGTTGAGGTGGATGCTGATGCTGATGATGACGATGATGGTCTATTGCTCTTTTTGTAGTGGTTTTTTGTTACGTGTTCTGCAGCTAACTGCGCAGTGCGTGGTCTGAGTTTGACAAGTTTGTTGCCTAAGTCTTTTGTTTTAAATCAAGGATATTTACAGTTAAAAAAAACGATGTGTTTAATGAGCTTTTTTAAATATATATATACATATATATTCTTATTAACAGACTTGTGATAACCAATCTCTTCAAGCTCCCTCCACCGTTTATTGATAATCAAATTTTAATTAATGGTCACAAAAGGGTTGGGCTCATTACGAAAATCGCTTATAAAGCAACAACACACTTTAAACAAGTTTTTCTTAAGTAACTTACCATGCCGCCCATTATCATTTAAATTTGCAGAGTCTTGCGAAATAATTTTTAGCTTTGGCGTATAATCAACTTTATGGATACATAATCATGTTAAATAAAAAAAATAGGCTATAAAGCCAAGCGAACACTTCAAACCATTCACTCTCGCCTTCCACTTGATTAGCATACTAAATACGTATTCACTTTTGGCTTATTATTAGTATGTGTACGACAACTAAAATTTGCATATTGCATATTGCATATTGCAGTTTGGTAAGCGCTTTCAAAATAAACATTGAGTCAGCGACTGAATGATGCGATTGTCTGTCTGAATTTTGAAGTCTTTTCCTGTTGTTTATCCAGACATTATTTTTGATTTTTGATTGCCTTTTGGCATAGTTCGTGCTATGGTTCGGTTCGTGCTCACGGGATTCGTTCATTAGCTATAATTATATAAGCAAAATATTTGCTGGAGTGTTGACTTCTAACAGACTGCTAATTTTATGGCCCAAGGGATGGCGAGTATCTCAAGAGTTGAGGAACATGATAAAGTAATTCAATTAGTGATAGGAGTGGAATGAATGAAACTAACGGAAATAACAGTTAGGCACAGTTTGAGGCACTTACAGTTCAGTTTGAATGTTGCAAAAATAATACGTAATAGAGAATAAGTAATAGGCGATAATTATATATCAAATTAATGAAATGCTTATGATCTCCTATCAAAATACAAATTGCCTGAAAATGACACTCAACTTCACAATTTGTCAGCGGAAAAGCTGTGACTTTGATTCATCACCATAAATTAATGTCAATGTTGAAAAGACCTCCGCTTAATTCACGCTGCTCAGTTTAGCTAATGACAATGCTATTTTTGGCCATGCCCAATCGGCCCACGCCCCCAAATTGACGCTGTCCAAGTTTCATTAAGCCACAAAATAAATACACATGTTAACGTAAATAGATGTCGTTGATAAACAAACTCTTGGCTCGCCTTACAATTTTTGGCGCCTTTGCGTAGACTTAACAATGGCAGCCATCACCTACACACAAATATTTGTGTTGTTCAGCTAAATAAATAACACACAGCGGCAACAATAACAACAACAGCAACAACAACAACAACAATAACAATAGCAACAACTTCGCATAGCTATGTAGCAAGTTTGTTGGCTGCAAATGTTTGGCTGCAAGTTGCTTTCTGGGCCAAACCGCATAGCCAGCTAATTGCAACAACAACAACAGGCAACAGCAGCTGGCTGGAGGCTTACAAAAATGTGGTTTCGGTGGCAACACAGCTGCACTATAGCGAATAGCTACATTTTAAATGACTTGTATGCCCTGCAAATAAAAGCTAGCAGGCTATACTTGAAGTGGAAAGAAGGAAGGAATGGTACAAAAAATGATCAAGAATTTAAGAATAAATATTCACATAATTGGAAAACTTATTGAATTAAATAAATAATTGTGAAAGCTATATTAGCCTAGTTTTCTCGCTCGGTCCAATTCTTCTCCATGGTCACTGAATTCTCAGTGATGTTCTTTTGCAGTCTCTTCTCATTGTACTTTCAATGACACCTATGTATGTATGTACATATGTATGTATTTATTACTATGTAATATTTATACACTTTTTTACTCCACAAAACCTAAAGCTATTATGGTTTAAAATATTTATTTAATTAACAGTGCAACAACTTAAGTTTTAAGCCTGTTCTCTCATAATGCATAAAACAATCAAATTATAAAGAAAAAACTGCGCGCGTGAAAATTCGTAAAATTACAAAATTATGCGCATTGCATAATTCAAGAAATTAAGAAACGACCGACGCCCTTTTCTTATATTATTTGAGCTGCAAGTGCGGGAAAAACAACATTATGAATTTGTTAATTAACGTTGAGAGCTTAGCTGGTGTCGTGTGGTGCGTGTGGAGTTCGCTGCGCTTAGTTGCAAATTAATTTGCCTTTCAATACAAAGACGCCGACGCCGACGCCGACGTCGACGTCGACGCCACCGACACCGTAAGCAGCTTTGAATGGCTCTTGGCTTAAGTTTCAGCCTTTCTCGCATGCATTAATCAAAGTTATCTAATATGTGTAGTTGTGGCAATGTGTGAGGGTACAATTGTCTCGCTCCCTCCATCTCTCTCTCTCTCTCTCTCTCTCTCTCTCTCTCTCTAACTCTTTATTTGCAAATGAAACATGTGCAAGGTTCCAAGCTGTGGAGCCTTCGCGTTTGACTAAATTTTAAGCTGAGATCCGAGATTGGCAGTGGATGTGGCTGTGTAGAGATTTTGTTTGCGGAAGTTGTTAATGGGCTGGGCTGTATCTGGAGAGTATCGGATACGTCCAGTTTTACAGCTGCAGCAAAAAATCATTGTAAATCAAATAGCATAACAAAAGACTTAGGCAACAAACTTGTTTTGGCAGTAAGTTTTATTTGATGGCAACAAGTTGTTGGCTATTTTTCAAAACGGATTACAATTATTAGGCAAATTTGATTTTGAATTAAAAACTTTTCTTCATATAAATATTATGCGGAAATGAAAAAAACAACCAAATAATTGCTTAATTTTCTACTCATACAGCCAAATTGGCGACGCTTAGTTTTCAAGAAAGCAAAAAAAAAATATACACAATGTGTTTGTTATTTATAATTACTTGACAATAACGACAACCTTGCGCCTCGATCTCAACTTACAGAGCGACACAAACGCGAGATATTCTGGCTTATTTGGAACAGCACATTAATGAAAAGGCAAAGACACACTGTGTCTGGCCATTTAACAATGAGACTAAAGCTAACTACAAAGTTCAGACAGACAAACACTTGGGATTTATGACAACAAGGCAAAAAGCCTTAAACTTTAGAAGTATTTAGAGATGAGAGGAGTAGGTGCAGAAATAAAAACGATTGTGGAAGTTATAAATTCAAATGCATGTGTGAAAAAAATTGAAAGGCTGTGAGATTTATGATCTCAATTGAAAGCTGATGACTGCATTTATATAAGGTCAAAATAACTTGGCAAAGAAAAATATAAAGCTACTGCGGTAATTTTTTTAGAACTCAAAGCATTCAAAGAATGTTTAGGTGTAAAAAGGAGTTTAAATGAATCGTGGTATAGTTGGAAAAAATGTTCTCCCTATTTCTATGATTTCAAATAAATCTATTTTAAGAATAAGAGAGTTATTTGAATAACTAATATATTTATGCTATTGACATATTTGCTTTGTTGTCTTTTCTAAAAAGTATTTAGAATATCTTTTAAAGTAGCACAATTCCGCATTTCACGCGACCAAAACATATTAACCCCGTATTAGTTGCATTTATTTACATGTCGGGGACCTCAAACTTAGTCAGTTAGTTAAACACGTCTATGCAAATCTTGTCTGATTTATGGCGAGAAACTTTCTAAACCGCATTCACAAAGTCTTCAAGCCACAAACACGTGCTGCGCTCGAAGGTGCAGATCTGAACAAATCGCTAAGCGTTTATTTATAAAATGGCTGAAAAGCTCAATTCGAATGCGATTGATTTTGAGGTGTGAGTAAGCAAACCAGTTTTAATAAAATAGGTTCATTCATTTTTCGATTCGGATTCGGATTCGGTTTATTTGTCTTATTTTAACTACAATTTTGTGGCATTTATTGTGTTAGAAATAATTCTTTAATTTCAACAATTTTTCTCGTACATTTCAGGCTGACCCATTCAACATTAATTGGCATTAAATCGGAAACATGACCAAACCGACGGCAGCCAATTGGCTGGCCGCATTGCTGTCGTTGCTGTTGCTAGTGGTGCTCCACACAACCACAGCGGACGAGGCGTTTTCATGTCCAAATGGTAAGTTTGCATTAAACTTGAAATTCGAAATCCAATTTCAGCTGCACAAAGCCACTCCAAAAGGCACGTGCGTGGCAACTGCAGGTGTGGCCAAAAACTTGCGCATAAATCAAAGCGAAGATAATTTTAATTATATAGATGTGCATGCTACAAATACATATATACATACATACATACACACATACACTTATATGGGTAAAACGGATGTCGAATTGGCTTTTGCCAATGGGCCCGGCAAATTGTCTTTGATTTCCGTCGCCTTCATTGTCTTTCGTCTGTTTGTGTGCATGCGTTTGTGTGTGTGTATGTGTGTGTGTGTGTGTGTGTGTGTGTGTGTGTGTGTGTGTGTGTGTATATTTGTGCCGATCGTTTAATTTAAGTTAAATCATTTCTTAAGTTGTAATTAAGTTGCTAACTTTTAAAGTTTTTTACAAACTTCCAATTATGCAGTTAATTATATGCGTTTTAAGCTGCCTTAAGCATTTAATAAATACTTCCTGTTTAGCCTTATTTTAAATGTTTTAAATTATGTTATATGTTATATATATATATATATGCTATATATATTTTTAAAAACTTAAAGCTCAAAAACACTTATCTGGAATGTTAAAAGCTACTTCTAAGCCAAACTTCTGATAACCGTTTTATTGATCGTAAGTAATTTGCTTATCGTAGCCATGTTGCAAGATTATTCTCTTATCTTTTTAAGTAGTCTTTAAGAATAAACATAGTTCTATACGACGCCATTACTTATCGATAAATCTTAATTATTTTTTATGATGAACTTTAATGTTTGATTGCCGTCATAATTTCATCAATAAACGTAAGAAAAATAATGATATTCCTTTTTCTAATGCAGCATAATAAGAGGAATTTGAAAATAGTCGATCATACTTTGTTTACAATAGAGATACGCATAAAAAAAAAACAAATTTCGAATTAAGCTACGGGATCAGTGGCTAAGCTATGCCACGCCCTAGAATAGGTAATCTTTTCATCTCTTCTAAACTGGCTTCTTTGAGTGCTGGCTTGGCTATCATTAGGCCTCGATGCTCAGCTCCTTTCATAAATATAGCGCACACTTTGGCCATTAAAAAGCTAGTGCGGCATTATCGTTAATGACAAATCTACACAAAGTTGGCAACCCGCCAAACGGGTTGCTTGGCTAAAATCTGCTACGTTTTGGCCAGAAAAAAAGAACGAAAAAATTAAAGAAGTTGAGAGATGACGGAAGTGCTGGAGTGGCTAATCAATCATTGTTCTATGGCCAGTAATGCAGTCAACAGTTGGCACTGCGATGGCCACCTACAACAAGCCGTGGCAATGATAACGGTTATTACATATGCCAAACTGGTTGTTCCTACTGTTGTTGCTGTTGGGTGCCCCACTGGGCGGTAATGCCAAGAATGCTCATGCCATGTGGCTATGACAGCACAGAAGTTACAGCGCAAGAACTCGGGCTAAGAGCATATATGTATATATGTATGTATGTACGTATGTATATGTGAGCCATCGACAGAGTCACATATGTATGTGTAGCGAGACAAGTTGTGAGCGCAGAAATGAAAAACGTTAACGCGCTTCGAAACAAGATTTCTTAACGGTTGTTTAATGCCAAGCCACGTTTACCTGACTGACTGACTAACTTGGCTATTGGTGCGCCTGCTACTGCTTCTCCATCTCCATCTCCATCTCCTTCTGCTTCGCCTGTTTCCCCAGTCTCGATCCCAGTCCCAGTCTATCTCGCATGCTACTTCTTTCAGTCGTTGTTTTTGTTGTTGTTGGGATAGTTGTGTTGCCTCGTATTAACTAGCTGCAGTTGCTGTGCTTATTAACACTTTTATATGCACACACGCTTACCATCACACACACACACACATGCCAGCACCTGCCAACGAGACGCCAACTGCAACGCGGCCAAAACAAGTTCGTTGCCTAAGTCTTTTGATATTTTCATGTTACGTTGCTTGTTTTTATATATTTATATGCATAGCAGCTTGAGCAGGTGTATGTGTGTGTGTGTGTGTGACTTGTTTTGGGTGCAGTTGTGCAAAAAATAGGCCAAACTGTCGGCGGCTAGTGCAGTTGCTGGTAAGCTGAATAACAGAGCTCAAGCATTACTTTTATTGATGTGGCTCGCGTGGACTACTATATTAGCCATGATATGGACGTTTTAATGATTGCATTTGGTACTGTATTCAATTTCTGTCAGCGCGCTGATGACGCACAATTCATATTTCTGGTTTTATGTATTACACACACAAGTGTAACCGGCTTGCTTTATACTCTTCTGAAATTTTTGGAATATCTATAATTATTTATATAATTTCATTTAAAATATATTGAACAATTTTAACCTAAGAAAACATAATTTAATTTTTAATCCATCCAGGGAATATCGAGCATTTACTGCTTTCAATAAATAATATATAATCTCAGTTTATTGCATGGCGCTTCCTTTGATTTTATACAGAAAACATTGTTAAAATTCCATTTTTATGTGGCTTTTGAAACTGATTTGATAAATCAGCACCATGAAATTCTAAACAAACGGAAAGCACATAGTATAAGTCATGAGTAATTCTAGCTTTGGCCACACCAATGTTTACCTTCATTATCCGCCACTCAAGCATCACATCTAACTGTAAATGCCTCAAATTGATAAACAGACAGACGGGCAAAGTAAACAACTCACAATCTTACCTAGAAACGAAATGAAACGCATTAGAAGGCAATACAAACATCAGACATCGTGAACCAGATCACGACGACTTTCAAGAGCCACAATTTTTGGACACGCTTGAGCAAATGCGAAGAGCATCATCATCAGTTCTAAAAGCTAATTAAATCAACTTGTTCTTTATTCGTGTGCTGCTTCTTCAAAAAATACAGCACTTTGAATATGCTTCTTCTTGAAAAATTCAGCACTTTGAATATGTTTCTGGGTCAGCACACACAATATAAGTGATATATGACACTGTCACAAGCGATAATCTTATAACACATGTGCACAACTTGGGGGTGATATTATTTATGAATTTTGAAAATTCGGCGTTTAGCAAATCATGAAGCGTAAAATGCTCGTGTGCCTCAACAAATTTGTTTGCCGGTGGTTTATGGAAGTCAACGCTTTTCTAGTTGACTGACTTCTGTGTGAACTGTACGAGTGGTTCGGCAATTAAAGCAGAATATAAGGAAAAGAAAGAGAGAGACAGATAAATATGGTCATTGTCAGAGCACAAAAAATGTGTGAAAAGTTAAACGAACTTAACGTTAGACTGAAGGTTTAATGAACGTTTGGGCAACGGGCATTGACAGGCAGCAAAATCAAAGCTTGGTCAGGTAATCCACAATAAAAACCAAATATTACAGCTAGAATTACCAGATACGTTCTTGTAATTCCGCTTTCTACGGATTGAAGATCTCTTTGTTTCTTTTGAAGAGATACGTTTATGTTGTTGTTGCGGCGGCAAACAAATGCATAAAAAATTGAGGCTAATGAAAGGGGCACAAGAAGATTTATTGCAGTTGTGAAACTTATGCGTGCCTCCAACTTGATTTTCACTTTCTTGTTTCGGCAACACAACAGAAAAGAACAAGCAAACCCCAGAAACAAATACTTATGTAAATACTTATGTACATGGTAAACTATGCCGGTAATTTAATTGCCAAAGTGAGTTTCCAAGTTACCAAAATACGACAAGCGACGTCAACGTTAAAAAAAAATAATTTTTGAGGTCAACTCCGGATTAACTATCCGCCAAAAATAAATCTAAATGCTTTGTGTACTTAAAAAATAATAATCAGATTTCGTACAAAAAATCCAATTAGCTGTCTTGCTGATTAATAAGACCTCTATTAAATAATTGAAAAAGTAAATATTTGTATTTCAAATATATCATTTGTTTACTTGTTGACAAAAGGTAGACTTTTGTTATACAGCACAAATTTGTATACCTTATTTTTCATATATACAAATAATCACCTCGTGACAATATATTCCCAGGTGCTTTACAAGGTTATTCGATTGTTTTGTTAACTAGTTCTAGGCTTAAATAACAAGCCAATCAATGCAATGTTCTCACAGTTTAAGCCTTTCAGTATCTAGTGCAAGTGTCTTTAGCTGTATCTTTAAAGAGCTGTTTGCTAATTGAGTTTGATAAAGTGCAGAGTTTGTGCAAAAAACTTGTCATTTTTTATTACATACATGTATGTATGTATGTATGTACGTCTCAAGCAAGTATGCATCGCTCCCAGATACTTATTCATACTATATATGTAAGCATACAATTTTACGTAAGATATTCTCACATTATTAATTTGTATTGTGTTCACGAGATTTCGTCAGAGAGTTCGCTGAGTTTGCGCGATTCTCCGCGATTCACTGAGTGTTGAGCCCAAAATTATAGACAATGATCAGCAGCTGTTTGGCTTTGGGTGCTTTCAGCGGCTTCTACTCTGGCAATTAGAGCACGGTCACCAAATGCAGCTAAAAAAAATAACAACTGCATATGAGAGCTTAAGAGCCGTCTTTATGTGGGGCAAAAAAAAAAAAAATAAAATAAAAATCCACATCAAGTCACGCAGCAAATTTGCATAGCATAATGGCTTACAAAACTTCCTGGCAGGTATTTCAAATATGTGGCACAATTCAATAAAGCAGTCAACAGCAGCAGCAAAAAATGCAAATGCATGCAAAATAAAAGACACAAACACTGACTCACTTAACAAAGAAAATTAAAAGAACCGAGAAACCGGCTAACCTTGTCCAGGTGCTGCTGCACCCAGTCCAAGAGCAAAGGAATTTTAGAAGCCATTGCTACTTACGTGGCTTCAATTGCCTATGGAGAAACTTAAAGCAACTTGACAGTCGAGGTGACATGTACCCAAATACACACAACTTTTGTGGGAGTAGTAAGAGAGAGACAGACAGAGAGAGAGAGAGAGAGGAGCAGACAAATAGATGGCCATTAAAAACAATTACTTGAGGTTTGTTGTGCTGACCGTTCTCTTTTGCCGTTCAACTGATTTCAATTGAAGCGTGTTAGGAACTGAAGACTCCAAATGTCTGCGGATCTCCAGTTCTATTTTTTTGTTTATGTTTTTTTTTTTTTTTTAAGTGGAACAGCGAACGGTTTTGCTGGAGAATTTGTTGGTGTGCAGCACAGCTTAAATAAAATAAAAATTACTGCGGTAAATAGGCAACAAATATATATGTATATATAGAAATTGGAATTGTGGCAAATAGCGGTATACAGTTAAATAAGCAAATACAGACAATTGTATATAAGCGGTGTTGTTTTGGTTGGTTGTTAAAGACGAGAGCAATAAAGTCGAGAAGTGCCAATTGGCAAAGAATTTTAAGCAATTTGCTGACATGACAGCAACGATTACTTTAATGAGATTAAGGTTTTATAACTGGCATAATATTTGGTCAAGTATTCAACTCAGCTTTGCTGTTTAATAAAGTGATGTAATTATTCTTTTAAAGTTATAAAAAAGTATTCGAACTTAGGCTTAATCAAGAAATTCATTAGTTTCATCACATTTAAAGTTGACATAATTGTGTCAGGTCAACTGGCTAAAAACATAAAAAATTGTGCATAGCTAAAAAAGATAAAATATTTATATAAATTGAAGTCATTCAGAGTCAAGGCACAAACAGAGGCCTTAGATCAAGATGAAACAGCTTGAAGCAATTTTATCTGCCATATGAGGTTATAAATGAAGCAATGATTTAATTATAATAATTTGTTAATTTCTTATATTTATAATGAAAAATGAAATAGCTGAAGTTACCTCCTCCATAGATCTTATGTGTTATTTTCGTAGAGGCTTCGTTTTATTAAATGTCTATTATTCTGTGTGTGTTTTTTTGTTAACTTGTATCTACACGGAAATCGTGAAAGTCCACTTTGAAAACTAACAATCTAACATACTGAGCCATGTCAGGATATGTCAGGCTGTGTCGCCAGATAAAAAGTGTAACAGCTTTTAGAGCCACCAGAGCACCAATGGCAAAGAAGGCCCAGTTGATAGAAAGTATTTTTGTTGCCAGTTTACAATTTAAGCAAAATTGTTGAAATATTTTTGCTGTTTTGTTGTTTTACTGTTTTCATTTGCGCGCGCGCCTTGTGAAATATTTTAGTCGATTTGATTTTAAATGAAAGCTGTCAATCAAGCCGACAAGTCGCAGCAACTTTCCCATTTTACCAGGAAAACGCCACGCACTTAGATTGAGAAAATGAAAGCGACAGCACGAGCCTGCCAAATGTTGTTTAATTGTAATTTCCTAAAGCTTATAGATTAGTATCTATCTCAGAAGCAATCTTGGTGTTTAAAACTGACTGGGTAATTACCACAATAAAAATTTCTTGAAACTCTAGAATAAGCAATTAAATCCACTGAGCTCATATGTCACTCAATGGCTTAGAAAGCCAAAGCCACAGTTTGAGATGTAGAAACTAAATTATGCAAAACAAGTCGCTTAAATTGGGGTCACGCTAGAGATCTCAGCGGGAAGCCAACTGCAGCTGAATTAAATGTCAAAGAAGCTGAAAATTTTGATGTTGGTGCGGAGAGGTGAGGAGTTTGGTTATGGGAAGTAATTTTCAGAGGGAAAATTAAGTAGTTACATGTGAGTTTTTTCAATCGAGTATTTTGTTGAAAAGTGCCAAGATAAATTAAATGATTTTTAGAGGTAACTTAATTGTTTATTAAAGAAAAATACTACAGCAAGAGATTTTTTAAATAAATGTTTTTCATTGTTAATTGAATAAAAGATACGATTTACTTTGTATTTTTATTTACTTGTAGTCTGGGAAGCAAAATTAACTTAATGATTATTCATAACAATTTATTATATAACATGCTGAAGGAATTTTATTTTGTTTTAAAAATTCACAAGAAATTGTATCGCACTTTGCAATCTGAATGCATTTTCCCAAAAGAGCTGTGACCTTGTCTAATTTGAATTTATTATTATTTGTATTTACAGGCTGGGAACTGCGTGGATTAAATTGCTATAAATATTTTAATATTAAGCATTCGTATGAGAAAAGCGCCGAACTGTGTCGAAGGTGAGTAAAACTATAGCATAACCATAATCAGATATTAATTTGAATATATATATATATATATGTATATATATAGTATACAGTCAATAGAGGAAGTTGTGGGCACCAACTTCATCTTGTTAGACAGCTTGTTGATCTGAAGCGGTTACGCATCAATAAACAGAGTTACCAGTTCTACTTAATAGGTAGATATATACTAGATAAATACTAGATAGATACTTTCTGTCTTTCTGTCTAGAAGTGTATGTTGCATGTGTACTTGTTGCAGCAGTTGCCGTTACAGCACCGCATTGCATTTCCGCTGCCGCCGCTGACAGCTAACTGTCAATGCCAAAGTGGGCAGCATCGATGGATGGCGTTGTTGACCAAGTTTGAAATTGTTTTGCAGGCCTGACTGGGCAGGCCAATTGCGTCGATAAGCCAATTCGTTGCTCGATGATTCATAATATTTTTCTTTTTCGTCAGCTACTTGATTCGAGGGAAAAGAAAGTCGACGTCGTCGACATAAACGCAGCCAATAAGCTTCCGGCGTTCGGCCCCAAAACATTCCTGATTCGCTTTTTTTTTTCTTTTTTTTTTGGGTGTTAACCCGCTGTTGACCCAAATACTTGTGAGTGCCTGCACCTGCTCAACAGGTAAAGAGCGTTTCAAGAAAACGTGAACCTTTTTTTTTCATTTCATGCTTCGGGTTTGACTTGGAAATTGAGAGTGTTTCGATTTGATTGAAGTTGTAGCTTTTTATCGATAATAATTTCTGCTCGCCTTTAATGAGCGTGTGAATCGCTGCTTTTGGATTGACCGCGGGGCATGTGGGGTGAAAGTTATTCGGTATTAATATTTCGGTATTGTAGGCACAAAACATTAATAATGCTATTGGCTAGCCATAGACTTGGTTGGCCTAATGTCAATGGCCTACGCAATTTCTCCCAGCAGTCAAGTGTTAAATGGCAATTACATATGCCCGGCACACCAGCTACACCAGTTGACAATAGCAGCAGCAGCAGCTACAGTGGCTACTACTCTAATGTACTCATCGTCATTTACATGCCATAGACCTCGCCCCAGTCTAGTCCAGTCCAGTCCAATGGCTATTGAAATGCGGCTGGCGTTTCATTATTTTTACCTCAGCAGGTTCAACAAACGGCAGACAACTGTTGAGTGCTCGAAATGGTGTAAGCAATAGTTTTGCCAAAAACAAAATATACTTAAATATGCTATATATCGCTATATAAATAAATCTTATAGGTGGATAGCGTGGCGTTGTCAAAATCTAAAATATTTGCTCGGGTGAAATTTTCTTTTTTCGTCTTTCAACAGTTGTTTTGCGTGTGCAGCATGCGAAATACGTAGAATGGAGGAAAGTTCAGATAAGGCGTTAACACTTCAAGTTAACAGAGCTGTGACCAAAAAAAAAAAACAAGAAAAAAAAGCAATCATGGATTTGGGAATTGTTGGCTTATGTTGGTTGGGCGTAGCCAAAGAAACGCATTGAAAACTTTTTGAATGAAGTTGTGGCAGTTGTGGCAGTTGTGTATTTGGGCAAAATATTTGTTGCTTAGCCTTTTAAATTTATGGGTGCGGAAATAGGCAGCAACAAGCTGTTAATGCCACAGAAATTTTTAAAGGCGTTGCTAACCAAATTGCATATAATAAAAAATATAAAAAATAATAATTTTAAATACCTGTACTTCGCTTTCATTGCATCGAATTAGTCGTGTAATAAAAGTAACTAAACTTGTTTTAAATTAAATTTTACTTTTCTCTCAAAAAAAAAAAATACTTCAAATACAATTTAACTACTTGAATACTCAATGTTTGTGTTTTTGTTAATAAATCACAGCCAACAACTAATTCGCCACTTTGGTAAAAATCGACGAGGCACCCGTATAAATAATGAGACACACTAAATGAAAAGCCAAACATGCCGACATTTTCCATTTACATTCACGAAAACACACGCAGCTGGTTTTCACTGTGTGTTTGTGCAGCACGCACAACACAATGGTCAGTTATGTGGCAAGGGCGGGCAGCTGGGAGTGCAACATGCATAATTTTTGGCATGCAATCAGCGAACAGCTGCACCAAATTGACAGAGGCGTTGAACAAACGCCGTCAGCTTTTCATGCCCCACGCTGCGTATGTGTAATATCCATGAATTATCCATGAAGTGGGCAGAGGCAAAGAGTAACAATTGTATTTACAAAACGGGTTTCTTGCTCTTTCCTCGTAGAATCAAGCTGTGCGCTTTTGAAAAAGAAAGAAAAAAGAGTTTGGCAGTTGGAAATGAAAGTTTTCTTTTGTGTCTTGTTGTTGTTATTATTTTGGAGAGCATAATTAAGAGAGGAAAATAGAAAGTAAAGCGCATTACAAGAAATGCAACTGCTTAATTGAAAATTGAGTTAAGTGTGCAGCGGAAGCTGGCGGCAGCACATTAAGTTTCCCATACTTTAATCTAATCACTAATCTCCCGCTCCATTTGGCATTCTCGTCTCACAGATATGGCGCCGAACTGGTGGCCGTCGATTCCTATGCGGAGAACAACGAGACTCTGGCAATAGCACGGGCCAGCGATCCAAACCAACGTGCCTCCGACAAATACTGGCTGGGTCTGGCCTCGCTGGATGATTTACGCACAAACACCCTGGAGTCTGCCTCTGGCGCCTTGATCTCACAGTACTCGGGCTTTTGGGCTCTGCAGCAGCCGAATGCTGCGTCCGGTGAGTGTGTTGCTGCCAGCTTTGCCAGCAAGGCGCAGAGCTGGGCTCTGGGCACCTGCGAATCGCTGCTGCCCTTCATGTGCCGTGCCCCGGCCTGTCCACAGGGAGCACTCCATTGCGCCAACGGGCAGTGCATCAATCAGGCGTTTAAGTGCGATGGCAGCGATGATTGTGGCGATGGCACCGATGAGCTCGACTGTCCGGCCCAATGTCATTTCCATATGCAATCTGGCGGGGATGTCATTGAGACGCCCAATTATCCGCACAAATATGGAGCGCTGAGCAAGTGCAAGTGGACGCTGGAAGGGCCTCTGGGCAGCAATATTATACTGCAGTTCCAGGACTTTGAGACAGAGAAAACTTTCGACACCGTTCAGGTGCTGGTCGGTGGACGCACTGAAGACAAGTCTGTGTCGCTAGCAACTATCAGTGGCAAACAGGATCTGACCACACAGCCATTTGTATCCGCCTCCAACTTTATGATTGTCAAGTTCACCACAGATGGCAGCGTGGAGCGCAAAGGTTTTAGGGCGACATGGAAAACGGAGGCAAAGAATTGTGGCGGCACCTTGAAGGCAACCTTGCAGCGACAGACTCTAACCAGTGCCAATTATCCCAAGCAATATCCAGGCGGTCTGGAGTGCTTATATGTGATCAAGGCGCAACCCGGACGCATTATCTCAATTGAAGTCGATGATCTCGATATTGCCGAGGGACGCGATCATCTAGTCATCCGCGATGGTGATTCACCCATGAGTCGCACCATTGCCAAGTTGACGGGAAAAACTCCACAAAACGAGCGAGTTATCATCTCAACCGGCAACGCACTCTATCTGTACTTCAAGTCCAATTTGGGTGAGGCCGGCAAGGGATTCAGTCTGCGCTATATTCAAGGGTGCAAGGCGACGATTACGTCTCGCAATGGTACAGTTACGTCGCCAGCATTCGGCTTGGCTGACTATCCAAAGAATCAGGAGTGCTTCTTCACCATTCGCAATGGCGCACGTGCTCCACTCTCTCTGAAGTTCGACAAGTTTACAGTACATAAGAGTGATAATGTGCAGGTCTTTGATGGCTCCTCCACATCCGGATTGCGTCTGCATTCGGGCAATGGCTTCACGGGCACTGCAGCGCCCAAGCTAACATTGACTGCCTCATCTGGCGAAATGTTGATTAAGTTTACCTCGGATGCGTTACACAATGCAGCGGGGTAAGTCGAGAACATCCTTAAAGACTGTAAGCTGTAGGGAATGGAGCAGTTCATTTATTCCGACTCCAAGCCAGACCTTTCTTTGCAATCTCAACTAAGTAAGGTTATTTATATATACTTGTATTTTGCAGCTGGTCGGCCACTTTCTCAGCTGACTGTCCGGAGCTGCAGCCCGGCATTGGGGCGTTGGCCTCCAGTCGCGACACGGCCTTTGGCACGCTGGTCAGCTTCACATGTCCCATCGGACAGGAGTTTGCCACCGGCAAGACGCGTCTGGTTACGGAATGTTTGCCAGGTGGCAACTGGAGTGTCTCCTACATACCAAAGTGTCAGGGTGAGTCCACAAAACACAATTCATATTTGACTTTCGTTTACGCGCAATCTTCTCCACACAGAGGTCTACTGCGGTCCTGTGCCACAAATTGACAACGGCTTCTCCATTGGCTCCTCGAATGTGACGTATCGCGGCATTGCCATGTACCAGTGCTACGCTGGCTTCGCCTTTGCCTCCAGCGAGCCAATCGAGAAGATTTCCTGCCTGCCCGACGGTCGCTGGGAGCGTCAGCCCCATTGCATGGCCTCCCAGTGTGCTGCTCTGCCCGAGGTGCCACACGCCAACATGACGCTGTTGAATGGAGGTGGTCGAAGCTATGGTACCATTGTCCAATACGAATGCGAACCGGGTTATGAGCGTAATGGCCATCCCGTCCTTACTTGCATGTCCAACGGTACCTGGAGCGGAGATGTCCCACGTTGTACGCGCAAGCGTTGCTTCGAGTTCCCCGTAATTGAGAATGGATTTGTGGTGGATGCGGCACGTCCGTACCACTATGGTGATGAGGCCAGGGTGCAGTGCTTTAAGGGCTACAAGTTGATTGGCAGCAATATTATGCGCTGCAGCGAGGCTCAACGGTTCGAGCAGCCACCCACCTGTGAGGATATCAACGAGTGCAGCTCCTCCCAATGCGATCTGACAACCACCGAGTGCATAAATACGAATGGCTCCTTCCACTGTCAGTGTCGTTCCGGTTTTACGGCAACGACGGAGTGCAGACCCGTTGGCGATTTGGGTCTTGGCAATGGCGGTATTCCGGATGACAGTATTAGCACTTCGGCCAGTGAACTTGGCTACAGCAAGTCTCTGCTGCGTCTCAATATGAATGGCTGGTGTGGCGCCTCCTTGGAACCAGGTGCCAATTGGATACTGATTGATCTTAAGGCACCCACAATTCTGCGTGGCTTCCGTACCATGTCCGTACAGCGTTCCGATGGCAATGTTGCTTTCAGCTCCGCGGTGCGTTTACAGTATTCAAATGATTTAACTGATGTGTTCAAGGATTATGCAAATCCCGATGGAACCGCTGTGGAGTTTAGAATACTGGAGCCAACGTTGTCCATACTGAATCTACCGTTACCGATTGAGGCGCGTTATATCCGCTTCCGCATACAGGACTATGTCGGAGCTCCTTGCCTGCGCATGGAGCTGATGGGCTGCACTCGCTTGGATTGCGTGGACATCAATGAGTGCAGCAAGCAAAATGGCGGCTGTGATCAGAAGTGCATCAACTCACCCGGTGGCTATGCCTGCGCCTGTAACACTGGCTACCAACTGTACACGTCCAATGGCACCGCTGGCTATCACATTGAGCGCTCCGAGTCGGGTGAACGCGATGGGGACACCTATCAACGGAACAAGACCTGTGTCCCCTTGATGTGCCCCCAGTTGCAGGCACCGGAGAATGGCCAGCTGCTCAGCGAACGCAGTGATTATCACTTTGGCGACGTGGTGCGATTCCAGTGCCACTTTGGCTACATCATGAGCGGCAGCTCGGTGGCTCTCTGCCTGTCCAGCGGCCAATGGAATGCCAGCGTACCAGAGTGCAATTGTAAGTATTTAAATTATATTACTTAATTAATTACATTAAGTCTTTGAAATAATTAACTGAATATGTCAATATTATTTTTGAATTCAATTTAATTTTCAGATGCCAAGTGCGTTTCATTGCCTGATGACAAGCTGGAGGGTCTGACTGTTGCCCGTCCCGATCCCGAATCCGTGCTGGTTCCCTTCCGGGACAATGTGACCATCAGCTGTGGCTCTGCCGGCCGTCAACTGCGCTCCACTGCCTCCGCTGGCTTCAGACAGTGCGTGTACGATCCCAAGCCGGGTCTGCCCGACTACTGGCTATCGGGCATGCAGCCTTCCTGTCCCCGTGCGGACTGCTATGCGCCTATGCCAACACCCGGTGCTGAATATGGACAGTTTGTGGATACGCGCTATCAGAGCAGCTTCTTCTTTGGCTGCCAGAACACCTTCAAGCTGGCGGGACAAACGCAAAGACACGACAATGTGGTGCGCTGTGGTGCCGATGCCATTTGGGACTTTGGTGATCTGCGCTGCGAGGGACCCGTTTGCGAAGATCCTGGTCGTCCAGCCGATGGTCGTCAGCTGGCGAGGAGCTACGAGCAAAGTTCCGAGGTTTACTTTGGCTGCAATCGTCCCGGCTACATTCTCATTAATCCCAGACCAATTACGTGTATACGCGAACCGGAGTGCAAAGTGATCAAGCCTCTGGGGCTGAGCTCGGGCAGAATACCCGATTCCGCTATCAACGCCACCTCGGAGCGACCCAACTATGAGGCGAAGAATATTCGATTGAACTCAGCGACCGGCTGGTGTGGCAAACAGGAGGCATTCACCTATGTCAGCGTGGATCTGGGACAGATTTATCGTGTTAAGGCAATACTAGTCAAGGGTGTGGTAACCAATGATATTGTGGGACGACCCACCGAGATACGCTTCTTCTACAAGCAGGCAGAGAATGAGAACTATGTGGTCTACTTCCCGAACTTCAATCTAACCATGCGCGATCCTGGCAACTATGGTGAACTGGCCATGATTACGCTCCCGAAGTACGTGCAGGCTCGTTTCGTCATCCTGGGCATTGTTAGCTATATGGATAATGCCTGCCTGAAGTTCGAGCTGATGGGCTGCGAGGAGCCCAAGCAGGAGCCGCTTCTCGGCTACGACTATGGCTACTCGCCCTGTGTGGACAATGAGCCACCCATCTTCCAGAACTGTCCGCAACAGCCGATTGTGGTGCGACGAGACGAGAATGGTGGTGTGCTGCCCGTCAACTTTACCGAACCCACTGCTGTGGACAACTCCGGTTCGATTGCACGACTGGAGATCAAGCCACAGAACTTCCGGACACCCAGTCACATATTTAAGGATACGGTCGTCAAGTATGTGGCCTTCGATTACGATGGCAACGTGGCTATTTGTGAGATTAATATAACCGTGCCAGATGTGACGCCTCCACTGCTGCAGTGCCCCCAGAGCTATGTGATTGAGCTGGTCGATCGCCAGGACAGCTACAATGTGAACTTTAACGATACCCGCAAACGCATCAAGACCTCGGATGAGACAGGTGATGTGCGTCTGCAGTTTACGCCGGAGCGTGCAATCATTAAGATTGGCAACTTTGAGAATGTAACAGTAACTGCCACGGATAAATTCAACAATCGTGCCAGTTGCCACTTCCAGGTGTCTGTGCAGGCATCGCCCTGCGTCGACTGGGAGTTACAACCACCCGCAAATGGAGCAATCAATTGTCTGCCGGGTGATCGTGGAATTGAGTGTATTGCCACCTGTAAGCCAGGATTCCGATTTACCGATGGTGAGCCACTAAAGACCTTCTCGTGTGAGACATCCCGCCTGTGGCGCCCCACATCTGTGGTGCCCGATTGTGTGTCAGAGAACACGGAACAGGCTGCCTACCATGTGACGGCCACGATTACCTATCGTGCCAATGGCGCTGTGGCTCAGTCTTGTCTGGGACAGTACCAGGAGGTGCTCTCCCACCACTATGCGGGACTGAATCAGTTGCTATCGCAACGCTGCTCAGCAGTCAATGTGAATATGAATGTGACCTTTTTGAAATCGGTGCCATCGCTCCAGGAGGAGAATGTCGTCAAAATGGACTTTATTCTTTCAATCTTGCCAGCTGTGCGTCAGCCCCAACTATACGATCTGTGCGGTTCCACCCTGAATCTGATCTTCGATCTGAGTGTGCCTTATGCCAGTGCTGTAATCGATGATCTGCTGAATATATCCAACATTGGTAATCAGTGTCCGCCGCTGCGTGCACTCAAATCGCAAATCTCTCGTGGATTTAACTGCAATGTGGGTGAAGTGCTCAACATGGATACGAGCGATGTGCCTCGTTGCCTGCACTGTCCAGCTGGCACCTATGTGTCGGAGGGTCAGAACAGCTGCACCTATTGTCCACGTGGATACTATCAGAATCGGGATCGCCAGGGCACCTGTCTGCGTTGTCCCGCCGGCACTTATACCAAGGAAGAGGGCTCCAAATCCTTGGCAGATTGTATTCCCGTTTGTGGTTATGGCACCTACTCACCCACAGGTCTGGTGCCCTGCTTGGAATGTCCACGTAACTCGTTTACTGCCGAGCCACCCACCGGAGGCTTTAAGGATTGTCAGGCGTGTCCAGCGCAGAGCTTCACCTATCAACCGGCGGCCGCCAATAAGGGTCTGTGTAGGGCCAAGTGTGCACCGGGCACCTATTCTGCAACGGGTCTTGCACCCTGCTCCTCCTGCCCACTGCATCACTACCAAAGCGCCGCGGGCGCCCAGAACTGCAATGAATGCCCCAGCAATATGCGTACGGACAGCGCTGGCGCCAAGGGACGCGAACAGTGCAAACCTGTCGTCTGTGGAGAGGGTGCCTGCCATCATGGTGGACTCTGTGTGCCCATGGGTCATGATGTCCAATGCTTCTGTCCCGCTGGCTTCTCCGGTCGTCGCTGCGAACAGGATATTGATGAGTGCGCCTCGCAGCCCTGCTACAATGGCGGGCAGTGCAAGGATCTGCCGCAGGGCTATCGCTGTGAATGCCCCAAGGGCTACACGGGCATCAATTGTCAGGAAGAGGCAAGCGATTGTGGTAATGATACCTGTCCCGCCCGTGCCATGTGCAAGAATGAGCCGGGCTTCAAGAATGTGACATGTTTGTGCCGCAGTGGCTATACGGGAGATCAGTGTGATGTGACTATCGATCCGTGCACCGCCAATGGTAATCCGTGCAACAATGGAGCAAGCTGTCTGGCGCTGCAACAGGGTCGCTACAAGTGCGAGTGTCTGCCGGGCTGGGAGGGAATGCACTGCGAGCAGAATATCAATGACTGCGAAGAGAATCCTTGCTTGTTGGGTGCTGCCTGTACCGATCTGGTCAATGATTTCCAATGCACCTGTCCTCCGGGCTTCACTGGGAAACGCTGCGAGCAGAAGATCGATCTGTGCCTCTCCGAGCCATGCAAGCATGGCGCTTGTGTGGATCGCCTGTTTGACCACGAGTGCATCTGTGATCCGGGCTGGACGGGCGGCGCATGTGATGTCAATATCGATGACTGCGAGAATCGTCCGTGCTCCAATGATGGCATCTGTGTGGATCTGGTTGATGGTTACAGCTGCAACTGTGAGCCCGGTTATACGGGCAAGAATTGCCAACATACCATCGATGATTGCGCCTCGAATCCTTGCCAAAATGGTGCCAGCTGTGTGGATCAGCTTGATGGCTTCAGCTGCAAGTGTCGTCCTGGATTTGTGGGTCTCAGCTGCGAGGCGGAGATCGATGAATGCTTGAGTGATCCCTGCCATCCCGTGGGTACCGAACGCTGCCTGGATCTGGACAACAAGTTCGAATGCGTCTGCCGCGATGGCTTCAAGGGAGCTCTCTGCGAGACAGATATCGATGACTGCGAACCACAACCCTGCCTCAACAATGGCATCTGTCGCGATCGCGTTGGTGGCTTCGAGTGTGGCTGTGCTCCCGGCTGGAGTGGCATGCGTTGCGAGCAGCAGGTGACCACCTGCAATGTGCAGGCTCCTTGTCAGAACGATGCTCGGTGCATTGATCTGTTCCAGGACTACTTCTGTGTCTGTCCCAGCGGTACCGATGGCAAGAATTGTGAAACCGCCCCCGAACGCTGCATTGGAAATCCTTGCATGCATGGCGGCAAGTGCCAGGACTTTGGCTCCGGACTCAACTGTAGTTGTGCGGCGGATTACGCTGGCATTGGCTGTCAGTATGAGTACGATGCCTGTGAGGATCATGTGTGTCAGAATGGTGCCACCTGTTTGGACAATGGCGCCGGCTACAGTTGCCAATGTCCGCCTGGATTCACTGGCAAGAATTGCGAACAGGACATTGCCGACTGTAAGGATAACTCGTGCCCACCAGGCGCCAGCTGTGTGGATCTAACCAATGGCTTCTATTGCCAATGTCCGTTTAATATGACTGGTGACGATTGCCGCAAGGCCATCCAAGTGGATTACGATCTGTACTTCAGCGATGCGTCGCGTTCAACTGCAGCTCAGGTGGTGCCCTTCCCCACTGGGGAGGCGAACAGCCTCACTGTGGCAATGTGGGTGCAATTTGCACAGAAGGATGACACTGGCATCTTCTTTACACTCTATGGCGTGGAGTCCGCTCGCATGACGCAACGTCGTCGTCTGCTGCTGCAGGCACACTCCAGTGGTGTGCAGGTCTCATTGTTTGAGGATCTGCCCGATATGTTCCTCAGCTTTGGAGAATACACGTCGGTCAACGATGGCCAGTGGCATCATGTGGCTGTCGTCTGGGATGGCATTAGTGGTCAACTGCAGCTGATTACCGAAGGATTGATTGCCAGCAAATTGGAGTATGGCGCTGGTGGTGCTCTGCCTGGGTATCTCTGGTCGGTGTTGGGTCGCCCGCAACCGGATAGCGTTAAGCATGAATTGGCCTACAGCGATTCTGGATTCCAGGGAACCATTACCAAGACACAGGTCTGGGCTCGAGCTCTGGATATTACTTCCGAGCTTCAGAAGCAGGTGCGCGATTGTCGCTCCGAACCGGTACTCTATCCAGGTCTCATCCTTAACTGGGCCGGCTACGAGATGACGTCGGGCGGCGTGGAACGCAATGTGCCCTCGTTGTGCGGTCAACGCAAGTGCCAGGTGGGCTACACTGGTGCCAATTGTCAACAGCTGGTTGTGGACAAGGAGCCGCCAGTCGTGGAACATTGTCCCGGCGATTTGTGGGTCATTGCAAAGAACGGCTCCGCTGTGGTTACCTGGGACGAGCCCCATTTCAGCGATAACATCGGTGTGACCAAGATCTATGAGCGCAATGGACATCGATCGGGTACAACTCTGCTCTGGGGCACCTATGACATCACCTATATTGCATCCGATGCTGCTGGCAATACAGCTTCATGCAGCTTCAAGGTTTCCCTGCTAAGTAAGTCACTAATTAAGTTTGCCTTAAATCATGACTAACTGTTTCTTGTCTGCTTATTTGCCAGCTGAATTCTGCCCACCTCTCGCTGATCCCGTGGGTGGTTCTCAGGTCTGCAAAGACTGGGGCGCAGGTGGTCAGTTCAAGGTCTGTGAAATTGCTTGCAACAGTGGACTACGCTTCTCGGAGCCAGTACCAGAGTTCTACACATGTGGCGCTGAGGGTTTCTGGCGTCCCACACGCGAACCCTCGATGCCGTTGGTCTATCCATCCTGCTCACCGGCTAAGCCGGCACAGCGTGTGTTCCGCATCAAAATGCTCTTCCCATCGGATGTGCTGTGTAACAAGGCCGGCCAGGCTGTGCTGCGCCAGAAGGTAACCAACTCGGTGAATGCCCTGAACAGAGACTGGAACTTCTGCTCCTATGCAATTGAGGGCACAAGGTAAATTATGGACAACAGTAACTTTGGCACCTTCTTTACTAAAATTGGTTTCTTATCAAATTGGTTTGCAGGGAATGCAAGGATATCCAAATCGATGTCAAGTGTGATCATTATCGTGCCGCACAAAACAATCGGGTGCGTCGACAGGCCAAGGATGGTGGTGTCTATGTAATGGAAGCGGAGCTGCCAGTTGTCAAGTAAGTTGTCCAGAATGTGATCCCCCAAGCAAATGGCACTTAGTGGGACTGCGGTCCAGCATGATTTGATTCTATGTCTCTGTGTACTCTGTGTTCTATGTATATGTATATGTGTATATGTGTTCGTTAACCCAATTTCTAGCGAGGATGACGAACTGGCGCTGACGAGTCGCCAGGGACGCCAACAAACTGGCGGCGATACATACACACTGGAAATAGCCTTCCCGGCTGTTAAGTATGTCAAGCATCTCAATCGTTCAATTGCACCCGATCTCCAGAATTCTGCACCCTAGTACCACCCACTACTTCATTCACTCAACTGCCTCAGACTAATTCAAACATCCACCAAATCCAAACCAATCACCATGCAATCAATCGCCATTTCTAATGCTTCAAGCTAACCCCACATTTAACATGTGATCCTTTTTTTGTGCTAACTCAACTGATTAATCAACAAAATGAAACAACATATTTTTATCTAAAACAAGCCGAATCATCATAAAATTATAAATCATTTAAATAGATTTTTTTTTTTATATAATCACAAATGTTTTTAAGTTTAAATGTTTTACTACATCTCAGGGTTCATCTATCCGACAATTAATTTTCCATCCTCTAAATATATCCTATCAATCACAAGGATAAATCAATAAAATAACAATTCATTTGAGGGATTGTTAAAAATTACAAATTTTAACATTGAAAAAATACAATGGCTGTTTTGGACTATTTTTATTGCTATTGTTAATTTACACACAAATGTTTATTTAATATTAATTGTTATTAATCTCTTCCATTATTAGCGATCCTGTGATCCATACTTCGACTGGTGAGCGGTCCAATGTGAAGCAGCTGCTCGAGAAGTTGATCCTTGAGGATGATCAATTTGCCGTACAAGAAATTCTACCCAACACTGTGCCCGATCCGGCATCCCTCGAATTGGGCTCCGAATATGCCTGTCCCGCCGGACAGGTGGTTATGATACCTGACTGTGTGCCCTGCTCCATTGGCACGTTCTACGATGGTGCAAACAAGACGTGCATTGCCTGCGCCCGCGGCAGCTATCAGTCCGAGGCTGGTCAGCAGCAGTGCAGCAAGTGCCCAACCATTGCTGGACGTCCGGGTGTAACAGCTGGTCCAGGTGCACGCTCCGCCGCCGACTGCAAGGAACGTTGCCCGGCTGGCAAGTATTTCGATGCGGAAACGGGTCTGTGCCGCTCCTGCGGTCATGGCTTCTATCAGGCGAACGAAGGCGCCTTTAGCTGCGATCTGTGCGGTCTGGGGCAGACGACACGCTCCACCGAGGCTACCTCACGCAAGGAGTGCCGCGACGAATGCAGCTCTGGTCAACAGCTGGGCGCCGATGGACGCTGTGAGCCTTGTCCACGTGGCACCTATCGTCTGCAGGGTGTGCAACCATCGTGTGCCGGCTGTCCGCTGGGACGCACCACTCCCAAGGTGGGCGCCAGTTCAGTGGAGGAGTGCACACTGCCCGTCTGCTCACCTGGAACCTATCTCAATGCCACTCAAAACATGTGCATCGAGTGCCGCAAGGGCTTCTATCAATCCGAATCACAGCAAACCACATGCATTCAGTGTCCACCCAATCACAGCACCAAAATCACTGGCGCCACCTCCAAGAGCGAGTGCACCAATCCGTGCGAGCATATTGCCGAGGGCAAACCCCATTGCGACATCAATGCCTATTGTATCATGGTGCCGGAGACGTCGGACTTCAAGTGCGAATGCAAACCGGGCTTCAATGGCACTGGTATGGCCTGTACCGATGTCTGTGATGGTCACTGCGAGAACTCCGGCACTTGTGTCAAGGATTTGAAGGGTACGCCCTCCTGTCGCTGTGTGGGATCTTTCACCGGACCACATTGCGCCGAGCGATCAGAGTTTGCATATATTGCCGGTGGCATTGCTGGCGCTGTGATCTTCATCATCATCATTGTGCTGCTCATCTGGATGATTTGTGTGCGCTCCACGAAACGCAGGGATCCAAAGAAGATGCTCACGCCAGCAATCGATCAGACTGGTTCCCAGGTGAACTTCTACTATGGTGCACACACGCCATATGCGGAATCGATTGCACCATCGCACCACAGCACCTATGCCCATTACTATGACGATGAGGAGGATGGCTGGGAGATGCCAAACTTCTACAACGAAACCTATATGAAAGACGGTAAGCAACATTAAATTGTACTTCAAATTTAAGATATTATTTTTATTTTTACTAATATTAATAATAATCTTTGCATCTCGCTGCTGACAGGTCTACATGGTGGCAAGATGAGCACATTGGCCCGGTCCAATGCGTCGCTCTACGGAACAAAAGAAGACTTATACGATCGACTGAAACGTCACGCCTACACGGGCAAGAAAGGTAGGTTCTACAGGATCAATGTTCCGAGATTATTGGAAGACTAACTAACCATGTTTTTATCAACTTGCAGAAAAGAGTGACAGTGATAGTGAAGTGCAGTAAACCATCAGCGAAATATACAAATAATTTAAACATATGAATAACTTTAAAAGCTGCTTTAATGTAAAATGTGGTCATAAATGTATAGCACTGCAACTGCAACTGCAACTGCAACTGCAAGGAGGCAAAATTTGAACACTGCCACAATAAAATACTCATTGATAGCTTCATTTGAAAGCTTTGCATTGAATCAACGTAATCCCGAGCTACACAATTTTAGAACTTTATTTGCTGTTTTAATTACGTGGCTTAATGCAAAGCTTGAAATAAGTTGAGAAGCTGCTTTATGAAAAGAGGAATCTTAAGAAATAGTAACTTGAACATGTGCTCTTTAAATATGAAAACTAAACAGAAATTAAGTCGAACTTATGCATACAATATGAGTATAATAATAATAATAAAAAAAAAGATAATTGTTTTAATTATAAGTATTATTTACCTATACGCACGCAAAAAACATTAATAACATTAACTACCTTCGCTTGGAAGGTGTCCAAAAAGAGAGAAAGCGTCAAATTGCAATATATTTTCCAAACTTGTTGAAAAATTCGCGAGTGCTGTAAAAAGCAAATCAAATATAGTCGTTATTTTGTAATTTAAATAAAGCAAATTAATTTGTAATTTTATAAAATCTTTTGTATAACTGTACAAAAGAACCAAGTAAATAATAAAAGCAAATGCTTATGTTTATATCTTTAAATTTTATTCAATTAAACCAACGAATTTCTCAAAGTAAGTTACATATAAATGGATAATTGATGGATCTGCGTTGCTTTTATAATTGTTACCAGATTCGCCAAGGAGACTTGCCAGCTGAATGCAACAATCATCAGAGTTTCCGTTGAAAGGGAATACAAATTGAGGGAAAGTTTGCTTTCAGTAGCAATCGATCGGCTAAATAAAAAAGAGGTAAAACATTTTCAAGGCCAACTCATTTCTGAAAGTAGAAAAATTGGTCTTAAAACATATAAAACCGTTACATGAATTAGTTTAGTATGATTTCAAATTTAATAGCTTGGCAACCCTGACGATGTAATTTCGGAGCACCTAGAAGTATGCAACAACTCTCGAATGAAAATGAATATTCACTGCAGTATTCAAACGCTAACCAGAAATATACACAAAAATATATTTAAATTTAGATATTTAGATAGATTTTAGTTATCTACATAATTCGAATTTATTCTCTTTGAAGAAATAATGGGAAATTACGTGTTTAATTTATTGTGTCAATATTAAATAAGCAAATTTGTCATTTACAATGACTCCACTTTCACGGCATTATTCATTGGGGGCGTCTCCTTAGTCTACTGGGATATTCGTCGGCGTATTATTTGATAATGATCGGTAGCCTGTGCAGCCATAACCAGAATCGCCAGTGACAGCGGTAAGGTGAAGGAGCCAATTATGAGGTTCTCGTTCCGGTTATAGGTTTGTTTGGAAACAACCTTTAGGCCCAGAAGTGTTCCCTTGGCAAACAGGAAAATGGAATGCTCGATCGACGTCCAGATCAGCATGCCGCACTCCAATAGGAAGATAGCCACCGCAGTCTCTACAATATATTTGGAGCCCGCTGACATATCGTTGAAACGAAGGGGAATTATGCGATTATCATAGATGATGTCCAGGAGCGCTACGCCTACGATCGCAGTCGGTATAACGGGACCGGGTGTTCCCAGCCTTGACTGTGGTGTTATATACAAGATAAAGCGGACCATGAGATGTACGAGGCCGGCTAGAAACACGGATTCACAAGAGGCCATTATGAATTAAAGTAAAAACACACGCAATTTTAAATTTTCTCCAAAATATTTTTAAATTATATTCCAAAAAATTTTAACTTTGACATAATATTGCATGTATAATTCAATTTTAAGATTACATGTCAAAACACCAAGTTGAATTACAGCAGGCTGTAAATAAATTGAACCAATTTTGTAGATAAAATTATTGACTAAACATTCTATAAGATCTGCAAAATGTCCAAATTTTATTAAAATAAAAGGCTGATGAAGTGGAAGGTATCACATTTATATTTATTAATCAATTAGGTGTGTACTTTAATTAATTTTGTGAAATGTGATTTTTTACCTTCTCAGTTTTGTAGTTTCGTAGTGATTTTTTTTATGTATGGACGATTTTTGTGTTTTATACAATAAATGCAAATCGATTTCGTTACATAAATCGCAGATAAACACGCTCTTCAATTTGTGTGTTTAGAGTATTCTAAAAAGGGTGTTCCGCCGACAATGTCCTAATCCTTACGAAAGTAATAAATCAAGCCGACGGCCATGCCACATAATAGTACAGGATAGCTCAGTTTACGGATGCCTTTGCCGCAAATAAATTGCAACAGCGACCGTAAGAAGTTGCCATTTTTGCTGATCCATTCAGTTTCTTCATCGGGAATAATCTCCAACCGCTCCTTATTGGTGTCAGCTAGAAGAAACTCATCTTCGGGTTCCTGCAGAAGAGTCGTCTCGTCGTTGCACAGTTCGATGTTCGGCTGGAGCAGCCTATGTAGCATCGGAATGTCATTCTCCGCTTCAAGGAGTTGCTCCACTCGCACATGCTTTCGCTCACGTGTCGTAAAAATGCTGTTGGAGAAATTCTCAATCTGATTAATCGGTTCAATCAAGTCCACAAATTCTAATTGTTCTTTTGGCTCCGGATGCTTAGCCAGCTTCTCCAATAGATCGTCTGACAGTTTCTGAGGTAACATCTTTAGCAGCTCATTTGGCGGCTCCTTTACCAACTCCTTTCGGATCTCCTCTAATGGCTCCTCAGGCACTTCTTCCACAAGCTCCATCGTCGGCTCCACTAGCAGCTCCTCCAGCACCAGAATTTTTTCAATCTCTCCTTCGACTATCTCTTCAACTTCCGATTTCAGCTGCTTCTCCAGTTCAAGCTTCAACTGCTCGTCCAGTATCTGAGCATTCAATTCAACATCCGCTTCCATTTCGGCCACTGCAAGTTGCAGCACTCTGAGAGTCTGCTCCTCTGCCGCCTTCAATTCCAGTAGACTGTTTGGGGAAGATTGCGGAAGTGACTCAGTGTTGCAATAGAGTCGAGGTGTTGAGCTGTCCGATTCACGTGACAGCATTTCAGAAATTAACTGGCTGTCCTCTGCAGTTGAGAAGTTCATTTGGACACCCGAATCATTGGATGTGTTGACCAGAGTACTTGTGCTTTTGTAACTCTCGTCAAGTTTGCTTCTGCTCCGCAATGGCTTCATCGGGCCGATGTATTTCCGAGTGCTGGTGTGGATGTAGCATCCGCTACTACTGTCCATGCGTACGGACCCTGGAATTTTGGTGGGTTTCTGAGTATTACGGCATTTGATAGTGTTGAATGCTTCATCTATTGCTGTGTCATCCTTCACTTTAGCATGACTGACTTGCATATTGCAACTGAACATCATAATTGCCTAATCGGAAAATTCGATTGGCTTCAATTACTTTTGATTTTGCGGGTTTTACTTACCCTGCACTATTTGTTGCAAGACTGACAATTTCAGATTAATGAAGCAAGACTATTTTTTTTATTATAGTTTTGTCGAAAAATGGCGTTTGTTAAAATGTTTTAAATTTAAACTGCACTGCTTTTCTGTTGAATGTGTACAAAAACATTGTGACAGACATTTACTATAATCACTTTGCCTACTCTGATGCCAAAATTAAAGCTAGTGATGCCTCCGAATATATCATTTAGAAATTACTTGTTAGAGGTAGCCCACTGTTTAATAACATGATGATTTCACATTGAATTATCTGTCACACAAAGCCTTCAAGCTATATTATTTTTATGTTTTTCTGGCAATACATTTTAACAATTGTTTTCATTTCAAATTTCATTGCCAGTAATTTGTTGAAAATGACAAAAGTTTTTATTGTTTGATTTTGACAAATGTAAGAGAAACTCCTTAAGATTATTATGTACTTTTCTTTTATTGCATTAAACATAGGTAGACGCGTCTGGGCGACTTAATAAATAAGAGCTTAGTTAATTTTGTTAAGATTTATGGCAGTTACATTTGCCTGCTTCGAAAGCTGGGCCTAAAACGAAATGCAGCAACAACGACCGGATTGCAATCCTCAGTTCTCCAGTTCCACCTTGAGCTTCAGATGTGTGGGCAACTCATTGTAGATGAGGGGCGTGAGGCGAGCTGTGGTATAAGACGAAGAGGTTGATGAGCTTATGAGATGGCCAGCAAGCCAGTTGCCAAAGGGGTACTCACTGTTGCATTTGTAAACCAGATCCGACCATATAATCATCTCCTGGGAGAAACAAAAAACGCCCAAACGTCCGCCCTTGAGGGTGAGTGTGGCATCATAGACGTTGTGCGAGTCGAGCATCAAACGTTCGCCCTCAAATATGCTAAGGAGGAATCCAGATGTGCTCAGCTGAAATGTACAACAAATGGATGTGCAACATACCGCAATCTGATGAGTCCAATGACGGGGCGATGGACCAGTGACCAGCGGTATGATGTCTTCTCTTTCCAGCCCGCATTTAGCGGATCCTTCCACAACAGTTTCGCCTGTCCGGGCGTATCGCCGGCATGCCACAAGCTGTTGCGCAACATAGAGCCAGGTCCAGTATTACTATCAATCAACTTGATCTGCACTCCTGGCTCTGCCGAGGCGCGGAAGGGCGATGAATGCCAATAGGTTTGTGTGCCCTTCTTCCACTGCACCACGTAGAATTTGCGATTGCTCTGATAGCTGAAAATGAAGCCCACGTAATCATCGTCCGTATCATCGTTGACATAGAAAGTGCCCTCGAAATCGACGCCACCAAATGAATCACTGCCCACCACCAGGCCCGGATCGGAGTTAAGAGTTTGTATTATCTCCGAACCATTTGCATGCACCTCCCAATTGGGATCCAGCTGTGCATCACCCTCCGGATCTAATATAACCGATCGTATTGTGCGAAAATCCGTGCGATGTATCATGGAATTATTTGGACAGTTATCAATGATGTTGGGTGTGCCATCCTCATCCTCATCATCCTCACAGAGGTCACCCTTGCCATTGCGATTCAGATCCAATTGATCAGAGTTTCTGGCCAGGGGACAGTTGTCTCTATAGTTGGGAATACCATCGCCGTCCATGTCATCGTCACAGGCATCGCCTTTGCCATCGGCATCCGTGTCCAGCTGATCCGAATTGCTGACCATTGGACAATTATCCTCCGAGTCCTGTATGCCATCATCATCACCATCAATGTCACTGTCACAGGCATCACCCACCAGGTCCATGTCACGATCCTCCTGCGCCGGATTTGGAATTGTCGGACAATTGTCGCACACATCTCCCACACCATCGTTATCCATATCGGACTGATTCGGATTGCGAAGCAGTGGACAATTATCATACTGATTCAGCAGCGAATCGTTATCAATATCATCGTCGCACTCATTGCCCAGCCCATCCTCATCCGTGTCCAGTTGCCTGCGATTCGATATAAACATACAATTGTCACAGGCATCGCCAACACCATCGTGGTCCGAGTCCATCTGATCGCTGTTGTAGGCAAACGGGCAATTGTCCTTGCTGTTGAGCACCTGATCGCTATCCGCATCCTCGTCACAGCCATCGCCAATGCCATCCAAATCAGCATCCTCCTGTCCCGAATTGGGCAAGTCAGGACAGTTATCGCGGCGACAGTGCGCCTCTGCACAGTTAAGTGACTCATCCGGCCAGCCATCCAGATCACGATCCCTACCACAGATCCTACCATTGCCCGCCCAACCAACGCTGCAGCGGCATTGATAGTGATAGTTATCGATTGGCACACATTCAGCATTTCTTGCGCAGATGCTGCCATCGGGACAGAGATCCGCTACAGACAGGCAGCTAAAGGTGCCATTGGCCACATAACCGTCATGACACTGGCATCTGTAGGTGCCCTAATTAAAACTTGATTAGTAACAAAAATGTATGTCAATCATTTCGATGGCTTACAATGCTATTGTGGCAGCTTGCATGTTCCGGACATCTAAAGAAGCCCATCTTGCATTCGTCTATGTCCAGGCAAGTTTGCTTCTGAAAGCCCACTGCTAGATAGTCAGCTGAATAACCTAATAAAAGCACACATATAATGAGCAAATGTAAGATTGCATATTTCCCTCTGAGTTTACCATGAGCATGAATCCCATCAAAGCCGGGCGGACAGGGTCCACAGCGAAAGCCTGGTTTGAGATTCTTGCAATGGGACATTTCATCGCAGGGCTGATAGACGGCACACTCGTCCACATCGTGGCAGGTGGTGCCATTGTTTTTCTGGCCACGTGGACAGGAGATGCACTGAAAGTAAGGTGGGAAGCCCAACTGAAGGCACTCGACACCTGGTAAAGAAGTTATTCAGATTATAAAGCAGAATTCAACTAATTCAATGAGCATGAAAACCAAACAAATAAATAAATAAGTTAGATGCAGAAAAGTGAAATATGCTAGAACTAAGATTAGTAAATGAGTTAACATTATGTAACCGCCACTTTAATTTATTTATTTTTGATTTTTGTCCAGCCCAAGATTTACCGCAAAACACAATTCGAGGCTCTTAAAAAGCATGACCAGAAAATGATAGTGAATAAACATGAAGCGCAATGGAATCCAATAATAACAGAAATAGGCATATGAAAGATGATTTTGATAAATAGAATATAACAGAAATGGGAAAAATTTTCAATTTTATTTACCAAAAATGTATCCGAAACGCAGACCAGTGAGCTATTTGAAACTATTTGAATTCGGCTGCAGCTCAAATTAAACAACGTTATTTTGATTTGTTTTTTGAAAGAATATCGTATAATTTTTATTCACAATTCATTTTAGGCATTACAGAGAGGGGAAAACCATATTTTTCGTTATAAACTCTTATAAGCTCCACATTCTGGGCATTTTAGGTTGGTTTTTCTTTTTAAAAAACAGGATGATGAGTATAGTATTATTAAAGCATTTACTAAGAACTTATTTTTGTATGGTTTATTTATTTAATTTATTTTTTTTTAATTTCTGTAAGTACTTGTGAAATATTATTATTACAGGGCGAAATAGTTGCTAATACTTTTGATTTAATTTGATTGCCATTTGTAGAGCTTACAACTTATGACTAATTATAAGTGATTTATAATGTGCTCTCTTTCTAAGTAAGTTGAATTTATAATTAAATTCTACTGTTGTGCTCTGATTCAGTTCGTAACAACCGAGTATTTGCGTGCAGTGTACTGGCTCTGCCTCTGATAGTGCTGCACATTATGTGTGGGCATTAAAATGTTGCCTAGTAATGAGAATTGTGTATGCATTAATATCGTATAATAAAACATTGATTATTTGTGTCATTCCGCTAAGCAAATCCACCCACTCCCTCTAGCTTTTGTACTTTTGCCGAATTCAATTACCCACCAACGACGACTGACTTTTATATAAGACACGACATTCCACAACACGCCTCAAAGATGACTAAGTACCTGACCTCCAGCAAAGAACTGTCCATTTCGGAGCCTGCCCTCTAATTAGCAACCTTGTTTCACACATCCATTGAAATTGGCTCGGGCAACCTATAATTTTCAATCAAAAGGGTTCAGCGTTGCTCGGACTTCTCTAAATTCGTCCGAACTGTGCATTAATAAATCAAACAATCGTGTGAATCATATACACTACCAATCAATTGGCCAGGTATATGTATACATATATTTCAAACGTAGTTTCCTCGGATTTCCAAGGAAAATATATTTTTCATTCTTAATTTTATGAACTACAATAATGCAAACCTTGCGCACTTGTGAAAATATTTAAAATTTAATTTCCAGGCAGCGAATTTAATGTTTACAAATTTAACATTCCTCACCAAAAAAATTCACATATAATTTTTTTACTTTAAAATATTTTATACAGATTTTAAGAAATCACTATCGGGCTCGCTGATTTAAAAATATTACGGGATAATGCTAATGCCAATTAATATTAAAATTTTTCCCATCCGTAACTAACCGTCTAGTATATCTAAAGAACCCACACTGCTCCCTAAGGTTCAGGGCAAGACAACTCCAAATTAGCCATAAAAAAGTTGAAAACAAAACGTGGCCCAAAACTCCACTTGAAACTTAAACTAATCAAAAAGTCAAACAGGCCGCAAAGAAGGAAAAAAAGAACCCAGTGAATATTCACATTGTTGTTGTTGTTGTTGTTGTTGTTGTTGTTGTTGTTGTTGTTGTTGTTGTTGTTGTTGTTTATGTCGTTGTGGCTGTTGTTGTGTTTGTGCTTGTTGACTTACCTGAGGGGCATGGTGTGTCCAGACAAGGATTACGTATCGAACATGTGCGTCCATCACCTTCATAGCCAACCGGACAGGAGTCACACTGAGCACCGTTCACAGTATCGTGACACTGAACGCCTCTGCAAAACGATGGAATGGGTTAGGTTGAGTTGAGTATTGAGTATTGAGTATTGAGGATAGAGTTAATCGTTGATGGGCTTATTTTTGTTTGTGGCCACATACGTATGTATTGTTTATTATTATTAATACTGACAAGCAGGAACAAATATACAACAAAAGATTGTAGAAAACGGAAAACAGCATACACAAAGCCAAATTTATTAATGATGTTCGCTGCATGAGCAAACACAAAAGGCAACTACAGAAAGAGAGAGAGAGAGAATGAGGAAGAGAGACAACAGTGAAAAGGTTACAGTTGGGACCCCTTCTCGGACCCTCTTGGGCACAAAAGCACCGACAAAGCGCACATGTGTTTGGTCTGATGTTTTTTTGGGCTTGGGATGGTTTTGGGATATTCACGGGAAGAAGAAGAAGAAGAAGCAGAAGATGGGAGACAACCCAATCCCGAAAGAAAACAAATTACAATTACAAGAAAATGTTATTAAAACCCGTTGAGGCAAAATAAATAAAAGAAGACACTGTGTGCATGTCGCTTGCTTGACTGTAGGAGGATGTCCATGTCCAAATGGCCCATGGCCAAAATAAAGTGCAGTTACATGCTGAATGGCTGAATGGCATGTAAATTTCTCTTTATGCTCGGGCGAGTGTGGGATTCGCTTATGGCTACCATATAACATTTACATATCATGGCATGGATATTAGTTACTATTCAGGTTACGGTTAGCCCAACGACAAATGCTGCGTAAGTTCAAAACTCTCCCAGGACATAACTCATGGTAATCGCTCCACGCGAGCATATTCAAGGAAGTCCATCACTCCAGCGGACATCCAACCTGCAACTACTGCGCCCAACTGACCCAGAAGCCATTTCTTGCCATATTTTATGGCAAAATCTACAATGCGTTCAAGTTAAGGAAAATAAATGACGTACTCTACGATCATGTGGGCAGAGTCAGAGACACAGACGCAGAGCGTCGAAGTCCACGACCAAGTCAAATTCAAAGCCCTTGCTGGTCAGATACTGTTTGAAAGTAACTCAGAAGTAGGAAGTCATTTAAAACAAAAAAAAAGTGAATACTTTTGTTACGGACTACACTGTTTTTTGAATACCCTTTTACTTACTCTGTAAGTGAACAACAATTTAACGTGATTTGTATAAATCAATGAGGAAACAAATTATATATTTAATTAGATAATATTTTTTGAATTGTTGCTAAACATATTAGTATTTTTTCTCTATTAAACAATTTTAATAAGAAAATAATGTACAATTTTCAAACAATATTTTTTTTATATTTCTTTCAATCATAACGAATCTGTAATTATAATAAAGAACTCAACACTGATACAATTTGTAATTAACAACTACTGCAACCCACTACATAATATTTATGTCAACTAGGCAAGTCTTGAACAACAGATTGCTCCTTATATGGATGATGGCTATAAGAATTCCACCTTGTCATAACCCACGTCAAATTCCTTATGCCCTGAGAGCAGGGAACAGCTAAATACTGCGAATATTGTGTAAAACTGAGGCGCAAATGTATTCGAGGGTTGTTGTTTCAGAGTTTGTGCTGTCATCTTGGTTGGATTCATGAGACGCAGCTGCGGCACATTCACTGGTGGGCAACAACACTTGTCAAGAGTGTGTGTGCGATCGTCAATATTTTGGTAGAAGCATTTGGCGGCAACGCGCAATTAGCAAAAAGTGTTAAGTACTTAAGTGGCAAGCGAGCCAAGCTGAGGCGGCGCTGTTGCTGTCCATGTTCGCGTCCATGTCCAAGACAAAAAGAGAGAGAGAGGGAGGGAGACACAGAAAGAGAGACAGCTACACAATCAAAAATAAGTAAAAAAAAATGTTGCGTAGGGGTTTTCGCTTTCTGGCCATGTTCGCCAGGCTGTGTTCGACGAGTCCGCCACTTTGCGCTTTTCTGCTTTGTTTCAGTTCAGTCGACCATATTGTCTTGGATCCCGACGCGATGGCATCGGCGTCGTTTGAGTGCTGGGAAAATAGCCAGCGAAGCACATCGAGGAACGCATTAGCATTTCTGCCACTACCTTCTAGCAGTTAGCATGACGAACCCACTTGCCATGTGCCTCTTGCCTTTCCCCTTGCTTTTGTTGCCCGTTCTTTTTATTAACCACGCATTCATAATTCATAATTCCAATTTGCTGCCTGGACCAGAAGACCAAAAGACTGCCTGCCAAAGAGCTATCCAGCAGCCGTTGTCTTCTTGCTAACTCAACCCCAGCCCAAGTACCGGCTCAAGTCCAGTTCAAACACTTTGCCAGGCACCACCCAAAAGACAAAAGCCTTTGGACACGGACCTGAACCTCCGACTCCAAACTGAGTAATGTGTGAACATGGATTTGAAGCATACAAAATGCTTTTAGGCTCTGATCGCAAGTTTGTGAAATAAGCCACAAAATGCTATCACGTGAAGGATGATTAAATCCCGTAAATGCTTAAGTATATAGCTGAAAGCGTAAGACTACTGTAAATACATTAAATAAAATTTTAAATTGCTTTCTTAATATACATAAGGTATTCTATGTCAACTGTACATTTGAGAGTTGTTCTTAAATAATATTATTTTTGCCAGTTTTTTATGGGTAAATTAATTGTCTCCAAATAATCTTTTTACAAAGAATTAAGTGATTAAAGAGATTTATTTTTTATGAAATGTTTATAAATTTATTTTAAATATTTGGTCAAAATATCTGTAAGATATTTTTAAATGAGGAAACGTTAAATGAGCAGAGATTCCATTAAAACTAAAAATTTCTTATTCATTCAATGATCACTCTCAAGATTCAGTTCACACTTTACAATCTTATTTCGCAGCCCATTTAAATCTGTGCAAGCTATTTCTCAAGTGCTGATGATAGATTTGGCATCCATTTGGAAACCATGATGAACCCATTTCTTTGCCAAATCACTTTTCCATAGTGCCTAACTCTCTATCGTTATTGGAGAAGCTGAGATCGCTGCCCGCATTTATCCCACCCAAATTGCTTCTAATGGTAGCGCATGCCATGCAAATGCATGCCACTTACTCCAAACAACAGGAACACTTGGCTCTCCCTTAAAGGAGTTGGTGCATCCAGTAACAGCAACAACAACAACCATATGGCGCACGCTCTGGACAAACTACAACTAACTGCAATAAAGCGGCGTTTATTTTGCCACAGGCCACTTATCTGCGAGGTTGGCAGTAGGTTGCCTCTTGGCTGCTGGCTCCAGCTACAGCTACAGCTATAGTTACAGCTACAGCTTTAGCTCAAGCTGCAACTTGGTCTCGGGCTTGGTCGCGACTTGGTCTTGACTGGGCTTGTTTTTGTTTTCATTGCTGCGCCTGCACACGGCGGACGACGGGCATCGAACCAAGCTAGCAAGCAGCCAAAGCCAGAGTCAGAGCCAGAGCCAAAGCCAGTTGGCTATTAATTTGAATTCAAGCAGTCAAACGCTGCCTCAGTCCCGGCGACACAGTCAACAGTCAAAAACAACAACAACAACAACAACCACACAACCACAACGACAACAACGTCAACGTTGGAATCAATGGCTCCACTTTTGCGGCGCGGCTGTTGCTTTTTTTGGTGCGTAGGCGAACTCGATTCGCGGCTGAGATATGCGTTCCACCGAACTTTGATGTTGCTGTGAACCAACCAGCTAACTCTATCCGGTGTCTCTCTGCACCACCTCCATCCTCTCCACAGTATTTCTCTCTTTCAGTTCACTCATTGTGTATCTGCTTTTACCAGTCAATGTTTGCTGTAAACGTTTTGTTTCGGCCAGGCCTAAGAATCTGTGGGAAAGTTGCCATAATCAAATGGAATTCTGTTTTTGGAATTGTTCACAACATGTGTATACACATGTTGCAGCTGGAATCGGATTCGGAATCTCTCCATCGCCATCGCCATTTCCATTTCCATCTGTATCTAAATCTCAATCTCCGGCTAAGATGGGTAACATAATCTCTGTTGACTGCAGCTTGATTGCATTGCTGATTATTTCATCATACGCATAATTTAAATTGAACAACAGCATCAGAAAATTGTGCGTTGAAAGGCAGTGAAACTTTTGAGGGCTGGGGGCTATGATTATAATTGGGTTTTCTAGTTTCTAGTCAGATTTGGATTTGGTAGGAGTCTGTCTTTTCGGAAATGGAAAGTGTGTCTTAAATAGTTGAGTTTCATTTTAAACGCAGACTATCATTTATAATTTTTTGAACAATTAAAAATTTATGAAATCTCTCATAAAGATAAAATATTATTTCAAATATATTTATGCAGATTCTTTATTTAAAGAAAAGTTTGTTTTAATGTTGAGGTTTTTAAAATATTTAATATAATAATTTAGCTTGTTGTTTTCTAGTTCTCTAATATGTGTTTAGAGTTAAGATTAGAATAAAACATTTTCGTATACTTCTGAAGATTTTGTGTAACTCGTTTATATCGAAAACACTGTTTAGTTAACGATTTGAAGTTATAGTTTTATTGAAATCTATGGTCAGTTAACGGTTTCTCATTTAAAAGCAAAAATACATCAGCTTATTTATTTATTGAATAACCAAGCAACACACCTCTCTTAATACAAATATATATTTAACTGATTCACACTTCAAAATTATATTAATAGGCATTTAATATAAATATTTATTGAACTTATTCACACTTTCTAAATGCTAAAAATATGCATTATAAAATTGTTGATGCTTGTAAGGTAAATATTTAATTTTTATTATGAACTACTTTTACTCCATTTAATTGAGAGTCACTTAGTTGGTCAACTCTAAATATATCTATGTTTACAATGGGCAACTCAATTTGATTATTTTCAATTTAGGCACAATGGTCAAACCCTTATAAAACTCCATGATAGCAGCGTTCAACAAAGGATCAACAGGTGTGCATCTCATTAGCGCAAGTTTTATGGCCTTTTAATAGAATTGATCTGAACATTCAACTTGGCTCAAAAGTCAAACAAAAAAAGCGCTGACCATGTTTAACTTTGACGCCGTGAGGGCTCTAAATTAAAATGATGGTCCAGTGTATTGGCCATTGTGTGTGTGTGTGTGTGTGTGTTGGCTGTTTTTTATTTGTATTTATTTTTTTTTTGGGATTCTGAGCGTTAGTTTACCACACGCATTGGCCACATTTCATCGATAATGAAAGATGACAGTAACGAGACGACGGCGTTGCTCGACGTTGCTGACAACATTTAAAACAATTTTATGCAAATTAAAATACGGTCAGCCACGGCGCACCTTCCACCAAAAGAGATCCCTGGCCTAGACACCTACAATACACACACACACACACACACATGCATGTGTGTGTACTATTGTGGTCTGTTCCATTTGTTTTTTCTGTTCTAGCCCGTTTTCAATAATTTACACAAATTTATGACCGGACTGCCTTCCACTGCGCGTGGCCAGGCGCTCACTTGTCGGGTCTCACATTTCACAGAGAGGAACCTACGGAACCGAAATCACTTTAAGTGTTTTGACACAATGAAGTCAGTCAGTTCTCAATGCTCCCTTCTCAATCCTCATGCCAGATGTATCTGTGCGGGTTCCCTGCACATTTAACTAATTTATGCGGCAGTTTCAAGTGCTATTTGTGGTCCAGACCCCACAACTGACTGATGCCCCCTTCTCCAGCATCTTCAATATGCATCATTGTATTATTGCAAAGGTTTTGTTGCATTTTGTTTAACAATTTCTACCAAAAATATGCCCCTCGATGACCGTTACCTGTGGCATGTTATAGTTTTGTTTAACATATTTATGGCATGACTATTCTGAGTCTCGAGAACTTCTACAATTTATGTATTTATTAGTCAATATTCGGTGACATTGCTGAGGGTCTGATGCGGTCTTATGCATAATTAGTTGATGGAGTCTGACATTAATGGGTCCAGTAATAAAGCCAAGCAAGAACTAGGTTTCCTTTCGGCCATGGCGTTTTCTTCCGGTTCCAAAACACAAAACTCCATATGGGTTGTGGGTGGTTTTACGATTCTGTTCCGCAAATAAAGCCATATGATTTTTTGTTGTTTTTTTTTATAGGTTTTTTCATGTTTCCCTGTTGTGCTGGGCTACTTCCAGCAGTGCTTCAAAGCATTCATCAGCAGGTGATTTCATTGTCTTTCTTTCTATAAAATTATATCACACTTCTAAGTCGACCGCAGCCCGCACAGAATCAAATTTAAATGGAGCCCTTTCTTGGCTTTATTCATAAATATAAATTAAATATTATATTTAAAAAATAACATCTGTATGTTTTTTTAATGTTAATTAAAAGTGCATAATAAACATATTTCAAAAACAAGCAGCACTCAAAGCAAATATCTCAGACATTTCTCTATCCCTCTCTCTTTTTTTCGCTCTCTCTCTCTCTTTCTCTTTAGATATCCTAATATGATTCTCTACTTCTCGGAACTCAACTCTTTATTACATCTTTTCACTCTCTCTTTACTAAATTAACTACTAATAAAAACTTATTAATTTGTAATAAACTCTACTTTCTTTTCGATTAGTTAATTCTGTCTTTAAAAGCCCATTTTATATGGTAATTAAGCCGCACAGTTTTTGTAAGGAAAAAACTTGTTAAATTTAGCAAAACTCAGTGGGAAGATTTTTGTGTAAAGTGATAAACGTGAATGACTTGGTGCTAAGTGGAGAAGCAAGATGTGATCTTAAGCCGACAACGGATTACCCATTTTGCACATTTGGATTGGCATATCGAGAGACTGAGATCTAAGCGGAATGGAATGAATGGAGGATGCCTGTCTTAAGTATTGGCCATAAGAATTTTCTATTTTATCTATATCTGCCAACAACAATCTTTCTCTCTCTCTCTCTCTCTTTCTCTCTTTGCTCCCTTTTGATTCACTAATCAGCATTCTAAGTCAACTACTCGAATGGATCTGCATGGCTGGCATTGAATTGAAATCTCAGTGGGTAACACCTATCAATCATAGATAGGAAAACCTTTAGCTGTCTGAAGTGGCAGTCAAGAGTCGCTTGACTGCATCATTAAACTATAAACAACATCAAATTGCCATTAAGGCCATATGCAAATAATTGCAGACTCAGTGAAGAGGAACCCTTTGCGAAAGCGCCGAGCGACTTTTGCGCGAGGCGGCGCCTTTTATGCCACAGGCGTCCATCTGTGTCAAGGGAACAGCATGACAAATACAATTAACATGGATGCATTGGGTAGCCACGCCCTCGACGCCATTAAGAGACGTCGGATATGAGTATATAAAAACACATAAAAGTTACGAAAACAAAAAAACACAAAAAACGACTTTTAAAGTTAAATATTTCACACAATGCACTTACAGAAAGCAGGGTCTGTCCGCACAGCTGACGCCGGGTTTGCAAGATTTGCCATCGCCAATGTAGCCGGCAGGACAACGGCCGCACCTTGGTCCCGAGGCGGTCTCATGACAATCAACGCCTGTGGGCAGGAAGAGCAAGCAAACCAAGTTGAAGTTAGAGAGTTGAGTTGGGTGTGTTTTGGCTTTGTGCTTTTGTGCGTCATATTGTTACTTACCAGGATAACAAGGATTCGCAGTGCGACAGTTGGGCTCGAGGCGTATGTGATTGTCGCCGCTGGGCTCTTTGCAGCCGGCACAATTCTCCAGCAACATGCGCAAGTAGGCAATCTCCTGACGCTGGTGGGCGACGTCTTCACGCAGCAACTTAACCAGTGCCAAAAGATCGCTCAGCGATCGTGCGAGGGCGTCTGGAACAATGAGCACAAAGCGGAAAAAACCGTACAAAATTAAGACTTTTAAATAAAGCAACAATAATTCATGAGTCGCTGCGTACTTGCAACAGTATGTATGTGTGTGTGCGAGTGTGTGTTGGAGTGTGTGGGAAGCGTTCGGGTATCTGACAAGATTAAGGCCTAACCAATGCGAAAATCGCACTCATTTTGAGCGGCTTTCCTGATTGCAACCTAATCCGCTTTGTCGCTTGGACGACTCCCAGCCAAAGACCCAGTGGTGCGCTGTGGTGCGCTGTGGTGCCTCAATATCCAGCTGCTAATGCGCTGCGCTTTAGCGCAGTTTAATGCGATGCGACAACAGAGCTGAGCACCCAACGCGAACTGTGCGCATTCAGAGATGCCCCATCCACGGTGAGTCACTGTTATTTACCACATCCAAACATATGTGCAACTACAAAGGAGCGGAACAAACACCAGAAACATCACTTGTTTTTTTTTTCCTTTCAGAAATTGCTAAAATCAGAGCTAACACTTATATTTAAAGGAATTCGTTGATATATTCATATTATGATTAATAATTTAAATATAAGTCTTAATTGTATATTAATAATTAATGTATATACATTAAATATATATTTATTTGCTTATTCTAATCATACTACTCTGCACTTCTAATCTCAAACTAAGATTACTCATTACATTTAATTTATTAATTTGCCATCTTACATATATGAAAACATATATTTTGCAATAATTTGTTTCACATAAAATATATAGAAATAAGTTTAAAAAAATACGTGTTTAATAATTTGTAACCACCAAAATTCTTTTAAATATAATTGCTATAGTTTCAATTACAAATATAAATTCTGATTGTTCTGATTAATTAATTTAAAGTTAACAACATTTCAACACTCACAGTATCTACAACATTACTTTTGAGTTATCAACATTCACTGCGATTATTGAATAAATATTGAAATAAATTCAAAACATTTATTTGTCAACTGATATCTTATCCTATTTTGAAAATTACGCTAATAAACTTGCAGCTCATCTCTAGATCTCATATGTTGTCTGACGCCATGTTAGACACATGGAAACAACTAAACTAGTCCAATGTTTCAACGGTTCCAACTGACTCTGTACATTCGGATTGTCCGTCCGACTGTCTGCTTGAGTGAGTTTTGTCAACATTGAAAAGGCCGCCGCCGTTGCTTCAACGCCCAGACGCATCCGTTCAGGCCGTATATGAGCAGGAGATTGGGTTCGGGTTCGGGGCTCACACACGATCTGTGATCTTGTTTTGGTTACGTTTCAGTTTTCAGTGGTGTGCAACCTTCGTTTCTATATCTCGACGGCGTCATTCATTACGTTTGCCTTTGCGATTTATATGCCGCCAGTTGTTTGAGTGTGTGTGTGTGTGTGTGTGTGTGTGTGTGTGTGTGTGTGTGGGTACAGAGCGTGCTACCAATTTGGTGTTTTGCACTGAGCTAGATAAATAATAATTATGCTGGGTCGACATCAGCCAACCAAACAGCACTCAACGTACCCAAAACGAGTGCACAAGTTATGCATGGGCTTTGGATCGGCTGTGGATCGGCTGTGGATCGGCTGTGGATCGGCCGTGGATCGGCTTTGGCATATCTTTGGGTTCATTAGTGTTGTCTTTTCTGTGGGCGCTACACACTCGTTTCTCTCTCTCTCTTTCTGTCTCTCTTTCTGTCTCTCTTACTGTCTCTCTCTCTGGCGATTAGCGGCAACTTATTGGCGGATTGGCAGCAGAATGTGGGTACTTAGATATACTTTAATACTGTTGCCAATGCCTGGTAATTAATTGGCTTCAGATTTATAAGGCATTATCGCATTAAGCAACGACATTTATTGGCTGTGGGTAGGGAAATTGAGTTTGAACTTGGCAGCAATGGCAAATAGAGAGGAATATCAACAGTATATCAAACAAGTTAATAAAATCAGCTGAAGAAGTAAATATAGTCAACTCAGATACGAATGAATTCCGCATCTCTTATATATATCTTCTCTCAGACTCTTAATCAAAGTACACCAATCTCGACTGCTATTTTAGTTGTCAAACTTTTCTGGCAAACAAATTAAACGAGCTCCGAATCCCACAAGCCCATCTATCAGTTTTTGTGTTAATTGAATTATGCGCCTTGAGTGACAGAAACGCCAACTGTTTCGGGCTAATAATTTCATCAAGCCCAACATTTAGGTAAAAATGATTTAAAGACTACGCCTTATGGAGGCCACCGTCCCACCCAAAGGCTGTAGGCAGCCCACTGAAGTCTCCGAGTCAACGCCCCAGACGACGAGTGTCGTCGACTGTTTAACGATAGGTGTGATTGGTAGATGGGTAGATGTTGAGCAGAGCTGCTGTTTGTTGCCTACCTTCACAGTCGCCATGCAAGATGGGTATATCACCACGCTCCACGTCCGTAGGTATTTCCTGCTTACGCTGATCGACGCCGTCCCGGGCCAGAGTTGGCTCATGATACCAATTGCTGCGCACATCGCGCTTCTTGTTCTTCTCTGAAAGATTGACAGAACACGGAGATGGTGGGCTGTAGAGCAGCCCACTGGGCCAAAACCTCTGACCGTCTCAACTTACCACGCTCGGTGATCTTGTTCCGCAGCATGCGGCGATTGCCTCGACGATGCAGACCCTTCTGACAGTTGGCACGCTGCAGTGAGTGCTCCATGTCTGCATCAAAGTGCAATGGATATTTTCGTTCCCTGAACTACAGACAGTTTGAAGTGATGATCTCTATTAAGGCAATCGAAATAGACGCATTCAACACTTACCAGCTTGATAACTGGATCATCCATTTGCGTATAGAGCTTTGTCAGGCTCATGTCCATGTCGTGGGAGGTGCTCGGCTTGCAGTCCACAAAGAGTGTGATTCGATTCTTGGAGAACTGCAGGGCCAGCGATCGGATGGTGCTCGTCTCATTGATGTTGGGTATCTCAAAGTTGCGTGACTCTGTTGCTCCATTGGCGCTGATGTCTAACGTCACCCGCTGCTGCTTCCGATCCAGGAAGAAGGACATCTTATGCTTCAGCATGGGAAAGTCAATCATAAACAGTGCCTCAATGGATATATGCAACTTGCGTCGCGGTCTATCAAACAGAGGGATATTTAATAAAAGTGTGTACAACAACTTTCTAAAGTTGTGCCAAGTGCTCTTCAAGGTTAGTTCATTTACCTTATGTGTCGCGTTGATATAACCACATCGCCCTTCCTGATAAACTGCTCCAGCTCGGCAGAGGCAACTGTGGCAAGGTGAACGATTATTTATTTGTTTGTGGTCGAATGGGTGAAGAATTAGCTTATTTTAACATTCCATTTATATAAATTTGTCGTAAAATTTTCGTCCTGATGATATAATTTTGTATGAAAGAAACTAATAGTTCTCTGGTTGTGATTATAATAATCATAATTTAATTAATTAATTAGGGAGCTAGAAAATGCGTAAAATCGATTTTCGTAAATAGATAAAGCCATATAAAACCATACATCTCACGCAATTTGTAAGCTTAAGTCACCAAATTTCTAAAGTATATTGTCAGTAACACCCATACTAAATCTGGAATCTGCCCATATGCCGATTTTCGGAATATAATTTTGACTTGTTTTCCGACCAAAAATCACGTTTTCAACTTTAAGTGTACGATTAATCTAGACGCCAAACTATGATTAAAACGCCCTTGCTTTTGAAAATGCGTTGAGTTTTGACGAAGTTACGGCATTTTGAAGGTTCGACCTATGCCCATATGCCGATATGCTGATTTTCAGACTATAATTTTGACTTATGTTACGACCCAAAATCACGTTTTCAACTTTAAATGTACGATTGATCTAGAGGCCAAACTATGATTAAAACGCCCTTGCTTTTGAAAATGCGTTGAGTTTTGACGAAGTTATGGCATTTTGAATGTTCGACCTATGCCCATATCCCGATTTTCGGACTATAATTTTGACATATGTTCCGACCCAAAATCACGTTTTCAACTTTAAATGTACGATTGATCTAGAGGTCAAACTATGATTAAAACGCCCTTGCTTTTGAAAATCCGTTGAGTTTTGACGAAGTTATGGCATTTTGAATGTTCGACCTATGCCCATATCCCGATTTTCGGACTATAATTTTGACATATGTTCCGACCCAAAATCACGTTTTCAACTTTAAATGTACGATTGATCTAGAGGCCAAACTATGATTAAAACGCCGTTGCTTTTGAAAATGCGTTGAGTTTTGACGAAGTTATGGCATTTTGAAGGTTCGACCTATGCCGAAATGCCGATTTTCGGACTATAATTTTGACTTATGTTTCGACCCAAAATCACGTTTTCAACTTTAAATGTACGATTGATCTAGAGGCCAAACTATGATTAAAACGCCGTTGCTTTTGAAAATGCGTTGAGTTTTGGCGAAGTTATGGCATTTTGAAGGTTCGACCTATGCCGAAATGCCGATATGCCGATTTTCGGACTATAATTTTGACTTATGTTCCGACCCAAAAATAAAAGTTCTGCAAAAACTTATCGCTGCTCACTATGCTTATGATTGATTCAACATTTCTTCAATTTACATAGGTATATTCTTTATCTATTATAAACATTAGATCAGCTCTCACCAGGTGCAACCAAGAGCAGTTTGCTCCTGTCACAGACTAGACAAACTTCCGTTATTCAAGTGATAGTTACAAAGTATCAATTTCCAAATCAACACAACGTAGAAAACCCCTAAAAGCTAAATCAAACAATGCGATGACCATGTTTACTAATCCTCACCAAGTGCTCTGCTATTTGCTGGCAACTGGCAATCGGTTTTCGCGCCTGGCCAAGATTACAACACTTGGCGGTGTTTATTTTGGTCAGCGCTGGCTAATCCCGTCGCATGTTAACCCAAAAAAAAAAAAAAAAAAATGAAAAACAGACGGGAAACTAGAAAGCAAACACTGCACTGCATTTGCACAATCCAAATATGTAAAACCACGTCAAAAGAAATTTATCAAGAGACCAAAGACTGAGGACTGCGGACTGAAGACTGAAGACTAGTCTTTGCTCATGTGTAGAATTTCACGCATTTGTTCAGTTATTTGTCATGTGTAGGAGCAGTGCTTTGACAGGCGCATGTGAAGTGACCTTCACGATATCGTGCCACACTCTGTGGGGCTTTGGCTTTGGCTACACAAGGCGATTGCTGAATTGCAATTGTACAATTGCAATTTGGTCAGCTCGTGATCGGGCAACGCCAACGCCATTTATGGCGATGGGAGGTCGACAGCATGCAACTGCAACAACTGCAACAACTGCAACAACTGCAACAACTGCTGACAACTGCGACGTTTTCTGATGTGTGCTTGTGGATTTGTGATTTACATAAATCGCTGTTTGAGTTGATTTTGGGCGATGCCAACGAAGCTGTCCAACTGCCGTCCACCAACTGTCCGGCAAATATTTACTTCGCTGCTATCGGCCATGTTTGTCCGTAAATACAACGGTAAACACGAAAACGGCACCTACCTGGATCCAGTGAGAGTGATGCAACCTCCACGAGTGCCAGCCCCAATGCGGCCACTCCGATTAGCAACACGCGCAACCAATTCATTGCCCAGCGTTGTCTTCTTCCTCTGCTTCTGCTGCTGCTGTTGCTTCTTCTGCTTCTTCTTCTGCTTCTTCTTCTGCCTCTTCAGCTGATTTTGAGTTTGCGTCCGCTGTATTAAAAATAAAGTGCATAAAAATAAGGAATACGAAACTCAGTCGGTGGTTGTTTATTTAAGTTTAAAAATAAAATGCCATAAAATGCAGTGCGGCTGCCCCATAAAATCGCATTCAAATAATAAATAAAATTCAAATTAAATTTCTTATAATGAGTAAAATGTAAAAATGTCTATTTTTTTTTTTTTGATGAAATGTTTGCGGCATTTTTCAGATTCTCAACAAGCAGTGATCGTTAAAAATGTCTACGCCTTGCTCTGATTTCGTGCCGGAAGTGTTGCTCCGATATCACCTAGACACACAGCCACATATATCCCCCAATCTATGTATATCTTTCATCTGTGCAGCCATCTGTGGGCGTAATAAAGCATTTGCAGCTTACGTTTTTTTTTTATTTTATATCTTTTTCCACTTTTGTTGGTTTTGAGTTGGCCGAGATTTATGTTGGATTTTTGCAATCATTCTTTCGTCGACTCGTGTTAGTTAAATAAATGTTCAGCTGATGTGCTTTTGGCATTTTTAGCTCTATTTTTTTTCTTTTATTCTATTTCTTTCTTAAGCATGTGCTTTTTCAGGTGCCGGTCCAGCGGAAGCTGAATGAAAAATTTTATGGACAAGGTGGAGATTTCTTTTGTGGGATTTGAAAAATCTTTGATATTGAATCTCTTGTGCGTATTTTAAAAATTAATAAAATATACAAGCTTAATGCTTTACACAGCTGAACAACATTGAAGAAAAACGAATACAATTTTTTAACAAGCCATTATACATTAAAAAAAGATACCAAAGACATTTAAAAAAAAACTTACAATAAATTAAAATTATGTTGCGACAAAAACAATATTTCTAATAACATTGCAAATATTTGTATTTGCAATACACATTTATTAACATTTTAATAATTAAATATTTGTTATCAATGTTAGATTAAAATCCTAGTTAATGAAATAACAAAGACACCAGCATCACCTAAATATATTCAACAACTAGCCGTAATCTCTCACTTGGCCATCACATTTCAATTACAAGCCATAAATCCTGCAACGAACAAGGCAACTGTTTATCTTATTGCTCCATTACCACATTCCCTGGACTTTCTCCACACTCTCCGGCTCCTGCACCCACTAAATTAACCCGTTGCCGACAAGAGCTACCGTCAATTGAAGTAATTTGTTATCGGCCGCCTAAATCTCTAAGTGATCAAAGGCTCGAGTGGAACAACTTTATAACTTTGGCAGCTCACTAATAAATTGTTGAAAACAGAGAAGTTAACGATCAATTAAATAAAAGCAAATACCAAAAAGAAAAAAAATCACTTGAGTAAATGAGTACGCATTAATTGGCATTAGACAAGCGGCAATCGTAAAAAAAAAACGAAACTTTATTTAAGTAGCCACAAACATTTGGAGTAGTGTCATAAATCTCCAGTCGGAGGATGCGCCGTACAACAAATTGAAATTTAATAGATATATATCTTAGACTCTAACTAGCTGCGCCCATTAGGCAATATTCATGTTTGAATAACACTAGAAATTGTGGCCAAGTTGTTTGCTGGGGGATCAACACGCTTCTTAACTTGGCTTAAAGGTGTCCCAGGAATGTGGTAACGGTCGGGCCAACAGCAATGTCGTTATGGCCTTACAAGCCAAGCGCGTTTCTGCCAATACTGGTCCAAAAACTTGTGAGTGACAGTTATGGATTTATAGTGGCAATAGAACTGTTGCCATCTGACGCTGCAGCTGATCTCTACGGGTTCTCTGTGGCTCTCTGTGATTGTGGCCAATTTTAGAGACGCTCGCTACAATGTCACTGAGTCAGAGAGGCGCAAAACATATGCCATTTATGGCAGCCAGAGTAAAAGCAGACTTCACCACCCAACCAGTGTTGGACAAGCATTCAACTTCCCAGCCACTTTAACTGAGAGCTTTTTAAAGTAGTTTAAGGTTTTTATGTGCCATTTGACAGGGTTTATTAAGGCTTGTAGCAATGTGCTTTATGTTAGGTTTGGGCCAGGTTTGAAGTTACGTTTAGACAGGCTAGGAAATTATGTTGGCAGTATTCTGATATTGGTTTCAAAGTGTAGTACAAGTTTGGACAAGACATAACAAAAGCTGACATTATTTATATGGCATACATAACGTTCAACTTAGAAGTTCTGCAGGAATTGAGTCACCCTGTAAAATACCAGACCTACTCATTTGTAGAAAGAGTAAATCCAAATGCAGAACAAAATAATTTATTATTATTTTCAATAGAAAAATAAAAAACCGAATAAAAAAAATGTACTGTGAAAAAATACGAATTTAATTTTAGATTCAACGCTTTAAACTGATAATGATTTAATTATTTTAAAATTATATTATTGCGCAGTTCCTCGATTGTCACTATAAAAACAAAGAACAATTTGGAATTTTGGTTATTTAAAGATTTTATTTATTTATCTTAGATTAAGAAAATAAGCTGCTTAACAGAGATAATGATACAGTACACAATTGTCCAGAAGTGTTCATCATTTAATCTTTAAAGATTGATGACAGGATAAAACGTATGTATAAGGCAAGATCCGAGATTCAAAGTTTCTACAGAACTCAGGTAATGCGCAATGCGTAAAGCTCTTCAAGTGTTCACTGAAACGTATAAATAGACAGTTGAGTTTGCTACCGACAATCTGACCCGACCGCAGCTGAAAAGAACATTTCCCACCAAATGTCAAACGAATAATCTCCGCAGTCCTCAGGCAACGGGAGTCAAATAATCAAAAAGGCACCAACTCGATACGAGCACTAAACTCATAATCCTCGGTCCAAAATGTATCAAATACTTTTTAATGCCTTCGCATAGATATATATGCTATATATGCTATAATCATAGATCTCTGTCCAGCGCCCACGCAGTCAGCATAAGTCCAACATGTCTTCAATAGATGACAGCGCGTCGCCAAAGAGACGAGCGCACAAATCAAAAGCAATAATGCCTTGGTTAATACGTATACGTATACAAAATATATACAAATATATATATATATTTATATATATATATATATACCATATATGTGTACAGTTTGATTGACATTCAATTAAGCAAAGTCAAATGCACACGGAAGCCGCCAATGACGACCGCAGCGCAAAACTGTCACCCACTAGCCCCGGTTCGATCAAACTGATTTAAGTCGATCGAACAAGTTTGTCGGCATCATGACAAAAGGCGTACCCTGTTTATCAGCAGTGGAAATTTGATGCTTATCGGAAAAGTAATTCTATCAGATTGAATGTAAGCTGGCAGGCACCCTAAACGAACTGCGACTGGACACTCTATAGAGCGGGTTGCTCTTAAACTAATCGGAAATTGTATTACTTAAGATTTTGGTAACAAAAAACTTAATCAATCATTGCTATAATCTAAGCCTTAGACATTTTCATAGTCTCTGAAGATATGTAATTGCTTAACTGCATTTTTAATAACTGCTTAAAGTAGTGGTTTTTTATTTATTTATCTTCGTGAATAAACGATTAACACGATTTGTAAATTTAGAATATATAAAATTTTGTAAACTTATATAATCTTCTGTTTTTCTTTTCAACTGTGATAAATAAAAATGTTGATAAACTGCAAGAAATATAAACAAGAAACCAAGTTCAAAAGCTCAACCTACTAATATGAAACCAAAGAGTTAAATCCAATTCCCTAACTGCTTAAAAACAAAAGTTTCCTAGTTGTGGCCACAGTTGCCGCTGAAACTGTAAAAATACTGTCTGCTCTCTTATCTTAAGCTGGAAGAAGTAATTAACATAAATAACACAACTCTTTTTTATGATTTCAAATAAACATAAAACGTTTCTGTGCATGACTCATCTCCATTAAAAGTTGGGACAGCCCTCGTATAGCATTAGAAATTCAAATATTTTGACTGCTGCATCGCTCACCAGCATGCAACGTGTACTCCGTACCCCAGGGCGATGAAAACAGCGCGCAAAAAATGAAGCATAACACAAAAAAACAACAACAAAAATATACAAAATAAGTGATCGCTGGCTACTGCGCATGCGCCGCTGCTTCTGCAACTCTGCCGCGGCTGTCGCTGCCGCTGTCGCGTGTGGGTAGGACAAGTTTCGCGCTCGTCGCCGTCGCAGTCGTCGTCGTCGTCGTCGTCATCGTCATCGTCGTCGCCCCAGGCGTCGTGTCACTGAAATCAAATCAGCCGCGTTTAAATGCTCAACCGAAAACTCAAACTCAGCTGCGACTGCGGCTGCGGCTGCGGCTGCGGCTCCCAACATCAACTCAAACTCCAACTCCAACTGCAACTGGAGTTCGAAGCGCTGGCAAACCTGCTGTCAGTTGCTGGTTTGACACGGAAAGAAACGACGTTGGCGCCTACGCATCTGGAGATGGAGACCCGGCCCCAGACTTGGCAGCGAGTGAGAGACCCAACTAAGCTGCGCTTAGGGAAATTCTTCAACGGATTTTGCAAAACTTTCTTTGGCTTTTGTCTAAGATTTTTCATTTTGAGAGCTCGTTCGCTCTCTTTAATTGAAAAATAAAAAACTGAAGCGATTACGTGTCGCGTTCGCTTGATAAATCGGTTTCATTATGGCACGGGCATAATAGATTTTTGGTTTTTTTTTTATTTTTTGTATAACTTCCGGCGCAAGTCGAGTGGAATTTGCTTAGCTTTAAAAAGTGACAAGATTCCGACGAGCTCAATACCACTTGACTTCGACACTGCTGCGATTTTGGGTTTCTATTCACTGCTCAACGCTCGTAAGTGTCTATTTAAATTTTGGTTTTCCATCAAAAATGCAGTAGTTGACAGCTAAAAAGTTGGCCATTAAATGGTTTTCAGCTATTACACAAACGAATTTCACGCTCTTTTTCAGTCCCATTTCATACGATTGAAAGGTCTGTCAATTATTAATACATATGCACAAATATATATATGTATGTGAGTACGGTGCTGATTTCTGGTATGGTAATTGCCGCCTGCCAAGCGGCTCAATCAAACAGCTAACAAAAAAAGTTACAAAATTGTCAGTGCAATTATGGCGGAAAGTTGTTGAAACTATTTTGAATGAAAAAATGGAATGAGAAATTATCTAAAGGGTGCTAAAGATTGAATACCCTTGCAGGCATATGTCAAAACTATTAATAATGATAATAATAGTGATATTTATTTTAATATCTATCTTTCTATCTATAAACTGAATCTTATAAATATTAAAAAAATGGTTTGCACGATTCATAAAATTTGTATGTTAATCAAAGCTATTCAATTTTTAATCTTTAATCGCATTTTAAAACATAATATAATCATATTAGTCGCAAAACATAAACATAACCATAGCTGGTAATTATCAATTTATAATCCGACATGTTATTTTTTTAAATCAACAATCAAATTCCATTCTTTAAATCTGCTAACCAGCAGCAACAAACTGTCCCTAAACTTATTATTATGCCATAAACAACAATAGAACATGTCACAAATATGGCTGCTATATAATCATGTGATTATCTCAGCTTCCTAAGACACTCCCAGTTAATCTCGCAAGCCGTTTCTCGATTTGCATTTATGAGCAAAATATGAAATTATAATTTGGTTAACACTAAACCGCCAAAAATAAACAGGCAGCAAATTTTACGTTTTAGGTTTAATGGGATTTTCTTCTAAAACCAATCAACTGGTTATAAATGATATCTTAAGCGCTTTGTGAACAACCCGAACTGGCGCCAGTGTTTTTGAATTTTTTTAAACCTGTCAAAACTCTTTGCTGTAATCAAAAATCGAAAAGTCATTAACTTATTTTGATGAACCATTAAAATGAAGTTTCATTTCTAGTGAACTTGAATCACATTTGACGCCGCCAGTCCAAACAAAAAAAAAAACCTCTATTTTATTATACTGTTTTGAATTGCAAATTTAATTTGGTGCCGAAATGCAGTTAATACAAAGCATCAAAGATTTGTAAGCCTAATTCCAACTAAAACTTGAATCAGACAACAAATTACTTTTGTCTTCCTCCCCCGGCGACGATGCGCTAATTTGTTGCCACAATTTTCCAGTTGATTTGCATTTGGTTATGAACTCATAACTTGAACAAATGCTGGCAGCCGGAAATTTCATTAAAAGTAATATAATTTATGTTTTAATAATGCCACAGGTACAAACCTTATATGGCCATCCTAAGTGAGTATATGGGAGCCGACCACAATGTATATAAAATATTCAAAATAGAAAAAAGGCAGCTAACCGCAGACTGACACATCGTCGAGCCAGTTAAAAAATTGTTATGGTAATATTTTCAGTGGGCGTTTTATAATTGAATTGGCTGAAGATACAGCAGCCATTCTCAACCAGCCACAAATGTTGAAATCAAATAAATATATTATACAAATAAAACCACAGAAAAAAAATATATAAAAGGCTTGATCAGATTATGCATAAGCAAAGTGGAGAAAATCTCCAAACTAAAAAGGAAACGCCAAACAAGTTGTGAATGCTGTTAAATATTTAGGCAAAACCGACAATTATTTTTATTCTTTTCTGACGTTTTTATTGTGGTAGCCAATTGTTCTCGGCTCTTAGAGACAATTTAATTCGCCTTAATATACGACTCATAAACTGTTCAGCCTGCTTATGATATGTGTGGAAAGTTGGGTAATTAATAGATTATGACTTGACTATGGTATTTATGGCGCCAATGCAGATAAGGCTAGAGATCTATAGATTAATGTGCAGACATTGTGGCCAACGGCCTTTTAGCCAAACTGGGCGTGTCTAATTAATATGTATCGCTAGTATTTGAATTACAACAACAATTAGCAAGATTTATTGCCAGATAGGAAGACGGTGAAATGGAGTTTTGCTATGCAGCATTAAGTTATTCATAAATTGGTCAATTAATATGGCTAAAATTACAGCAATCGTGAGTTTTTCAAATTATTTAAATTATTGATCTTCTAGAAAAAAAGGAAAACAAAATGTGTAACTTAAGGCTTTTGAAATCCCTACCGTTTGTGAACTCATAATTTGTAAAAAGGTTTAAATTGGAATTTATGAAACATATTTCATTTGTAACCAAAAATAATTATAAAAAAAAATTGTAATTTTTAAAGAAAGCAAGTAAATTCGTTAAATTCGTTCATTAAGTAAAAAAGAATTCTAAGATATATAAACATTGCATATTAATAAAATTAATTCTCTCCTCTTTTTAAATAAATTATCCCTCATCTTCATTATCTAATATGCTCAAATTACAACAAAACCGAATCATTAAATATATTACAAATGATTTATTCTTGTCTATATTAACTTCCTCTTAGGTTTTATACTAATGGGAGCTTTACGAATTGTAAAAGTTACAGTTATTTTACTCAGCTTGCATTGCCTTCACTTTCGAATGCATTTTCCTCCATTTGCTGTGACTTGTTTAACCCACTTAAGAGCACTTTGTTGCCTTCACACTCACCTCTTTGTCAAGGACGTTGCACCACGCCAACGTTGTTGTTTCCGTTGTCCGCTGTTTACTATTGGCCACTTGGGCTTTCAACAGCCTCTGTAGCAGCTTCTTAGTCGTACTTATATCAGACAGCTCCTTCAGCTTCTGTCACTTACTGCTGTCAAGGCGAATGTATTTAGAATAACAACAACTTAAGTTATTTTTATGGATGCTGCCACACTTCATTTCCTGAATTCTCTCATGTATTTCTCTTTTTATTTTGCGTATTTATACACTGGTGCAAGATCAAACAGCAACTAGCAGCAGCGAAGGCTTCTCACACTAGTATATGGAACGATAATAAAACGGATGCATTAAAAATTTAAAACCCTTTTTCAAGAGACGACAAACATAAACAACAAAACATACACAAACAAACAACACACACACACATGAGCACAACACATGAACAACATGGAGCACACGCGAAGATCTTTCCGATTGATTTTATTAGAACGAACGGCACACGCGACGGAGGCGACAACGACGATCCTCCAGCGATGGCAACGGCTACACAACTGAGCGGACCTGTGCGGTGGATGTTGCTGTCGTGTAGGCAGTCGGAGGCTGGCCGTACGGTGTTCGTGCTAATAAAAATTAAAACACTTTTATGCTATTAACAACAAGAACGCGAACCGAAGGCGAACGCGAACGCGAAGCCACCTTGACAGCAAAATGGAAATGAAAATCGAATCGAAACTCGCCAACGAAGGAGGAGGCTGTCAAAATGTGCTACGGTGACAATTTAACAGGCATCCGTCCGTCCACCCTCTGTTGTTATTTGTGTAGTAATGATTCTTATAACAACAACAACAACAACAACAACAAGAACAAACGAGACGAGCAACACTAAAAGCCGTCATAGATCACGATCTCGATCAAACACAGCAAGTTAAATCGCGCGCATTTGTCGATAGTCGCGAGCGTTTATCGTTTACCTCTGCTCTCGTACGTACCGTCTTGTTCAACGTGCAAACGCACACTGAAGGGTACCAGTCGCGACAGCAACATCAAAAGCAGCAGTAGCACCAGCAGCAGCAACAGCATCAACAGCGACGACGGCGACGGCAGCAGCAGCAGCGCGAGTAGCAACAGTTGTTGCAGTCGTCGTCGCCTGATTGCAGTTTGTTTTGTTCTCAGCTGTTGTTGTTGCGGTGATGCTGGCGTGTGATGTGGTTGTTGTTAACTTGTTGCTGTTTGTCGGGAGAAACGCGTTCAGCAGAGCAGCAGTCGCAGCAGTCGCCGCAGTCGCTGCTGTAGCATTTTGTCTTCGTTTGTGTTTCTTTTGACGCGTGAGTAAGCTAAGACGCCCACGTGCAAATTTGCGTAAGCATGCGCAGAGTTGCCAGACTGTTCGCATATGTTTGTATGTAACAGAAAATGAATTGAAGATTATGAGTTGATCGATTGCTAATTGACGCTTAAGAGATTTAATAGATATTAAATTATAAGCGAACAAAAGTGAGTGGATTACAACTTATCTGATATGCATACTGATCTGATCAAGGATGTACTTAAAGAAAATATTTTTGACAACTTACAAATTCTCCACTTACAGGTTTATTTCACTAACTATTATTGACCATTAAGAATTCCTCACTGACAGTCTTAATTCACTTTCTCACTTCAAAATTCGTTTGTTGTTGATCGCAGCATTAACCATTATTACCAATGCAAATATGTTTGTATTTACACAAGCCCCTATTTACTATCCAATTAAGCTCTAAGTTGGGCAATAAAAGCCTGCTCCTATTTGGATATCGAAACCCAGCTAAACATCAACAACAACAACAACATTGTTGCCCTTGCTCATAAACCACATTTAGCCCGAATACTGTGAACCCTTTTTATGCGTTCAACCTTGCAACATTCCCCACATGGTATCCCGGCCAGAGCACCGCCACACTCAAAAACTTCAAAACTGGGCACTTTAAAAATGCCCAGAAAAGAGGCTCATAAAAGCCCGGCACGCTCTGCAATCATTAAAAACAACAACCAAAGCACTCATTAAAACTGGCAGTCCGAAATGAAAAAATGTGATACGCATGTGGCACCTACTATTAATGGCTACTTATGCACTACAAGTGTTATTCCCTGCAACTCGTCTCCCTGCCCCAACCTCACACACAAAACTCCGTCCAAACTATAAAAGTGACAACAAACTGATGCGTAACACGTCAGTAGGCTAGAAGGCAGCTTCAGATCTTGGAGCGCTGCGACCAGTTCATCATTATGTCGCCAGCATGTCAAGCCCTGGCCGTTGCAGTGTGCATATATCATAGCGCTACAATGCACACCCAGTTTCAGGCAGCAGCACAGATTCACATCATCAACATTATCATCAGCATCATCATCATCTTCAACGCTGCATATTTTGCCTCCTTGCCTGCTTTTTTTTGGACACGACGACCACTTGCTGAAATTTCATTATGTGCGTGATTTATAAATAAGCGGCTGGTTGGGGTCTGTTGTTGGTGTAGTTGTTGCTGTTGTTGGTGTAGTTGTTGCTGTTGTTGTTGTTGTTGCACACAGCATTTTCAGCGGGAACGACCCACGCACTTTGACGGCGCTACAGCGCAGCTTGCATGTTGGCTACCCCTGTCATTTTGTTGTTGTTGTTGTTGTTGTTATTGTTGCTGTTCCTTTGTTGTTGCAGTTCATTTCGTATTAATCATAAAATTGTATTATTAACATGTTTATTTTTCGGTTTTCGAGTTTCGATTACATGCATTCCTCTGTTTATTGTGCGTCTTTTTGTTGTCAGTTTGTGTGTGCGCAAAGTGCCTTGTGAACGTGACTTTGTTGTCCAGTGTTACGAAAGTGAGCCACTTTCTAACACTGTAGCCAAATTGTCCAATCGCTTGGGAAAACTGTCTTTTATGCCCGCGACAGTTAATTGGGCTACTCTCAGTATCGCAGCATCGGCAACAGTTAAAACTGTCGCAGATGACGCGTGGGCGAGCAGCAGCAGCAGCAGCTGCAACAAGAAGCCGCATGTGTTATGACAGTTGTAAATATTATGGTTACCAAATTAACAAGAAAAGAGAAGGTCTTGGCCAATAGGGGAGCAATTATAACTACCATTATAAATATTAAAGATTGCACAGAATAATTCAAGCAACCGATGAACTGCCATCAAAGCATCAGTCAGAAGAATCGATTCCAAGTTCCTATCTTAACTTTAACTTAATTATAAATGTATAAGGAAGTTTATTTTTTATGTGCCATTTCCTCTCCCATACTATTCATCCCCAAACTCCCTTGATGTTTCCACCTGTATTTCCATCTCTTCGGCAATTCCTTGTATTTGTTTTTGAGTTTTTGAGAATATGATTTGCATTTTTTCAAAATATTTTTATTTGTAAATTGTACAATAGTTTTTCTTACTCTTAGCAACATTTAAAATGCATCCATCAAAGGAGTAAGAATTTTATAGATCAACCCCAAGCTCCATTTAAACTTGTAATATACTCGTATGCTCGGACTCCAATCCAAAACTAGTTAAGGGTCAATCGCTTGAGCGCCAGGGTTGCCCTCAAAGAGAACGAGTTTGCTATTCATCGCATATTCACGAGTAGTATATCTGATATCTGATAAATATTTAAACAACGCGCACACACACGACTATATAATTAACGTCATAGCGGGCTATAAAGCAAATGATTAACGTCGTGTTAATAAAAGACCCAATGCAAATAAAGCGAGGGGCCCATTATTATGGGTAGGGTGTAGCTCGGGCTGACCATTAATAACACATGTTAGTTTTTTGTAGGTGTTGTTGTTGTTGTTGTTCGCTATTTTCTATTATTTTACATTTGATATTCTGTTTTATGAATAAATTAAATTAAATTAAGCAATAAGCAAACTAACTAGAGTATCTAATATTACGCGATATTACGTCTTAAGCGTATTTTATGATAGCTTTTAAACATTTAACGGCCTAGACCAAAATATATACATTTATATATATTTTTGATCTGCTCTGGCATATTTGTTGTCATTTAACATTTTAATCTGTAACTTAAATGAGAAAACTCGCTAGCAAATTAAAAAGCCTTTTGTTCCGAGCCGCTTCAAAAACGGTAGCAAATCTTAATTAAGTTGTTTCCGCTGTTCTTGTTGTCATTGAATCTGTCAGCAGATACCACGTACTTTATGTCTTATCCACACCAGAAACATCACTGGAGTCGCCACAACTGAAAGTGCATAAATTTGATTGTTTAGTCTCGCTGCATATTGTTTTTTTCCTATGAGTTGACACAAAATGATATATGGGCTCTTAGCTGGATTTACAGTGTCGGATTGAGATTAGCATAAACTAACTTTTGGTTTGTATTGTTGTTGACCACTCAAGGTCAGCAAATACCTCTGAATAATGAACACTCGTGAAAGGAAGATCCTATTATGAGTGGCAGAAAGGTAGATATATCAAAAGTTGCATCTACAAAAAAGTGGACTTGAAACCAAGAGTCAACTAAGTCGCATTAAAACTTACTCAAAGCTAAAACTAATTAATAATTAATAATTAAGACTAGTTTACTATCTACAGTTCTTCAATTAAAGTGTTAACCTTGGGCGGTAACTTTGAATAAATTGAAAACTATTGAATATTCAATTAATTTACTAAAGTATAAAAATAACTATAAAAAATTCAACAATCATTGAAAATGTGAATCAAAACTTTCCGTCTAAGCTAAAATAATTTTCAATAATCTTTCAAAGATTTTATGTAATCTAAATTTATAATAACCATCAGAATCATAACTATAATCTCAACTCATCTGAACTTTAGTCGTTATCCTAATCCAAATCTACAGCTTCCACTTTCATTTGCTGTGTGCACCACAGCTCCTGCCTAAGCTACCTTATAACCTATTAACCCTATGCCTGGCTATCCTTAAGCTCTGACCACAAACTCACTTTCCCATTGTGGCCAATAGCTTTACGTATTTAGACCGCAACATAAAACCCATCAATTTATGCCGACACCAGTGAAAAGTGAAGTTGATGATGGGGCGTCATAAAAAGGCAAACGGCAGCGTGACGATGACGACCTTACTTCGGGTATATGTTGGGCGTCTTGGGCTGCTTGGGCTGGTCGGGAGTCAGCTCCTGGCACTTGATGGTGACAACACTGACGCTGACGTCGTCATCAAAATCCAGCTGGGAGGCAGGGGATGCACGTGCAACCGGAGACTGTACGTCGCCATTTGTCTTTAGGCGCACCACATGCGCCAGCTTTGTGGTTGCCGCCACTGCAGCAGCCACCACATTGCCATTGCCACTGCCATTGCCATGTGGCAACGTACTGATGGGTTTCTGTAGCAGCTGATTCGAAGAGTCCAGTCGATTCGAGAGTGAAGTGTGACGATTGTTGACCGACTGCGTGAGAGAAAAAAAGATTTAATCAATTCAATAGTCTGTTAGCGATTTCTAAAAAATTCATAAGACGATAATAAAAAAACCAAAATTTAAATAACAAAAGTGTAATTTTCTTCTTAAAAATAATGTGTAAACCTTGCATTACAAAAGAGAAAGTTTTGGAGGGTGATTTACATACATATATAATATATATAACTAGAGCATTTTTCGCACAGTTGTGACAATTAAGATTAGTTATTCAAATGGGTCAATCTTTAGACCTTAGGATCAAATGGGTTAAGTGGTAATCGTTTTTAGACTTTCTACTCACCACATTGTTGTTGTTGTTCATGCGACCACGTATGTTGTACAAGCCATAGACCAGAGGATTCATGCACGAGTTCGTCGAGGCAAATATGAATAGGGCCTTGCGTACCACTGAATTAACCTTGACCACAGACGACTTATCCAAGGAATACCACATACAGATGAAATAATATGGAGTCCAGCAGATAATGAACACAATCACAATCGTTATGGTCATCTTGAGAGTGCGTTTCTTGGCCCGACTCAAGACATCATCGTTGGAGCGACGGAACCGTTCAGCGATCACATCCTTGAGCACACGCTGGTTCTTGCGATAGATCTCCAGATAGATGGCGCCGTAGCAGTAAATGAATGCGATCAGTGGGAATGCGTACATGGCACACATTGTGGCGATCTGATAGAGACTGTCAACGAAATCGTTCACAAACGAATGAAAGGTGACGCATTGAAAGTAGCCTTTAACTTCTGGATGCTCTTCCAGATGGAAGAGAAAGGCCTGCCGCATGTAGGAACATTGACATTGATGACATTAATTGCAAGACTACTGTGGCGCAACAAACCCACCTGCGGAATGCTACATATGACGGAGCCCAGCCAGGCAATGGCCAGCATTGTGCGGCCACGATTATGGGAGCGTTGCAACGGCTTCAGTATGGCAAAATATCTGATATGAGAGAGACAGAGAGAGGGAGAGAAAGGGAGGGAGAGAGATCGAATCGAAAAGAAAAATACATATATAAACTCAAATGATAGGCAAACGATTGACACTTTGTGTGTCGCCTTATCTGTGGCAATCAATTGGGTGCATTAGCGGGCACGAGCACGATCACGAGCTGAGCCAGAAGGCGGATGCAAGTCAACTCACCTGTCCAGCGATATGCAGACCATGACAAAACTCGACAAGTAGAGGCCGAAGACGCGAAAGAAACTCATGAGACGGCACATCAGATCCGTGGAACGCCACTGCACCGTCCATGCCCACACAATCTCCAGCGGCATCAGCAGAAACGTCACCATTAGATCGGCAATGGCCAAATGCATTAGCATGATGTCAATACGCAGGGGACCCCGCAGTCGACGCTTCGTCAGCAGGAAGAGCACCGTGCTGTTGCCAATTGTTGAGATCACAAAGAGTATGCTGCGGATTGGAAAAGGTCGTCGCGATTAATCGGTGAGTTGTCTTTGTCTTTGTTGTTGTTGCTTTTGTTGCTGTTGTTGCTGTTCTCGTCGTGGTTGTGCTAAAGCAACCAGGTGGGTGGTTGGTGCGTAGGTGCGTTTGGTTCGATAAGTGGGTCATTGGAATTGAACACTTGGAAAAGTTTTTAAGAGTGCCAAGAAAAAGTTGCAATAAACTCAAAGAGAGCATGTTGCAACAACCTTATCAGCATATTAATACTCTATGTCTATATCTACAAAAAGGAAAATTAAGTCGTATATAAAAAAAAGAATCACAACAAAACATTAAAAGCCACATTAACTATAATTATAGCCAAGACTTTAGTTTTAACTATATGCTCTCAACAAATGCTAACCACATATTTAAGCCTCTTATTCATATATCCCATAAATATCTGAAATACATTAGCAAAACACAACAATACATATAATGAATAGTGTATTTTCAAGTCCTACGCTCTTCAATCAAGTTTTTCCACTTGTTTTTTACTTCGTTTAATCTAATTAATGACAAAATTTATGTACTACATTTTACACAATACGACTCCAGAATCTCTGACTTTTAATAGCTGAAGCCAAGTTAATGTGGACATAAACTTTGAGACCAGATTAGGTACGATTTTTATTAATAATTAATAATAAATATAAAAAAATTTAATTACACAATGAATTGTTGTCATATTAATTTTGATCTGACACTGTTTGAGATATTTACAATCCAATCCGCTATTAATTCATACATCCATAATTTTTCTGAAACTTTTAGGATGACAAGTACAAGTTTACACCCTTTGAATTGAATATTTAACTGCCCATAATAATATAAAAATGCGCAAATTTAATAAATAATAATAAAAGAAAATATCGTTCTATAAATTAATAGATTCGTTGTGTTGTAAAAATCTCAAATAAGTGCAAGTATTTGTTAATTTGTTTATAAAACATTCATCATTGTAAATGTATTAAGTACTATAGCTATAAGTATAAACAAAGTTAACGATTATTTCTACAAATAACTTTGTAATCATCAATTCTCTACATGGCGAAACTTAAATTGTACTTTGTATGGCAATTTTAAAGTAAACCCAGTAACAACTATTTTAATTATCTGTAGATCAATCATCTGTGTATATTTATTAGGTAATTGTTGCTAGTATATAAGCACCTAATGCCTTTATTTGTTATAGTACTCGTATCTTCGTATTCAAATTGTCAGATTGATATCTAGTGGCTGTAATCAGTTAACAATATTACGTATCCGTATTATAACCCATTCCAATTTACATTTAAGCGTATCTCAATAATTCAATACCCGCAACAATAAACACATATTGGAACAAGTAAAAAACATATTATTTAACTTAATAAAATAGATCCGTAAACTACGAAGCACTTTCTACGGGCTTCTTAGTTGGTTTTGTGTCAGCCAATCAGTTGAATAGATCTGTGTAAGTTTCGAATCACTTTATTAAAGTGAACCCTACGCTGAACCACAGCGTTCAAATTCCAAGTGAAAATTATTAAATCTGAGACAGATAGACATGAACACGACATGATTTATAACAACATCGACACCTACACAACAACTGATAAGTTTAGAAAAGTGCATAGAAAAACTCTGCTTATCAACGTGACTCTGACTGTGAATGTAAATACCAAAGTGCAACAATGCCGGCCCGGCTGGGAAATGTGTGGGTGATCTCACTTGCTCCGCTGAGTAGGAAGTGAGATCGCATTTCTTAAAAAACATACTACTACAAAGAAACAATATATATATATATATATATATATATACATATATATATATATACATATATATATATATTTCTCTTACTCACCTGTAGACTATGATGGACAGACGATGGCCGTTATTAAATATCATATCCTTGGAAAAGTGCATTGTTCCATTGGTATTGTTCACATTTGACCAATCACGCAGTATCCGATGATCATAGATAACTTCATTCACTTCCACAGATTGGGCCATTTTCATATATGGTAATTTTCTTTTTTCTATTCTGCTTTGTTTACATACCAAAAATACATGCGGTTCAAGTCAATCAAGTTTTTTTTTTTTAAATTTTAGTTATTCGCTGCAACATTTTAAATAAATAAAATATTTAATATAAAATTATATTTAATATTGCTAAAATTGAAATCAAATCTTTCTCCTGTTCAGTTGATAATTTGCTTGCCTTAATACATTTTTTAATATTAACCAAATTTTACACAAAACGGAAACGGAAATAATCAGCAAATCTGTTTATTGGAGTCAATTAAAATAGTATTTTATAAATTGTTTATAATTTTTGTTAGGCCTTTTGTTTGTATACAAAAAATCAATATGTTTTTGCAAAAATGTATAGAGCATATGACATTTTTGGCATCGTTTTGTACGTTGTTAGGATGCCTTTCATGAAAAATACTTGCACTTGATTGAACTCGATTATTTGATAGGTATTCATGTACTCATACTTAATATATATGCTATTATTTATTTGCGTTCCAGCAAATTTGCTGTGTTTTTCATCACGCTCGACTGCCAGCCTTGTGTGATAATCATCACAAAAACAGAAACTGAAACACAATCTAAAGATACAGAACGTTTTTTGTATTTGTTCGCACTTTGTTTAAGGAGCTCCTGAGAGACCGGCCTCCGCGCCCTTAACTCAATTCAATTAATTAATTTCACTCATTTTGACACCACGTCAAGTCAAATGTTTTCTTAGAATTGTTGTTGTGGCGTTTTATTTGTAAATAGTCAAAAACTTGACTCGTATTATTATTATTTTGATTTTCGGTTGCATTCAAAACATCGGTTTTTTTTGTGAATTTTGACCTTGAACTAATTTTGTTTCCCATAAATTGGAATATATGTATTTTTATATGTGATAACAAATATTCCACTTATGCTGTGTATGGGTCTTTCATAATGAATAATACTCTTATGCTTGGTGTCTTGGTTAATCTGTTAATCAATTGCGCTCAATGTGGCAGACACTCACTCAATTGATGGGCAACAACAACAACAGCATTATAGATAATGATTGTATATTAAACAACAACAACAACAACTAATTCCTCTCTCAGTGCATTAATCCTTGAGCATGCTCAGTCATTTCTGTTATTGTACACAAATGTATTATTTATTTCTTTAATCACTGGGTGTTTGTTGGCCTTTGAACTTTTGGTTAGGTAAAATAGAATAAGTGGATGTTCTGGAGGCTCGCCACTCAAAATTGTACAACAACAAGGTAGAAAAGTGCTATTTTGCACGCCGAAGATTGCATACCCTTGTACTGAAATTGATTATAAACTTAAAATAAAATATATAGAAAACCAACGTTGTTCTTTGCAAAATTGTAAATCTAGTGAGTTTGGTTCACATATCTTGCGAAACACAATATTTTTTTCGTATAATAAATAATCGGTTGATCAATAGTAAGTCATCTAAATGATATAGTGCTTTGATCTGAAAGAGCGTTACACGCCGCACAACAAAACAATAATACAATTAGCAAGTATTGAGAAATAAATATACGCCGGTTAATGTTTATCACATCATTAAATATCTTTAATTAAATAAGACGATTGGCAGCAATAAACGATAATTATACATTTCACGCAATTAAGAAAGAAATACTATATATTCTTGGTCTTAATAGTCACTGCAAAAATAGTTTTCATTTCATTATTAATTCTCTCTATGCTAAATTATGTTATGCAACACTGCTGATATTTACTTAAGAACAAATTTAAGAAATCAGTCCACCTATTGTAGGCGTAATCAGTAATTACGTCTACACCTTAATTCATTCCTTTTATTTTCCTGTTATTCTAATGCTTTTTATTTCCGTTTTGTTTTGCGTTTTCTAAACACGCGCATGCATCGAGGTATTTGTTTTGGATGTTATATTGTAAACAAGCATATTATTATATTTTTTTTTCTTCATATAAGCACTGTTATTGTGCGGATTTTGATCATTTGCACAACTCATGCTTAGCATCTCAGTGCGATCACTTTGCAACACTGACACTGCCCACCCACACATACACAAACACACATACACTGGGAGGCGTGAGTTATGTTATCGATATTGCATTTGCTGGCGACGCTGTAATTTACGGTATTGCCGCGGACTAGTTGTACTATTTGCACCGTGCGGCGTACAGGAACTGACTGAAATGTTGGGGTGGCTGCTGGGGCAGCTGATGCTGCTGCGTTGGCGCCGTGAAATCGAAATCTCGACAACAACTGATAATCAAATTGAACAAAAAAAAAAAGTAAAAAATATATATATGTATTGGCAACACTGGCCGGACTGATAACCGGCAGCAGACGACCCCATATTGCCACATACACTTATGTGCACATGTATGTGTGTAATTATGTATATGTGCGTGGAGTCCGCCCGCATAAAATGCCACATTTATCAATTGTCTGCTATAATTCAAAGTTCAGCACTGGTCTGTCTATCGGCATGTCTGACTCCCGAATTGACAAAAAATAAAAATAAAAAACGCTTCTCAGCGCTTATCAACTTTGGACCAAGCGTGTTTAAACACACACAAAAAAAAAGTTCATTAAATATTTATAACGAAATAAAAAAAGACTCATTGCGTTATCTGCGGTCACTGTGTCTGGTGGCGGCAAGTCTTGACTTTTTCTTTAATAATTTTTAGTACATTACATATTATACACATTATAAAATAATTAAATAATAAAAAAAATGTTGGAATACTGCGTAGTAGTTTATCCTTTTCCGGCAACACTTCCGTTAACTTTGAACACCCTTTGACTTCTGTTTTCAAGCGCACTTCTGCAGTTCTCAAGGTTAACCATTTTGTCCATAGATTTTTTTACCCGAGTCGCAATTCGCCAATATTTCATTAATGTAATGAGCACAAATGGCTGCCAACAAAAGGATTTCAAGTTCATGTTCCCATGTCCATGACAGTCCACGGCCCGCTATTGTATGCTATGAATGTGTGCGTGTGTGCGAGAGTGTGCCTCCATGCACATACACACGTGCACACACAAACACACACAGTTGCGTGTGCGGCTCGTTATCCAGATGCAACTGGTGCGATAAGCCAGCATTTTGTCGATTTTAATGAGGCACTCATTTGCATTTCAGAGTATTCAATTTTCAATGAAACCTACCCAAAACACATAAACACATAAATTAGTATATGCATAAATTATTAATCAAAATCATGAAGTAAATAAATTTCTAGCTCAAAAAGCCCAAGTGTTAATCAGTACATATTCAACTAAGTTTAATTTCGCTAAAAATAATATTTATTTTCGTTCACCTATTCTGGACGCATGAAAGTATGCAACTAAATTTCGGGTTATGTTAGCAAAACATAATATAAAATTTTAATACAGATGCAAATCTAACCATGAAATACATTTAGTCAACAAACTATGGATATAGTTTTCTTCTCTCATTAAAATACCATGAGAATGTCCCTTTGGAATGCGGTTCATTCCTGAAACAAAAATGAGCTGTTTTAAAAATTATATTGAATAACATTATCCTTAGATAAGAAATATTTTGAACAATGAGCTGAGTTTAATTTTTATTTATTTATTTATTGTTAACTAGAATCACTCGACGCCAAAAATACAAAAATAAAAAATTGTTTAAAATTAAATTTAAAATAATAACAAAATTATAAATAAATTTAAAAATATGAAATACTTATAGGATTTCTGGGGAAAACTACGGCGCCATTATTTCACAATTACAACCGTTGCTCTTTTCATTAGGTGGCAGCACAGAAATATCGATTGCCTAATTTAATGTCATTGCATATATCGAGCACAAACCTCGAACCAGTTCAATGAACTGAACTACATAAGTAACTTTCACGTGTTGCGGGTTTTGTTGTTTTCATACTACAATTAATGAAAACCTAGCGAAAATGCTGCGCAAAGCGAGTAAAAAGCCCCAGACGGTGGCCGAAAAGGTGAGCCAACTGCTGGCACATCCCAACGGAAGCGATAGCGAAGATGAATCCGATATTGATATGGCAACTGTGGCGCGCGTCGCGGAATTCAACGACGAATACGATTTACCCGACGGACGCAGCACCGAATTCCGTAAGCGCAATGTTAAATTGCTGTCCGAGCAGAGTGAACGATACAAGGGCAAAATCAGCAGTCGCAAGGAATTGGAGCAGGAAAGCGGCGAGGAAGACGCAGACGATGATGACGATGAGGATGAGGAGCTGGCATACGAAGAGAGCGACTCGGATGAGGATAATTTGAAGGCATTCAATGAGAAATTAAAGGCAACCAAGCAGGAACTTCAAAATAAAAATGATGATGACAGCAGCATGGAGGATTCGGACAATGACAGCCAGCGGGTGGAGCAAGATGAAGACGACGACGATGATGATGATGACGATGATGATGATGAGGAAGATGATTTTGAGAACGACTCGGATAATTCTGCTTCTGAAGCAGATGCCAATGAAATCATGTCGAAAACCAATCAACAGGCTGAAATACAAAAAGGACTCTGCGTGCAAAATCAACTGCGTATTTGGGAGCGTCTGCTGGAGTTGCGCATCAACACGCAGAAAGTGACCAGCAAGGCGAATCAATTGCCGCTACCCGAGGCACTGCGTCACGATAACGATGAGCTACAAACGGTGCTGAAGGAGGCGCAGGAGCGCAGCTCGAAGCTGCTCCAACAACTGCTTGCTCTGCAGATGGCATTGACACAGCAAAACGGCGAGCTGAGGCAGGGCGTCAAACGCCAACAGCCGGCGGAGGAGAGCGGGCAACCTGAAAGCAAACGCTTTGCAAATGCACTCCAGCATAATTTTGAAAATATGCGAAGCTATCGCAACGAGGTGCTGCTCAAGTGGGATGATCGCACCAAGCTGCTAACGCCGGGCGCTGGTGTCAAGCGCAAATCCTTGCAGGAGGACTATGACATCATCAAGAAAATAGACAATGCGATGGCGAATCGGGAGGCGCTCGTAGAAAAATCACAGACGCCCAAAAGCAATCAGCAGTTGCCGGCAGGCGATGGTGCTGTCGACCAGGCAGAGTCTGCAGCAGCAAACAGCCAAAGGCAACCGGACATCTATGATGACAGCGATTTCTATCACCAGCAGCTGCGCGAACTCATCGAGTTCAAGGCCAGCACCACATCCAACATGAGCGACATAACCAAACAGTTTGTGGAGCTGCAGAAGCTGCGACAGAAAATGAAAAAGAAGGTGGACACAAGGGCCAGCAAGGGTCGAAAGTTGCGGTTAGTTGAATTTGTGTATTAATTTAATATAATTCCAAACTCAATTTAAAATAATCTATTCTGCAGTTATGTGGTGCACAACAAGCTCATCAATTTCATGGCACCCAACGAGGCAAGCGACTGGACGGAGGATTCCAAGACGGAGCTATATAGATCGTTGTTTGTGTGAAATCCGAGTTGCTTTTGTTGGAAAAGTGTTTGATAGCAAATAAATGTTGATAAATTATAAATCTATTAAAAAAAAACAATATTTTTCTGTATTTGTAATTAAAAAGTGAGCTAACTTTTTATAATTCTAATTCACATTCTTCAAGTACCATTCGTTTTGGCTAAAATAGGTCAATTCTCAGAGATCGGCGAAAGAAAAAAGTCCATCAGATGTGTGTAATTTTAATCATATCGAATTTCATTTTTATTTATTTCATATGTTGGTTTGCGTTTAACTGCTAAATTTGTATGTTCAACATTTGCTTCGTTTATTATTTGATTTATTTATTTACTTTTAACTGGGTATTTTATGCAAAAAAAAAAAACGAACCGGTCAAATTGCATAACAATATGGCTTCAAGATAACCGTGTAAGCGTTTTTTTTTTAACCCATTACCGTTTCGCTTATGGGTGACAACTTGTGTGTGTGAGTGTGTGTGGAGGGGAAGATTGCAGATTGATATTATTTGCTTGCGGTTGTTCAAGTTGCTTTTGTTTTTGTTTTTGCTTTTGTTGTTTTTCATTAGATACATATATAATATATATAAATTGTTAATATATTAAACTAGTTTTCCACTGATGCACGTACATACTTGACTTGGTATTCGTTTAATTTACTTTGCTAGTTTCGTATTCTTTTCTTATTTTCATTTATAAAATTATTATTCTTTATGTGATTTAGTATGCTGTTTCGTCGTCTAAGTCACTCTTAGTTAATGTTTTTAATTGTATATATAAATAAGATGTTATGCAGATAATCGGACATATAAACAACAAATAAAAATTCCATTCGAATTTCTCTGCAGAAATTCCTGTGAAAAAAATAATATAAATTACAATTCTGGTTTTTGTTTTTTTTTTTAGCTTTAAGGGGATAAATGTTACACATAATTTCGAGCACGTTTTCATAAAATAATTTTCATTTAGTTTGTAAGAGGTTTATTTCGATTCCGATGCTTTGGATTCATTGTCAAGCTCTCATTAAAAATTAATTAACAATTAGCAGAAGAAATATAGAGCGCATAATATAAATTAATTGTTGTTCTCTTGTTAAAATATTGCACTTAAATGAGGATGAGAATTGCAAATTTTGTTGACAACTTAAATGCTACAAAAGTACCACGACACAGACAAATGCGTACAATTTTGAGAAATCGAACGGAATACTGGGCATTTGGACTCAAAGGAAATACCGAAAAAATACATTAAAACTATAATGAGTGTGTGTGTGTGTGTATATATATATGAGTTTCGTGGGAGGGTCATAAGTTAATGTTGGTTTTTCGTTCACTTTTCGTACTGTTTTTGTATACAAACTACCAAATACAAAGATTACAAAAAATGCAATAAGTCATAACTGCTTATCCGTTTTTGTTTTTGTTTGTTTTTTTTTTCGCCTAATTGTTAATGGAATTTTTCAGCAACAGTGGCAGCCCAGTTTTAGTTTTTGATTTGGAAACGAGAATGGTGGCAGTTTTGGTGCCAGCAGCAGCTGCACCACTTGAGGCGACGGCATCGGCGGCATCAGTGGCAGCGGAGCTGTGTCGCGTCGCAGCCTGTAGCAGCTGCCGCTGATGCAGCTCCTGCAGAAGCACCGAGTGCTTGTCCAGCGCCTTCAGCTGTGCCGTGTTCTGTGTCTCGTAGAGCGACGACTGCAGCTGTGTGTGTATGGAAGTGACATTGGAGAGAGTGCTCTCGGCCTCGGCCGCCGTTAGAAAATTGCTTAAATAACGTTTGCTAGTTGTTGTTGTCGATGATGTCGTTGTAGTGGTTGCCATTGTAGTCTGTTCCTGCGCTGAAACCTACAAACGCAATCATTAATCATAATCAATATTCTAAATAATCGACATTTTCAGACTCAACCTTTCTGTGTGCACCCAACTCTGCGTCTCAAGTGCACTTGGCGGGATGTATAACATTCTCCATATCCTTTTGCACCGCATATAAATCGGACAGGCTCTTGGCAAAGAGCACATTCAGTTCACTCATCTTTGCCAGCTGCAACAGTGATTTACAACAGTGATTAACCAATACAGTGATTAAAAATACACCTATCTGTTATTTACAGTGGTCGCTCGCAAATTATAAAAAATATATAAATTATGTTTGCAATCGAGCGAGCGACCATTGTAATTATGACATACAGTTTGATCATTGCACTTTTCGCGTAAATTCATATTAGCCGTCTTAAGCTCGATTTCGTGTTGCAACAGCTCCGCCTGCAGCGTCTCTGTGCGCGCCTTGAGCGCAGCGACCTCGCGTCGCAACTCATCCTCTGTGGCCCCACCAGCTGCGGAGGCGCCACTGCCGCCCACACGCATCAGTTCCATTTCGCGCTTAAGGCGTATGTTTTCCTCTTTATAAGTGTGCAGCTGGCGTTTCCATTCGTCCACATTGGCCGTCGATTCCTGCAGGGATATTTTATATAGGAGGAGAAGAGTCAGCTTTAGCTGTAGGTAGCTATGACAAATTATAATTTAAACGCACCTGCAAGGCGCTGGTTAGGCGTATATTATTGTTCTTCAATGTGGCCAGCTCAATTTCCCATTTCTTGGCATTGGCGCAGCTGCAAAATATAATAAATAAACCATTCAATTGTCAGAGTCGGTGAGGAGGGAGAAGTGTCCTAGTTAATCTTACCTTTGCGCCAGTGCCATTTTCAGACGTTCGTTTTCATACTTGAGCTGCTGCTCAGCTGTGGCACCCGCACCTGGCCCAGTGTGCATGCCCACAATGCTGCCACCAGAAGAGATTGTAATGCCACCGCCAACACTGCCGCCACCACTACCGCCTCCAGTTAACGGAGCAGCACCAATGACCATCGTTGGCTGTGGTGAGGGCGTGGCCGAGCCGATATCCTGCTTGCCATCCAGAGTGTTTAGCAGCTTATGCGAGGGACTATCGGGATTGGCATTCTGTGTATTGGTGTTACTTAAATTCGGCGGTTCAACGGTGTGTGGATCGATGTTGGTGTTATCATTTTGCATGGAGCCGACAGCACGACCCGAAATTGGTGATGTATTCGCCGAGGTGGTGGGCGTAACCGCATTCGAGCCATTCGCCGATTTCATGGCATTTTTGGTGGCCTCCTTCACCTCCTGGAATTTCTCCACAAACTAAAAATGGAAAAATAGGCCATTGAGTGCTTTAATACTGCCTTTTTGCTAAAAAATAATGTCACTCACTTTTGTCAGTTCCGCCTCCGAGGAGAAGCCCAGTCCATAAACTGTATTGGCGCGCACATCGCTCCACTGGCCAAACTTCTGTGATGTCTGTGTGAATGTCATGCTGGGTGTAATTGTCGAATTAATGACCGCCTTGGTGCCCTCAACGCTAATGATGCGATACAGATTCCGTGAGCTATCATAGAAGAAGCTCACATTGACCGCCTTCATGCTGGCCGTGATCCATGTGCGTTTCGTTTTCGGATCAATATGAAACACGTGCGCCTGGCAAGTGAAAATCGGTTGTTCGCTAAACACGGAAAATTAAGCAGAAATGGAAGAAGCAGCAGCCGCACCCACAGGTGATTAATTAAAAATTCCATTAAAATTCTTGCACGTCGGCCTTAAAATTTAATTTGTAAACGCTTACCAAGGGATACAAGGGGAATGAGCAGGAGTTCATGGGAGGAACAATAAACATAAATAATCATATGTGACCAAGTTGGCAATGGGTAACTTTATAGCAGCTCCTAATTCAAATGGTAATTAACCGTGGATTGGATAATGTCGTCGTTTGACAAGTGGAAAACAAATCTTAATCGAGTAAAATTTATGAAAACATTAATTTATAGATACCTGCAAAAGCTTTATATTCGTATTATTATATCTTTATTTTGATTTGATCGCATTATAAAGCTTTCGAGTTTTGTAACACATTTCATTGTTATCATTAACAATCATTTATCCAATTGTTTACCACTTCCAGATAAGCATTTAAATTGAATTTAAGATAGTGAATAAAGTTATTTCTACTTCTTTGCAATATAAGCATTTTAATTAACCAAACCATAAAATGATTACAAAATAAAGCAATTTCATTATTTTTTGTTCGCTGTTTATTTAGTTCTTATGTGTCTTAACAACTTTTAAAGCTAAATATTTTTACTATATTTAATACTCTTTGGAGATAAAAAGATGCAATGTTTACAAATTAATAAATATTGAGAACACTGCAACAACATTTCTAAAGTTCTAAAAACACTTTATCATAAATAATACGAATACTTTAGATAAGGCATAGAATATTTATAAAGGCGCCTCAGAATAGTTTCACGGCTGTCATGGAAACGAAAAAATGTTGTTTGGGGTTTAAAAGCTTTGGTGAAAATTGATTTTGTTAATGTTGTTGTCGTTGTTGTTTTTGTTGCTGTGCCGTTGCCGTTGCTGTTGTCGTTGCTATTGATATTGTCGACACCATGTCATTGGCATTGTGGCTTTTAGCGAAAGGGGTGCCGTCCAAGGTGGTGATGGGGGGTGGTAGGCGGTGTGTGGTGTGGGTTTTGCCTTGGCGTCTAAATTGCATTATGCGCTTAAGTGTTTCGTAGCCTCGTTTTAATTTTGCTCAAGTTTACTGCAAGCAGACACACATATATATTTACATAAATATATGTACATATACGCACACCTACACAAATACACACGCACGCAAATGCACATCGACACTCACACATAATTGGTATCGACGGGCGGCGTTTGGCAATTTACACACCTACACAAATAAACACATACACACACACTCATCCATACGTAGAGGAGCATCAATTCACATTGTATAAAAGCACATACATATGTATTTACACCTCTGACACCGCCTGCTACACACAGCCTACAACAACAGCAACAACAACAGCAACATCAACAGCAACAACAACAACAACAACAGCAGCAGTAGCAGCAAGGAAAATCGTCGGCGTCGATTTTTCACACAATTTACAACATTTGCAATTGCATTAGAAAAGTTTTGCACACTTACCCCATTTTGTTTGTTAGCTGCAGCGCTGTGTTGGTTTATATGGCAACTCGTTTAACACTATGCTAATTGTTTATTTTTGTTAATTAATATACTAAAAAATAAAACACAAACGAGGCGCTTGCTGTGTGTAAAAACTGTAGGCAATGCGGCTAAAACTGTGAGTGATGTTGCCCTCAAATGTGAGCACTGTTACAATAACAGTCGCATGTTAACTAAACTGTTGTTGCCCTCAATATAGAGCTTGGAGTATTCGATATGTATTGTATCGAATACCTACTGTTATCTTGCTATTAACATTTCTTTGCGAATAATTTTAATAAGCCTTAAATATTTTATATAAACATGAAATTTCAAGTTTTTACATAAATATTTTTCCATGCTGGACACTTTTTTATTCTTATGCTCGGACGAAATTTAAATTTTGCACTTAAGATTCGCTAATAACATCGATTAAGGCAGTTGTACAAATTCATCATAGTAAACACGCATACTAGCCAGACTTTCAAAAGTATACAAAATATTCAAACTAAGTGGCAACATTGAATTTTTACCGTAGTGGCAACCAAAAAAGAAACGAGCTGCGTTTTTTCGCACATAAAAATCAATCGGAAATAAATAAAACTTGCTACAATTGCATCCAATAAATAGCTATATATGCAAAAGCTGAACAGCAGCCAAAGTTGTTGTCGCTGCTGCTGCGCTGTAGCCGTGCGATCGATCCTTGTTGGCTACGGGGTACGTGTTTGCGCCAGGGAGGAAGGGAGTTTTTTTCGCTCTTTTTGCATAAAAGCCGTCCTCTTTGCACAAGAAAAGGCGTTTTACCAATCATTAATTGAGCCGAGTGCAGCAGCTGTTAACCTGCAACTGTGTTTTTCAATGTGTTTTCGTTAATTGGTACTGAAGCTATGTGAGAAACATTATTTTAAATTACAAATATTATAATAAAAATGAAAAAAGTTTGCATATGTGTGCGTGCTGGCATGCGTGTATGTATATACATACAAATGTATGTACTATGTGTATGTACATAGGTGTGTGAATGTCGTGTGTGTGTGTGTTTGTGTGTCGGTGTTAAAAACTTGTTATCAATGCGGCGCCTATGATAAAAGCCTTATTAGACATGTTCAGTGTATTAGTCCAATTGGAATGTGTTAACCCATTACGCGGGCTTTGCCACATTCGCGAGAGAGAGAGAAAGAGCGAGAGCGTACGAGAGAGGGAAAAGTCAACATAAACAAAAAATAAAAAAACTGCATTAGCTGCGTGGGAATTGTGTAGGCCTTAACTGCTTTAATTGTGTGACCAAAATTTAAAGTTACTCTCTAATTGTTAATTTATACAATATTCAAAATATTTGATTTCTGTGAGCACTTTATGGATGTTCTAACGTGTTCAAAGAATTAATAAAAAATAATTAGTTTTGAGAAATATAAAACGTGCTCCGTAATTATCGATTGGAACTCTTCGCTTCCAGATGTGAATCTAATCCGTTAAAAGTTCTAAGTTCTGGAAGGAAACAAATTACTTAAATGAGGCGTTACAAATTACGAATCTAATTAATGGAATGTCTACTGGTCTATAAAATCATCCCAAATCCTTATTTGAAATATGTGTACTTCTTTCGGTTCGAAAAGGAGAAAACACTTCTACATAAAGATTGTGTACTTGAAATACTAAGAGTATATATAGTTTACATACATATTATTAGCTTCATGTTATTATATTCAAATTACAGGTTGAAGTTTATTGAGGGTTGATCTTTATGATTATTATTTAAAATATACATATATACATAAAATACTAACAAATTTATTTGGTTTGCTCTGCAGTCTTGCATGCGTGCCCGTGCTCTGGTGGCCAACTAAATAATGTGGAACATGATGTGCGACGTGATGCCCACAATATCGGAAGATAGCATATCGCAGCGTTCCTCGCAGTTCAGCGGCGAAGATGCCAACTTTGAGCAGCTCATGGTGTCCATGCTCGATGAGCGGGACAAACTTATGGACAGCCTCCGTGAGGCGCAGGAGCGGCTGGGCGAAACGGAGGTCAAGCTGCACGATGTCGAAAAAGAACGCGACAGTCTGCAGCGTCAGATCAATGCTAATTTGCCGCAGGTTAGTGCATTAAAAAGGAGACCACGTCCAATGTGAAACTAGTTAATATTTTTTAATCGATTTTCACAGGAATTTGCCACTCTGACCAAGGAGCTGACACAAGCCCGCGAAACGCTACTGGAGCGCGACGAGGAGATTGGTGAACTCAAGGCGGAACGCAACAACACGCGAGTAAGCATTAATCCAACCATATTCTAATCATAATCCCAAAAATCCCTTTAATTAATGCGACGATCGTTAAATGCAGCTCCTACTTGAGCACTTGGAGTGTCTGGTTTCGCGACATGAACGCTCGCTGCGGATGACTGTCGTTAAGCGGCAGGCGGCGGCTCAGAGCGGTGTCTCCAGCGAGGTGGAGGTGCTCAAAGCGCTCAAGTCACTGTTCGAGCATCACAAGGCTCTCGACGAGAAAGTGCGCGAACGTCTGCGTCTGTCCATCGAGAAGAACAATGTGCTCGAGGAGGAGCTGAACACAACCAAAGAGGAGCTGACCCAATACAAAACGGGCGCTTTGCCAGGCACTGGCGTTAACTCCGTAAGCATTGCCAGCGGCGAAAATGGCATCAAAGAGAAGGTATGTGTGTGTGTGTCCAATCAAGCGTGTAGTTTTTATGGCATACCTTTTGTTATTGCAGCTGGCAAGCGGCGGAGGTGGCGTCAACGGCGATGCTAGCGAGCTCAACGAATATGCGGCCAAAACACACGAGCTACAAACGATCATCGAGAAGCAGGTGAGGCAATAGCAACAACAACAACAACAACAATAACAAACAACATCTTTGGAAACAAGTCGCATACGCGTACTACTTTTATGACTCAGATCGCGATAAACTCGTGCGTCTGTTTATATGTTTGCTTTGGCTGTGAAAATGTATTTTACGGCTTTGTATTTTGCGCATTTCCATTAGGAAATAGGCAAAAAAACACAAGTCTTAAATCGACACATTTTAGATATGCAAATTTTGTCAGTTTAATTTTAATATCTAAATATCGAAAGAGGCAATTGTTTAAAACAAATGCCGGGTTTGCATCAGGGAATGTTATTAATTATAATTCATTTATAATTTGACTACTTCAAGCTTAATTATCCATGTATACTATGTATACTAGCTACAGCATTCGAATGCAAGACAATTTCTAAACTAGAATACAAATTGCAATTTGTCTAAATTAAGCATTATATTCTAAATATAATTAATTTTTTTTATCCATACTCATGCTATAACTAATCAAAATTGTTTTCTGTTCAGACCTCTGAGCTATCGCAATGGCAGCGTCGCGTCTCTGATCTGAACAACAAGATCAACGAGCTGGAGGAGAATATGTCTCGTGTGCAAAAGGAGCATTGCAAATCGCAGGATCAGTGTTCGAAGCTGCAGCGTGATCTGCGCGAAAATGTGGCACAAAAGGAGGATCAGGTGAGTGAACAGAACAAATCCAATTTGCTTCAAAAACTGATCTTAAATGCCCGGCAGGAGGAGCGCATTACTACGCTCGAGAAGCGTTACTTGAATGCACAACGTGAGTCCACATCGTTGCATGATCTTAACGAGAAACTAGAGCAGGAACTGCGGCACAAGGAAGCACAATTAAAGGTGCGTACATTGCAGGACATAAATATAAATATATATATTCGATATATTGGTTATGGTTACGAGGCATGGGCGAATTTCCTCTTTTCATTAAACATTGCACTCACTCACTGCCAATCGAAAACTCTCCACTATTCAAATATGTACATAAATAAATGTGTTTATATATCTTTACGATACCAGTAACTTATTAGGGAATTATAAATAACATAAATGTTATGTGTACATTTTTTTAAAAAAATGGGTTTTCTTTTTATTCTGTAAGATCGTTAATAACAACTGACAGCAATTGATTTAAGTCCGTTTCGATAAACATATCTGCATTAATATATGCTATTTGCAAGCGTGACAATTTGATTTTGAGCCAATTTTACTTTAAAGAACTCCCATTAATTTTTTACACTTATTCAAGACTCTTCCCACTTTGCTAAACCGCTTTGACAAGCAGTCATTTAAATGGCCAGTGACTTTAATCGCCCATGCCTGTTTTTGAATCGCTAAAACTGTGACTAATAATACATAATCGATGTGCCCTATCCATTTGCATAAATAAACCAAACTAATTTAACTACCCCCCACCAAAAACACAAAAACAAAAAACTACCAAAATCGACATGCAACTCGGACAGCTGCACGAAGAGAAAATCAGCGCCATTGAGGAGAAGCTCGAGCTCTCTGAGCAGAAACTAGCGCAACATGCCAAACTGCAGCCGGACATGGAGGAGCAGCTAAAGGCGCGCATGGAGGCATTGACAAAGGTAGGAAATAAGGTATGCACTCGAACTAATATGCGCGCCGACAGGTTCCATAAGTATATCAAATTCAATTCTACAATCTTAATCTTCTTTCTGTATTCTTTCTGTATAATATGTGTGTATATTTTCCGAGTATATTTTTCCAAATATCCACCTACTAACAACAAAAACAACAACAACAACCAAAGAAAAACCCCAAAAATATACAACTCTCTCTATCTATCTCTTATTTGTCCTGCACAAGAACTCAGCGCACCGACAACTGAAAACAATGAAACCTTCACAAAACAGAAAACTCCTCACTTTTTAGCTTTCATTACTAATACAAAACTAATTTATTGTCTATTTGTGAGCATATTGAACCCATTGAATAAATGTAATTAAACGAGTTTGGCTGAACGCATTGCAGGCTCAAGAACGTCACGGTTCGGCAGAGGATCGCATTCGGGGCCTTGAGACGAATTTGGATGAGAAGAGCGCCGAGGTGGTAAGACTGAACCAGCGACTCAAAATGAATGAAGAGCACAATTTGCGCCTATCCTCGACGGTTGATAAACTGCTCTCCGAGTCCAATGAGCGCTTAGAGGTGCATCTGAAGGAGCGCATGCGCGCGCTCGACGAGAAGAATGCTCTGACCCAGGAGCTGGAGAAGGCGCGTAAGGTGGCCGAGGAGCTGCATCACGAGAAGAGCGAAATTATGAAGGAGCTCTCCAAGACACGTCTCGAAATTGAGAATTTCAAGCGTCAGCTGCTTCAGCAAGAGATCGCCTACAATATACAGCAGACGGAGGCGCTCACCCGCAGTCTATCGCCCAGCAGCGTTGTCGATGGCGGCAATGCGTTCACACGCAGTGCATCTCACGCCAGCTTCGAGACGCATTCGCTGCGGCGTCAGAGCAAGTCGCGTCTATCCGAGGAGAACGCACTGGCCCGCTCTATGGCCGAGCAGGAGTGGGAGAAGCTGCAAATGCAGCAAGTGGCCCAGCAGCAGGCATACGAGCTAGTTGCCAGCGTTGCTGATTGCGATGATAGCGATGTGCTGTATGCGGCTGCTACGGCGGATATGATGTCGCCCTCGGGTCATACGGATGCACAAACGCTGGCCATGATGCTTCAGGAGCAGCTGGATGCCATCAACAATGAGATACGCCTCATCCAGGAGGAGAAACAATCGACAGAGGCTCGCGCTGAGGAGCTGGAGTCGCGTGTCGGCAGTCTGGAGCATGTGAATCTGTTGGCGCGCGGACGGTCCATGGACAGACAGAGTCCGCCAATGAGTGGACGCAGTACGCCAAACAGTCCACAGCGGGACTTCATGCAAAAATATCATACGGTAAGCATCCACTGGAACTCCTTGTAAAGCCTTAGAAATTTCTTTTAAGTCAATCAATAACTCCCATTTTCCAGTGGGTATTTAACGACATGTTTAGATATTTACACAGCTATCTAAACATATTTTAAAGCCGATTAAATGATAGTTATCAGTCAACAGTTTTCATCGCTTTTCAATATTCTTTTCCTTCTTAAAAATAATCATCCATCTAGAAAATGCAATATATTTTGTATGCTAACGTGTATTTATTTGATTTTTATGCAGCTTAACTTGCCCGTGCTGTCGAGTGATGCATCCCGCGAGGAGCTGCACGGTGGCATGTCCACCACCGGTGATTCCAGTTCGGGCGGCGCTGCTTCGCCACTGACAGCACGCTCGATGCGCTTGGAGCGTGTTGCCCAGGCGCTGGCACACAGCCAGGAGGAGCTGCGTCGCCGCACAATGGCGCCCGCTGTTGCACCCCATGTGAATGCTCATATGTCGTTGAGCAGTCACAGTTATGGCCTGTCGCCGTTAAGCTCGCGTTATGGCAGTCAGGAGTCGCTGCGTCACTACAACACCATGGGCTCCATGTCCATGCTGCAGACGCCAACGTCGGGCGTGTCGAGGGAGGCGGCAGCTGCTGCAGCCGTGCAAAAGAAGAAGGGCATCAAATCGTCGCTGGGTCGGTTCTTTAGCAAAAAAGAGAAGGTCAAGGGCGTTAAGGATACACTGCCAGATGGTTCGCCCAGCATGATGTCCATTGGCAATCTGTCTATTGGGCTAAGTGAGGTCGACTCCAATTACGATGTCATGAGCATGACGGGCGGCATGATGCCACGCATTGCCAGCGCACAGGGCTCCAAGATCAGCAGCGTCGACTACGGCAGGCAGAAGAAGTAAGTTTTTTTAGTTGTGCACGAAGGAGTCGTTTAATAACTAATTAATCTCCGCAGGGAACACGATTATCGCAACGATCTGCTGGGCGAGGCCATGAAAGCGGGCACGCCATTCGCCCTGTGGAACGGACCCACCATTGTCGCCTGGCTGGAGCTGTGGGTGGGCATGCCCGCCTGGTATGTAGCCGCCTGTCGCGCCAACGTCAAGTCTGGCGCTATTATGAGTGCGTTAAGCGATACGGAAATACAGCGGGAAATAGGTAAATGCACTGCGCGAATCACAAGCGAGACCTGCACTAAATGCAACAAATTTTTATTGCCAGGCATTAGTAATCCCTTACATAGGCTTAAACTTCGGTTGGCCATACAGGAAATGGTTTCACTGACTTCCCCCTCAGCGCCACAAACATCACGCACCACGCTGGCGTTTGGTATGTCACATTTTTAGAGGCGAGAAAAAACATAGAAAAGTTCCCCTTCGCTGTTCTTACATAATATTTGAAGAGTTTGGCTGGTAATCAATTTATTTATATTTGCAGGGGATATGAATCACGAGTGGATAGGCAACTATTGGTTGCCTGGGCTGGGACTGCCGCAATATCGCACAACGTTCATGGAGTGTCTAGTCGATGCGCGCATGTTGGATCATTTAACCAAGAAGGATTTGCGCGGCCAACTGAAAATGGTGGACAGCTTTCATCGCACCAGCCTGCAGTATGGCATTTCAATGCTCAAGCGCTTGAACTATGATCGCACCGAGCTCGAGCACAGGCGCAAGATGAGCGAGAATGGGCTCTGCGATGTGCTTGTGTGGAGCAATGAGCGTGTCATACGCTGGGTCAGCAGCATAGGGTTGAAGGTGGGCTACAACTGCTGTCACTTTACTTAAAATACAAACTAAACTCATCTAATCAATGATTTGATAGGAATATGCCAATAACCTGCTCGAATCGGGCGTGCATGGTGGTCTGATGGCGCTAGATGAGGGCTTCGATGCCACTGCGATGGGTCTGGCACTGCAAATACCCACGCAAAATGCACAGGTTAAACTTTAATTTATTTAATAATTGAATTGTGTAGTAAACATAAATGTTTTTCTAGGCACGCCAAATACTCGATACGGAGTTTAGAAACTTGCTGCAAATTGCCACCGATCGCAGGCCGGATAGCGAACAGCGCAGCGCTTCCTGATGTAGCTACAGTCCGCCCACAACATCGGTGGATGAGTGAACCAATCTAAAAACTAAAACAAACGCCAGCAACAGCAAAGCATAGCGCCAAACTTCCTAAGCGCTGCGGAAGACAACTAAATATGGATATTTATAATGAAAGAATGATGCAAAAAGATAAAAAAAAAAACAAACAAACAAACAAACAAACCGACAAACAAACAACTAAGCCACAAAATTCTAACAAGAAAGACGCAACGCAAGAGACTCCCAGGCTCAGAAGATATACTGACTGGGCCCGAACCCCAGCATGATGCACGTCTAATCTATTTATATAAATACACGCATACACCCATGCATACACACACAAAAACACACACACACACAGTTAGTCATATAATCCATAACAAGACAATGTATACAAGACATAGCACATACTCGACGTAGGAAATACAGAATACGGAATACGGAATACAAAATACGTACATACAAAGCGTGTATGTAAGTAATTTGGATGAGCGCCGTGCAGCTGTAGGCATGTACAAGTTTTAGATGCTAATCATTTTTGTAATTGTTTAATTTCTTATTTTAATACCTATTTTTTAACAATGTGACATATATAATTTATATTGTAGTATAATTGGGCTTGCAATAGACTAACAGTATTTTGTTTTAGCTGCAGAATTTACAGAGATGCGTGCTTTGAACCAAATTTATAACCAAACCTGATTGTTATATAATTTTTTAATGACATTATGTACAGTTTATTAATTTGTTTATCTCTATGCTTTTTTTTACACAAGCTAACATAGTAGGCTCTACATATGACATTATTATATGTTTTAGTTAACTTTTGTGTTGTTGGTCGTAATGCAAGGCGCTCCAATTGAGTTTAATTCAACTCAAGAACAACATGCACAACAATCAGGCCTATATCGTAAACAGCTGCATATATATATATACAATTTATATAAATATATATACACGCCTAGTTTAATATACTCACATATAAAGCTCACTTATACATACATATATACAGCAAATATATAGATATATATATAAATGTATAATTAACATTATCAAGCATACGTGTAACTAACAAGAAAGTATTATAGAGCAGAGGAAAGAGAAGTGAAATTATTGAATGGAGTTGAAGGAAAAGTCACAAGCGCCCATTTATCAACTATTTACATATTGAAAGTCGAAATAGCGAAAAGCTTTAAAGGTAAACAAACCCTACAAGTCTACATAGTACTTAGCCTTTGCTTTTTATGAGTAAAACAAAAACGTTAGGTATGCTACAAGTTTATATTTAAATAATTTTGCATAAAACGTAATTGGCAAAAGTCGAAGCTCGAATTGCAATCCCAATACCTTGGCTTAAAATTATAAATATGAAATATTCACAAAGCATATCCATTGTTTTTCAAAACAAAACCTCCCTTTATTTTATGTTGTTTATTTAGTTTATACATACTTACAAAGACAAAGGAGGAATATAAGAGAAATTATTTTATTTTTGGACTTTGTTCATTCATACTAACATTTACAAAAAAAAAAAAGAAAAACTAAGCAAATACTTGTAAAGCTCTTATGTACTTATATACATACATACATACATATATAGATACATGTACATCAAATATGTTGAAAGCACACAAACTGCCTGTTTTGCTAACATATTATTAGTTTTATGCAATGGGGTATTATAATTAAGTTTTTAATAATTTGAACAAAAACCAAAACGACGACTAACGCTTTGTCTCTAAGTATATATAAAACTTAAAAAAAAAATAACTTCATTTTCAACTGTATTAGCAAAATTAAAAACATGTTCTTAAAAAAAAAACCACAGCTATGACAATACACTAAACGTCAACAGGATACATTTGACTATATGAAACGAAATCATACAATCCAATATAACTAATAACTAAAAAATAAAGTACAATTCTAGTACTATCTGCTATTTAAGTACAACATTTCAGTAACAATGAAGTGCTAGGTTTGTTAATTTCTACCATATAATCTTTACGCTCATCAGATGAAGAACTCTTGAAATTGGAAAACTCATTTCCTTTTTTTTTGGTCACTTGAATGATTTCTGTTGACGCTTAGCGTGTTTAATAATGTACGTAATTGTAGCATTAAAAATCTATAAAAAAGCTAATCTAAATTTATAATATACTAACGGAAAAATTAAGTTAATTTGATGAATAATATTGGGTTAATTGTTAACTTTTGTTGAAAATACATTAAAAAAAAAATACACTTTACTAAAGTAAAATTAAATACAATATATACAGTCTATTATTATAAAACGAATTAAAACAGAACATGCATATGTACATATATTTATATAACATTGTGAGAAGAAAACTAACAATTTAGTAAAGGCAAAAACTCCGTTTAGGAGTTTTTTATATGTACCATATATATAAATTAAAATTTATTACAAAAAATATTTGCTGTTTTTATAAAAAATTGCATTTGAAGATTAAAGTCTAGCGCCAACTAAATTTCTGCATCAACAGACACCAAATATGTTGCTAACAGCAACGCTCTGTTATGTTAATGTTATCAAGTTTTAGTTAACAGCTGAATAATTTCCAAAGTGTAATGTTTTTTATTGTTGTTAAATCTACCCTACGGATAGAGCATATTTTTTTGTTCAAATTGTTATTTATTTTGATTCTAGATACGACGAATTTCATTCATTTCTCTTGACAGCCCCGACGAACTAGACGAACGACAGTTCGAAAGTTATTCGTTCATTTAGTTCAGTGGTTCATGTAAATGAGCTCGATTTCAGTGGTTCGATAAAACAACGGTGAGCAATAAAAACAAAGAATATATTATCAGACACAAAATTTGTTTACGCTGCAGTGTCCAATAAGTAATTGGAACAAGTCGATTATAATACCATCTGCGCTGCAATGGATGCCACATCAAGCTTAGCAGACAAGATGGCGTCAAAAACGGCCAGCAGCAACTCATTGGACAGCAGCTCCAAGTCAAGTTCCCTAGGCTCGAAGCAAGGTGCTGAGAACGGTGTGCTGCGAGACACGCCCTTTGCCTATCTGGACGGTGAAGAGGATCAGGACCAAAAAAACGACGTGACTTATGTTTGCCCGTATCGCGGACCCGTTTTTGGTGCACTTACCATTACCAACTATCGCTTGTATTTTCGTTCACTGCCGCTGCGCGACCAAGAGCCGCCCGTCGTCGTCGATGTGCCGCTAGGTGTGATAGCGCGCGTGGAGAAAATCGGTGGCGCCACGTCGCGCGGTGAGAACAGTTATGGCATTGAGATATTCTGCAAGGACATGCGAAATCTACGCTTTGCGCACAAACAGCAAAATCACTCGCGGCGTACCGTATTCGAAAAACTGCAATGGAATGCATTTCCGCTCTCCTACACGGGAAAACTGTTCGCCTTCACCCATGGGGCAGTGAGCGCCAGCTGGGATGGCTGGTCAGTGTATGAGCCGCTGGCGGAGCTACGTCGTTTGGGCGTGCCCAATGATATGTGGCGTGCGACGAAGATAAACGAATCCTATGCTATTTGCGATAGCTATCCGGCTGTGTGGGCAGTACCCAAGGCCGCTTCGGATGACGTTTTGCGTCGCGTAACACAGTTTCGTTCGCGTTGCCGTCTGCCCGTCCTGTCGTGGATGAATCCACGGACGCAAGCAACCATAACGCGCTGCTCCCAACCGCTGGTGGGCGTCAGTGGCAAACGGAATGCAGATGATGAGGCGTATCTCAGCTACATTATGGAGGCCAATGCGCAGTCGGACAAGCTTACTATCATGGATGCGCGTCCCAGTGCGAATGCCATTGCCAATAAGGCCAAGGGCGGCGGCTATGAGTCAGAGGATGCCTATAAAAATGTGGAGATCAATTTCCTAGACATACACAATATACACGTGATGCGCGAGAGTTTGCGCAAGGTGAAGGAAGCCTGTTATCCAACCACCGATGACTCCAAATTTCAGTCGGTTATCGATAGCACCTTGTGGCTGAAGCATCTGTGCTGCGTCCTAGCTGGAGCTGTGCGCATTGTTGACAAGGTCGAGACAATGAGCACTTCTGTGGTGGTGCACTGCTCCGATGGCTGGGATCGCACTGCGCAGTTGACGGCACTATCGATGCTGCTCCTGGATCCGTATTATCGTACCGTGCGCGGCTTTGAGGTGCTTATCGAGAAGGAGTGGCTGTCGTTCGGTCACAAATTCCAGCAGCGTATCGGGCATGGCGACAACAAGCACTCGGATGCAGATCGCTCACCAGTGTTTCTTCAATTTATTGATTGCGTGTGGCAAGTGAGTTGGCAATTTAAAAATGCCTTCGAGTTCAATGAGTATTTCCTCATTACCATTGTGGATCATCTGTATTCGTGCCGCTTTGGCACCTTCCTATGCAACACCGAGGCGGAGCGGGTGACAGATGGTAAGTCGAATTTTTATTACTTGATTGATAACTATATTTATGAAATATATTGGCAATGTAATTTATTTTTTTTAATTAGCTTTTTTGTTTCGCATTTGGATTTTTTCTAATTTTAGCTATTTTCGCATGTTGTGCAATTATTGAAAAGACATTAGAATCACAAGCGTCAAATAATTTATTCGAAATTTAGCTGTCCTTTATTATTTTCAGTTAAAAAATGAAAATAAAAAGTACTTTGAGATTTAAATCGTACTCATTGCAGATCTGAAGCACAAGACAACATCGCTGTGGACGCATATTAATTCCTCGCTGGATCAGTATCTGAATCCGTTGTTTCCAGCCTCCTCAGATCGGGCCGAGCTCGTATTGCGTCCCATTGCCAGCACTCGGATCATACGCCTGTGGAAGGGTCTCTACTGCCGCTGGAATCCCGGATTGTGTACGCCACAGCATGGCTGCCAGCGCACAAGGGAACTGCTATCGAAGCAGGATCAGCTCTTTAAGCATGTCAACGAACTTCGCCTGAAGCTCATCAATCGCATTGGCAATACGCAGACTACAACACGATTGGCTTCACCCATGCGTTAAATAATTAATGATTTAGTTTTTGTTCTGCTCTTAACTAGTTTGCAATAACTGTATTAACGACAATTACTATATTACATGTATTAACGAAATATTTTAATCCAAAAATCTTGTGTTTAAGCATCTAATAAATAATAATAAATACACATATTTTCAATGTGTTGCATAATAATGTGTGGAAACTTCTGCGTGTGTGTTTCTGAAATTCTGATAAGAAATACTTTTTTATTTTCATTTAATTTTCAGTGGTCATTTGCCTGTTGTTTGATTGATGCGCTCGAGTTCTGCTTAATAAAGAATTTCTGCTAATAAATAGATTACATTTTGTAATTATTGCTTAAACCCAACTGCAGATAATATAAATGTGTTTTTCCATAAAGGCACACATATCACTGCAACAGTATTTATTCAAGTGAATTATGTAATTAAATCAAATCGAATTCCAAGTAACTGTCAATTGCAGGGTGCACTTTACTCGCAGCGCTACTGTGTGCAATTTGACCCATGCACCGTTTTGTTTACACACACACATATACGCATACACATACAAGCACATTAATTCATTGTCATTGCCAGTTAGCGTTGCCATCTGTTGCACACATTCCATTTTCATTCATAAAATTTACCGCACTTTGGCGCCTGCGCATTTGGTGAGCCCCCCCCCATTCCACATTTCAGCAATTTGATGACCATTTTGCGCCAAAAATTTAGAAACACAATCAGTACGTTTTCGCACGTTCACTAATGCAGTCGCATTTGGTCGGCGACGCAACTTTGCAGTGATTGGCAACGCGAAGCACTCTAGTTATAGTTTAAATTTAACAAACAAAAAATATGAAACAATCAATAATTTTAAAATAATGCAGTTTAGATTAATGTTACTGCTACTTTTATTGTGCCTAGGACGTGTGAGTAATGCTGGGGAAATATTATTGCTTATTTCCTGTCCACAACAAAGCTATAAAAATTGTCGGGCACTGCGTGAAAATCTTCGCACACAACAACAACTATCGAACGCTATCTCAGCGGATTATGATTACATTATTAAGGTGCACATAATGCATGAACTATTCAATTACTGGACCCTGCTGGACGCGTTGCCGTATTTGCAAGGCAAGACACGTTTGCTAAACACAAACACCGATTGGATTATTTGGTGTCAGCACAACACGCACGTGTCTTCGCTGCGTGCCCTGCTCGACCAGCTCCATAGCCATGATGCGCAAGAGGTAAATAGCCGTTGAAAATAGATTCCAAGAAGGCTTACGGCTCGATAAGTTGACAACTTGCCGCAGTGCGAATACACATATGATAAAATAAACATTTAAGAAAAGCAATAAAGTTAACGTCATAGGTTGATGAAGCAATAAGATTATAACAAAAAAAAATAATATTATAATTTTTGTATGTTTCAGTTTTAAATTAAATTAAATCCCCTAAAATGGGAATTTCCTAATTCATATTTTTATATATCAATTTAGTAATCTCATCCAGATTCTTGTACACTGTTTCTATACAAAATATTGTTATGTATTTTTGGAAATATTTAAAAACTATTAACGCTATTTATTACTTTACTTAATATAGATAGAATATTTCCACATATGACATCTGATAGTTTAGTCAGTTTACCTTTCCTGTATAAATGTTTATGATGTTATTTTAATTCTTTTATGTATTTAGTCTTACTCATTGTTTTCCAATTTAGATAAATAATCGCATTGCTAATTTTGGGAATTTTTGAATTTGGTATTTTCAGTTAGCTTATTATGGACACGCCTTGTATGATGCCGAGGCGACCATTGTCCATCATTTTGCAAATTATAAGGATCCAACATGGTTTCCATATCCCATGCTAAGTGCAGGCGTTGTTTTCACAGGTGCTCTGCTGCGCAGGTGAGTGGCAAGGGGGCAGCTTACAATGCATCGTGTGGCCATAACTCTTCGTGGAACATGCATTTTCAGCCTGGTCGAACTTGTTGCTGCTAATGCCCCAAACGCCACAAGACACAGCGAATTCGCCATAGATGCGGCCCATGAGCTGGCCCGATTCATTTTCGATAATTTAGCACCTGACGTGACAAACAATGATGACGCCAACGGAAGCAGTTACAGTAACAACATCCACATCAACAAAGAAAACGATGGCTCCGGCGACATGTTGCAGCGCAAAATAATTTTGAAAAGTGCCGACTACATTTGTCCCTGGACGAACATGTCGCCAGCAGAGTCGTTGGTATCCCCAGAGACAGACCCGAGACCAGCTACAGCTACAACTACGACAAGAAAAGGCTTCTCCCATGTGCCTGCCCCAGTGACTGCTGAGCCTGTGTCTTGTGTGTTGCATGCAAAGCCGGAAGTGACTGCTGGGAATGCCGTGCATTGTGTGAGTTAAATTATGGGTGTATATTCACATGGCGGGCTCAATATGAGATTCTGTTCAAAGAGTTGTAGCAGAAGTTTTGTTTAAGGCCTGAGTTAAGTTTTTGACTAAATTAATTTATGCAATTAAATCTGTTTTATTAAAATTACATAACTGACAAAATTTAAATTCTTAGCTAATTGACATAAACTATTCTCCAATGATTTTAATATGTTTTGGATTTTTAATGAAAAGATGTTGCATTAAGAGGAATGAAGCAAGTTATGAAATATTCTGCTTGATATTGTGTCGATTTAAGTCAGTACAAATATTAGTGCAGCTACGTCTGTTGATTATTGGGCTGTGAGGCAATTAGCATTTGAAACATATAACCATAAATTCTCTGATAACGGTCAAGCACAAACACAAACTGAAAACCGTTTCACTACCACCCACAACAGGTGCACACAACCAGCGCACACATCTATTTTGCAATCAAAACCTGTGCTAAATTCCATAAGGAGCGTATACCAATCATCGAACGCACCTGGGCACCCGATGCTATGCGGCGCAAATACTATAGCGATGTGGCAGGTAAAGCGGCAACAACATCGAACGACAACGATGAGCGCAATTAAAGCAAATGTGGGGGGGTAAATGGATACGCACACAACCATACAAAAACACACACACACACACACACACACATTTGCAAACACAAAACATGGGGCAAACTAAACACACGCATGCAGCACGAAGCTGCATGACGCCAGACCAGGAGTCATCCAGCTTCCAGTTGCAGCAGTTGCTGCCATATTGAATATTCATTGACTTGTCTTTGCAACCTTTCACCCCCATCTCAAATCAACAAACAAAACCAACAACTGCGACTACGACTACGACTACCACTACTTCAATGGCAACCGCAATAGACGCCGGAATACCAACAATCAGCACTGGCCTACCCAATGTACCAACAGGACATTGTGCCAAAACATTGGCAATTTTGCAATTATCCCTCAAGGATATCAACAAGCAGACGGACATACGCTGGCTGATGCTTGTCGATGATGATACCCTGCTAAGGTGCGTCTCTCTCTCTCTCTCTCTCTCTCTCTCGCTCTCTGTGCCTCTTATTTTTATGCGGCTTACACGCCTCGAAGCACATTCAATTAAAATTATCATTGCTATTTTATACCCTGTTTATATTTAAATTAAACAAAAAGGGTATCCCGCGGTTGTGCGAAAGTACTATTTTATGTTTATATAGGTTTATGTATGTATGTATTAATGTATGTAGTCTGTCTGTATATATTTATGTAAATTAACAAATATTCCCACAATATCTATTCTTAATCATGACAATCAGCTGAGTCTTTTATGTAAATTACGTCATATTCCAGCAATTTTATTTTTGTTTAGCTTACGCAGATTAAGTACAGTGATAACTCTCTTAACGCACACTGCTTTCTCTACAGAGAATATGTAAAAATACTCTCCTAAACCAAAACTTTGAATATTTTTTGCTACATTTGAATTGTGAAACAAATCCCTTTCTTAGCCATGCTTAAGGGGTCTGTGCGAGTCGTTCATTCTCGACTGGAGGCGTCTGATTTGATTTTTTTTTATTTATAAATTTCAATGATACCGATGAGCGGCATAAATCTCTTACAGCGTGCCCCGATTGAGCGCTCTGCTGAGCTGCTACAACCATACGGAGCACATTTATCTGGGCGAACGATATGGCTATCGGTTGTATGCGCCGGATGGCTTTAATTATCACACTGGCGGCGCTGGCATTGTGGTCAGCGTGCCGCTTCTGCAGCTCATAGTTGATCGCTGTAGTTGCCCGGTTGACAGTGCGCCGGACGACATGATACTCGGCTACTGTCTGCAGGCACTGGGCGTGCCGGCACTACATGCGCCCGGCCTGCATCAGGCACGCCCGCAGGACTATGCGAAGGAGTTGCTGCATCTGAATGCACCCATTTCGTTTCACAAATATTGGCACACCTCGCCGGAGCACACATACAAGCGTTGGCTGACCGACGCACTGGGCAATGCTAGTGTGCGTCATGTGGCTGGCAAGGAGCAGCAGGCTATGCCGCTAGAGCTGAACGGGTCGGATCTGTTGCAGTTTTCCAATATGGCAACTGGCCTGGCGGGCAACTCTAAGCACCTCGATCTCTAAGGTGAGTGACATACCAAACAAAAAAAATATAGTAATAATAAATTGCCACTGACCGGTGCAGTTGTCACCACAAAAGCAATGGTTCGACCAAATTTCAATTTCCTCCGGTTGGAACCATCAAGCGCCTGCCAAGCGCACAAATGTCCCATTTTCTACACGGGAAAACTTTACCATTTTCGTGTCGAGACGAGGGGAGTGGCAAACGCTGATTTATTCGTAGTTCTGTTTGTTTGTTGGCATTTGTGTATTGTGGTTTTTGTGTCACTTTAATTAGTGGAAATGCTCAAATGTGGTTGCCAGTCGCTGCGATGCTGCTGGTGATCTGCCAGACCTAAATGGAAACTAGATTTTCTGTATTTGAATATTTCGACTATTTCCTTAACACTCCTCAAACTATTTTTAAAATCTGAAATTCCAGATTTATTTACCTATTTTTTTAATTACTTTAAAATTATTCATAAATTCATTTCATGTTGGTAACTACCAGATTTGGCCAGAAATGTTCCATAAAAATATGCAAATAACGTTTGTTTTTATTTCAGATAAAATATTGCTATCTTTTAGCTCCGAACTGAAAGACAGAGTAGAAATTGTGATTGAAGTCAAATTATTAAAAAAGGCAAATATAAAATTGTGAATATCAAACAACTCCCAATCAAGCCGTTATTCACTCTTCTTCCCATTTTTGAATAGCGAATAAAGTTCGATCCTAATTAAAAAATGTTGTAAAGAAAATTCTGGCATATTTATTTTAGGCAATTGCAAATATTCTTTAGATTAAAATAAATATTGAATTTATTATAAAATCATATTTTTCTTAGCTTGTAAAATAGCTATAAGAAAATGCTGAATGTTGCTAAAAATTATGATAATTTACAATTTAGTAAACAAAATTTTGATTTTGAAATTTGAAAATACAGTTGTCATCAACTTTTATTAATTTTGAATCTTTCTAACCTATTGAATAATTATGTAAAAATAAATATACATATTATATAAATAAAATTAAATTCCGATTGAGTTTAAATGTTAATATAGATAATTTCTATTCCAAATTATATAAGTTAAAGAACTTTTAACAGCGCCAGCACATCCTGAATATTCCTATTTACATTGAGTGCACAATTTACATTTAATTTCAATTTGGCCGACAGCCGTCATCCACATCACTTAAAACTTAAAGCATGGCGAACCATTTGGAATGACTTTCGCACCTTACAGTTACTTAAACCTCATTAAATGTAAATTTGTGCAAGCGGCAAGTCGAGGACAGCTGTGCTTCAGAGGAGGTGGCATCAACAGTTTACGCTCGACTGCATTTTTCGAGTGGTTTATCCGTCGGTGGTTGGTGGCTGGATGGCTGAACCGAACTGAGATGAACTCAGCTGAATTAAGGATGTAGCTTTGAGATACTCGCCGGTAAATAAACAAAGAGTTTCGTTTATCGGCCCACGACGCACGGTTTATCAATGGGTGCCCAGTGACCTGCCCCCTTCGCCATGCAACATACTTCACTGAAGACGGATACCGCAACTGCATCTTTTATTCAGATACCAATCAATACTTTTCGCAAGTATCCAAAAGTAGTGGGGGGCTGGGTGGAAGCCAAATTGGCCAACATTTGCTAAATAGGTGAAAACAATGTGTCAGCTAATTTGGCCGCGCTGACAATTGTAATTGCCAGTTGTTGTTTTCTTCAATACTTAAATTATTCAATAAGTTAGTTAAAGCTTTGTCATGTTTTCAAAGTGATCAACTTTAAGATATGCAAAGGAAAGTAACGCATTAAGGATAAAATTAGAAAAAATCATATTCTTAGCATTGAAAACTGATAAACGTATTATTTCTTGGGATAGAAAACTGTATAAGTATAAATAGACATATTACAAATAGAATAGAGTAAGATTTCAGACAGGATATCGGTATTATCGGTATATCGATAATTTATTGCAAAAAAATATATATATGTGAATAGTTTTACAAATATCACATATTTAAGTCCTTCCAAATTCAGAACAATAATTTTAAATGCATTCGCATTTGTGACACTCGCTTAACGATAGCTCTGAATCTTAAGTGTTGATGCTATTCCAGTCCCACATCTGTTTGAAAACTGTGCATTTATTTTGTACTCGTGTCTGGGCTGCTTATTTGCTCAAAGTGGCTCATCTGGCTGCCGGGACGACTCTCGACTTGCTTATCTCGTAGCTGGCAGAGGCAACACCTAGCAGAGGAGGCAGGACACAAAGCAACAACACATTCCCATCCACGTCTGTGTCTACGTGTACGTGTGCATCCTGCCACTTCGTGGCCTAATTAGTTGCGGATTTTTCAATGAATGCGAAGCAACCACAGCATGCCGGCAGTGCGACAAGTTGAATTTCAAATAAATTTAATTACCAACAATGTTGCAGTTAAATAAACACTACATTTGTATGCACATATCCAAATACTTATTTAAACACATATGTTTGTGGATTGTCTAGCGACGCCAAGGGTAGTCATCTTCCTCAGATACCGCATAGTCTTCAGGCACATTTTCAGCGTCGTATTCGTCATCAAAATACTCATCATCTTCATCTTCATCTACATCTTCTTCTATGGATGTTGCCTGTCGGGGACCCACAAAACTGATGGCATTCCGTGGCAGCAGTTGTATTTTGGCCAAGTTGCGTTGCTTCTGATTCTTGTAGTGCTGAAATAGTCCTGGTTGCATCGGATCACTGGGACTCCAAGGCATGGCACTGAGTGCGGTAACCGAAATAGCTGCTGCAAATAAAGCAATTTTTACGAAATTATAGAGTATTTAAAATTAATATATGTTTTCCACATTTTAGGTAAATTTTCTTAGTTTTCCTTTTGGTATACTACTGCTTATATACGTATTATATTTGAACTAATGTACAAACAGATCTTGAATAGATGTTTAAATATAGGTGAAAAACTGTTAAGCGATTTTCACTAACCGAAACAAATCCACACAACTGACAGATGCATTTTCACGATACCAACTGCGGCAGCTTCTTGAATGCATTTGGGGTTTTATAACAAAATTTTGGAGCTGAGCTCATTTGTAACATTCATTTTGGATGCTGATTTTATGGGTATTTAATGGAAAGTAAAAGTTTTCAACCTTTCTTTTGCTGTCATTAAATTTCTTTTTGTTTTGTCAACGATTTTATTGTTACAGAACTTTAAATAGTAAAACGATTTTGGTTTTATGTCTTATGCAGATTACAAGTTGCCACCAAAACAATTTTCATTTCATCTCAATATTCAGATTATTTTGCGTAAATATGCCAGCTCTTAAATAATTTTCACTTTTGCAGCTGAAAAGTTGAAGCATACTGCTTTTGTACTTGTTGTTGTTTTTGTTGTTGTTGTTGCAAGCTTAATCTACAAAATACATAAAAATGAAACTCATAGTAAATGTCAGAAATTGTGCTTATTATCTTGAGAGTTTCATACAGCATATTCTTTGGCATAAAATTACAGTTTTTCCCTTTTGGCAACACCAACACCAACACATGCACAAATGGCACAGATTACATGGACATGGGTATTTTGCTTGTGGCTACTTGAAAGTAGATTATACAAAACACGCACAATGTCACAATGTCAGTGAAGGTCCAGCCTGGGTGGTGTTACTTGCCATCCAGGCGTTAATCTTACTCCAAGCATCAAAAAGTTAAGCCACAAGAAAATGTTGCCCCGCCAGCCAAAAACAGAAAACGAAATGAAGCATGAAGAGAAATTGTTTAAAAAGATTTCCGTTCATACAATGTGCAGCAAACTGAGTCTGGGAATTCGACTAGGATTGGGACCGTGTAGCTGCCTCCTCATAGTCTTTGTGTTTCTTGACGCAAGTTTCAGTTCAGCTCAGCTTTTAATTCCCATTTGAGTTTAGTCAATTCGATAAGTTTCCTGTTTGAGTTTTGAATTCTTAAACACAATGGGTGACTTTTTGATTTAATGTGTGCTGCCGAAATATGAGAATATTTTCGGGTGTAGTAATTTAATTTTTGTAAAAAAAAAAGATATAAATCATAATCAAAATTAATTGTATAAGCTAATGTAATTATTTAGGATTTTATGATTATTAAATTAATATTAGCTTGTTGATCTTTGCACTAAAATTATAGACTCCACTCCTAACGAACTCCACTCCTATGTCTGCTCTAAATAATTGCTAAGGGATATCAATTTCATGTAATGTATTTTCTTAATTTCCGCTTACTTTTAAGTTTGAACATGTGACGAGTTGTTTTTCTTGAGTTAGAAAATCATTTGTCATGTCAGTTGCCTTAAATAGTGGTAAGAACTAAGTTGCCCCATCATCAGCATGCCACTAATCTCGCGATTTCTATCTAAGCAAGTTTTGTTGAAAATACAATTTAGCTCCTGTGTGTTTGCTCTTCTGGTTACGGAATATCATTCATTCATCAGTCAAAACTTGTGCAAGTTCTCAAATCGCTGCCAGGCATTTGCCAGCCACAAAACAAAAGGCTCAAGTCCCGCCGCTACCCGAAACCATTTAGATCAAAATAGTCAACTTCATTCAAATAAAACGCAAACGAAATCCTTGCAGTTAGTCGGCAATAAATTTCTGTGTCCATGTCTAAAGTTTAACTCGAGGAAAAAACCATTCTGTGTCTATCAGGACATCTAATCTGCAGTCCGTGCAGCAACGCAACCCAACTGCTGACTAACTCAACTCGAACCCATCCAACCAACTTACCACGTGCAATAAATTCCAAGGCGCAATGTCTGCACTATTTGTGGTGTGCCTCAAGACTTTGGTTTTCGGGCGGGTAACTAGTAAAAGGTATGGTGGAGTCTATGTGAGCGGTTAGGAATTTACTCTCACAGCTAAACACGCGCCGCGTACGTGATCTGATAGGGAATTAAAGCCGGCACAAACATGTGTAAAGTTGGCCAAATCGCGTCGAATTCATTTGAAGCCCAACAACCACACTTACTCCCTCTGCTACCCGTCCTGCTTCTGCACCTGCTGCTTCTGCTCCTGCTCCTGCTCATGCTTCCGTTTCCATTGTGGTTTTGGTAGCACTGGTTGGCACAGTTTGACAGGCGGCGTAGACAACTTCGTTGCGCTAATTTACTTTAAATTGGTTTTTACGGCACTCGCTGCTTGTATCTGTGATAAATGACTGCAGGGTGTACTTGGCTGCCACACCACGCCCCCTAACCCTCGACCCCTGCCCCCTACATCCTATGTCAAGAAATGTCTTTGTTATCGCTAATGGCATCTGTGCTGTTTTTTTTTTTTATACTTATTTTGTTATTTTGTGTGCGCTCCCACGTGGGTTAATAAATTGGTAAATAAAAATTAATGCAGCATAAATTACAAATAGCCAATTCACAAACTTGACGACGTTGCTCTTGACAAATTTCCTTGTGGCCACTTTTCCACACATTTTTTTTGGCCATAATTAACGAGCAAAGTTTTTAACCTTTTGTGCAAGTTTTGTGCACCCCAGTCCAGTTCTGTCCAGTCCAGTCGCTACCCGTCCCAGAGTCAAAGCCACAAGTATTGCCAAGAATATCGTTGTACCCATATTGGTTGCTTATCGTTACAAGCCCATCTCCAGTGGGCGTGGCATGTCAGCTAATGAGAGGGTGCGCGACTAGTCGAAAAGTTTTCTTTTCGCATTTTTATTGTGGCATAATTAATGAAGGCAACGTTAGTCAAAGTGTTTGCCCGATTAATCAGCTTTCCTTTGGTCCCTCCATAGGATTATTGTTCACCCATTTTGATGTTTGTTGGTTGCACTGTAGTAAATTTCCAAAATCGCATTGACCTCAATCAATTGGTTGTTATTTGGTAAATATTTTGGTCGGCATATGTACATATAAATATATATATATATATATATATATATATATATATATATAATTAAGTATAGCTTTAGCTAAACTTAAACAAATAAATGAATAGCAGATCAAAGCCCTGTTGCTAGTTATTTCCGTATTATGATATAAATCTATTAAATTATATCTTTGATTCCCCAATTTAACGTCTCTCTGCAAAATATCCACATTTACTTATTAATTTGTTTAAATAATTTGAATAATAATAATAACTAAATCTCAAAAAATATTAAATTACATTTCACTAAATATAAGCAATTTCAAAATATATAAAAATAAATTCTAAAAATTAATGATTTATAATCACTTAAAGCAATGGTTGATAAGCCTCTAATTAATTTACTATTTCCCAATCAACTTTCAGCCAACATCTAAAAATTCAATTTTTTAATATATATTATGATCACGATTTCGGAACATCTGATTGCATAACAATTTCGCACATTTGACATTAGATTTTTAGAAAATTTGTTATGCGTCGTGCAAAACGCGGCGGGATAAAATAAATTTGTCGCACGTGACACTTTGAGTGGCCACATCTATGGATTTCGAGGACTGGCAGCAATGTGTTTTTGACCTGGCCAATTGCACAATACTTTTGTTGATTCGTTTGTGGCACAAATTGCGCGCCACAAATGGACGCACATAAATCAAGCGTGCGACAAAAATCGCTTGCCAAGTTTTCACGCACAATTGGCTTAATTCTAAAGCTCACACCTGCAAAATTCAAAGTTTTCATATCGAACTTTAGTTTTAATGTCAACATTGCAAATGCATTAAAGCTGTTTTCAAAAGAGGAAACAAAAATTTTGAAATATATTCTTTCATTGGAAAGAGGTAAGTGGTGGTAAGTGACTTTTAACTTTTCTGACCCAGTTAGAAATAAATATTTCAATTGCTTAATAAATAGAAAAAATTCATTAATACTAGCGTATCTTTAAGAACGTGAATTTAAAATGTCGGCTCACAGGATTGTCTGATGATTGAGAAATGTGTATTTTCCAACGAATTCTTTTGACTTACTTTGTGCTTTCATAAGTAATTTGTATGAATATGTTGCATCAACGCTTCAGCAAAGCGAACATTTTTAATGAATTCCCAACTTTTTACACACGTTCAAAAAAAAAAAGAAGCGCGGCGAACCATCATTTGTTTTTATGTGTGAGATACTTGAAAGTTCATCCAAATGCTTTTAATGCGGCTTAGGATGGAACCCCGGCCCCACAACCCCTCACACACTGTACGCCTCTGAACAAGCGCGGAAAACACTAATTAGTCAAGGATTTGGTTGCAGGGTTGTGCTCCACCCCTCAATAAATCTGAAATGTAAAGCACGTTTCACGCGGTATTTAAAATATACAAAGCATACTTTTTTTGTGAATATTTTGAGGCTGTCTGTTAATACTCAGACTTGTAAAAAATATTTCAAAATATGCGCACGTACACAAAAAGTTCAACAAATTTTTGTTTATTATGATGAGTTTTATGAGCTTTAAAAAAATGTGTCTTTTGTGGTTAGGTTAAATTGTCAAAAGATTGTACTTAGTGAAATATCTGCATTAAAGCTTAACAATAAAATTATTTTCCGAATTATCTATACTTTTGTTACATCATTTGCAATGCATATTCATTTGCACACTTAATTACACTCGAGACTTGCACAAAATCAAACCACATTCAAATAGCAATATTCAATCAGCCAGGTTGCCCCTTCGAGACAGTGCAATTGTGTATGCATCTGTTTATGTATGTTTGTTGTGTTGTGTTGTGTTGTGTGTGTCCAAAAACAGTGTTACAGTTGCTGGTGCAATTAGGGACATTTTGTTAGAGTTTGACACTTGAGATTTTGATTAATGAATACGAAGAAGCGTATGCATGAACTATCAAAGGACAACTTCATTGAAAACTTACCTAATTATTTCTAACGATTGCATACCAATTGTTTCGTGTATCTGACCAAAACATGAATTACGATGCTTTATCCAAAATAAAAAGGACATTCAATTAATTAGCATCTATTCACAGGACACAGGACACGACACAAGGCAAACGTGCATGACAAACTTCCGCTTTTCGGTTCGGTTAAATGAACGCAGGTTGCGGCCACTGGGCGTGGCTCAGCTCAGCCCAGCTTTTGGGGCAGAGTGGTTTGCTGCATTTGTGGCTTGTGTGCAGTTTTGTTTTCAGACCATTTCACGGGCACATACGAGCACGAGTGCGAGTAGAAAATTGAACAAATTTCAACGAAACAAAAATACGTGCAAAGTTTACAAAAAACAATTTGGTTGTGGCTTAGCCGCTTCCGTTGCAGCTCCTGTTGAGGTTGTTTAATTATTTGCCATTTATATGAGGGTAATACTTTAGCTTAGCGTTCGTCTTTTGCCACCGATCTAGGCTTTCATGTTTATTTAAATTGAAATTGAAACAAATAAAAAAGGCAAACCAATGTAATGAACGTTAAATGAGCACTTAAGTGTTTAATTTATTATATCTATTAAGTATTCCAACATAAAAGTTATAGAAATCACATCTTGACTTTTTTCAATGTTCGTGAACAACATATATTTTTGAAAGGCGCGCTCATTTCCCAGTGTTGCCACATAGCTAAAAAAAAACGTTGTTTTTGCCTAGTGCTGCCAGTTGACTGTTTACACGCGAAGTTGGCTGCGCTTCACTAAACAGCTGTGAGCCAAAATATTCAGTCAGTTTGCGCAGTTTAAACAAAACGTGTTTAAAATAATTTTGATTGTTTTTGCTCAAAATAAAACATACAGCATGACAGAAATTGAGGGCTACAGAGGTGAGACTTTTAAAAATGTTATTAACTTTATATTAATAATAAAATATCGGCATTTACAGTTGTGCCGCTGCGAATGTCGCCGGATGCCAAAAATTGTCATAGCGTTTACATGCGGGAGCATTTTATACGATTAATGGATCCCAACAAACCAAAAGGCCGCACGCTATTTCTGCTTAATGTACCGCCCTACGTAACTGAGGAGAGTTTGCAAACCTTCTTTAAGACAGTCGGCAATGTGGAGAGCGTTTTGTTTGCCGCGAAACCTGGTCGCGATGAGACCACTAAGTGGTACGAAGGAATGGATGTTCCCTTTTCAAATACACAGACACCATTCAAGTTCAAAGTAGCCTATGTGGTGTTCCAGAAGAGCAGCAGCATTGACAGGGCGCTAGCTATACAGAGCCTAGATTTGTTCAACAGCAGTGGCGAGTGCATCATCAAAACGGGCATGGAGCTGTGGCACGAGGAATACGAGAACAACTTTATGCTAGATGTTGCTAAGACGCAGGCAGAGATCGATGCTTACATGGCTGCCTACGATAAGAGCGAACGTGCCGCACAAGCAGCAGCCAAGGCAAGCGAAGCCGATCCTAATGGCTGGGTGACAGTCGGCAAAGAGGGACGCAATGCAGGATTTGAGCAGAAGGAATCTGTAATTGGTCGCATCGAAAACAAGATGAAAAAGGACAAGAAGACCAAGGAGCTCAAGAACTTTTACACATTTCAAATACGCGAAAACAAAATGCAAAACATTGTAGAGCTGCGCCAAAAATACGAAGAGGACAAGCGAAAAATTGAACTGCTGAAGAAATCGCGACCATTTAGACCGTTTTAACAACTCTTAAGGCAATAAATAGTAAAATAAATTAAATATTTACAAATGTATAATATTTTTATGTTTTATACAAAGTTATGGGAAAGAAATCTACCATAGAATATTTTTCTGGTTTTTCTTATTCATAAGCTTGTGTTATATGTTTCACATTTATATTGTGTCTATCTTCTTTGCAACTTGAATCTGTGAAAATGTTCCTCACTCAATTAGATTGATCGCCAAAATAAAGGAAAAATCTTCTTTCCACTCCTTTTCGGTTATTGAATGAAAGAAAATTAGTATTGCTAACTTTTGTTATTAATTATCGATCACTTTTATAAATAGTTTCCACAAATCATTTTATCTGAGGTCAATAGGTTCAACCGGCGTGATAATTAAATTAGCAAGTGAAACGTGAAAAAATATTTCCGAATACCAAAAGCACCACAAAAAACACGTTTCAACCAAATGTGTGTGCAAGCAAAGGTTAAAAGTTGAAGATGAAAAAAAAGTTAGGGAATAAATGCGCGAATATGCTGAATATGAGTTGCATGACATGACCGCTGGCCAAAATCCTCATAAATTTATGGCATTGACACTTTGCCGCGACTAAATCCTGGCCTGGCCTGCCATAATTTCACGGCAATGCCATAACTTACATGCATATGCCGTCCCGCAGTTGGGCTCAAGGAGGAGGCCATAAAAGCGCATAAAAAGCAAACAAAAAGCCTGAAGAAATACAAAAACAACAACAACAACTGCAACAACAGCAGCAGCAGCAGCAACAAGAAGCAGCGCAGCGCTTATTGTGTGATAATCGCATATGGTTTATGTTAATTTGAGAAATGATAAAAATATTTCGCTTATCAATTTTAATCATCATAATCGTCGCGTTGCCATCGTCGCGACACAGACTCCAACCAGCGCAGACCTCGCCCCAGGCCCAGGCTGGCACAGCACGCGATCCGGATACGTTGCCTTCGCTGATGCTGCTGCTGCTGCTGCTGTAGCTGTAGCTGTAGCCATGAGAGAAGTTCATGAGACATTTAGGCTTAATGTGGCGCGCGTAAATTTCGAATCCCAACCATCTACCAAACTGGGTAATCGGAGAGTCTGGATCCGAGTGAAATACAAACGAGGTACGCGTTGGATAACGCATATGCGCGAACAACGTGGCTATCGTCGCAGCTCTTGTTGTTGTTGTTGTTGTTGTTGTATGCTTGTCATTGGCTGTGGGGGCATGGCCTACTGTGGAGCCTTAAGACAGCAACACATTCATAATTTCTTCCGATTTGTATCGTTTTTAAACATTTTAAATTGATTAAAACGCGATAAATCATAATCGGCCAGTATCTTCTGAAACTCTTTGGGGGCTTGTCGAGTGGAGCGTCTGCGTCTGCGACTGCGACTGCGACTGCGACCGGGTGATGGAACGATTTATGAGCCTTGAACATAATAAAGTGTTAACGGAACGAGTTATTAAGGTAATCTGAATGCGCATAAGTTAATAAAAGCTCGTTGCACTTTCGTTATAGCTGCGACGATTTGCATTGGAGTTGCGTTGCGGGCAGCGTCTAAGGTTGCATAGGCCCCGTTGCGGACACACACAAGATGTCGAAAAATATAACATAAAACGACCACACGTACGTCTCCCATGCTGCGCAGCAGGACGCCGGCTCAGCTCCAGACGCTCCAGAGACCAAGAAACCAAAAAAAAAAAAAAAAAAACACAAACGCCGTGTCTTGTGAGCAGAACAATCAATAAATTTGAACACGTGAGCGGGACGCGAATGCAGACAACAGCAACAACAACAACAACAGCAACAACAACAGTAACAACAACAGCAACAACAGCAACAACTTAACGGCAACAACATAACAACAGCAACGAGTACAGCGCGATAAGTGATCGCCGTGTCGACTGATTGGCCACAAACAACAGCAACAACAAAGTGCACACACATTTTTGCAGCTTGCAGCTATTTGTGGCACAACATGCAGGAAGTTATTAGTTGCTATGAATTGTTAGTTTTGACTCTAGTGGATGTTCAGTTAATTGAGTTAAAAATTGAATAAATAAAATCGTTTCGCTCGATCGCAATCGTGAAGCTTATCAATTAATTAATTAATTACAACAATTATAATTTTAACCACAATATTTAAGGTGATTTGTTTTGTTAATTTTATTCATGGTGTAAGTTAAGTAGCTGCACAAAGTAGACTATGCTAAATTCAATAAGTTAAAGGAACTTAGCAACTGAAAAAACACTTACGGAGTGGGTGAATATTTGTTGGTGGGTTTTGCGAATTGTCGTCAACTTGGCAACTCAATAACAATCCCCGTAATTATACCAAGTCGATGTATCGACATCATCCATCATGACTGGCATTCTGCGTGCCGCCGAGGCACCGTATAAATTATGTCGTCTCGAATTGGCAACCACCTCGCGATAACGACGCACCGGAGCACGTGCCATGTGCAGCTCCATTAGATCCCATTCGTTGATGTCCTGGAAGACGGAGCGCAGCATATGCATGCGTCCCAATAGTTCCGTCTCTCGCAGACCTTCGTAATTGCGTCCGGTGCGTGAACGAAAGGATTTGTAGACCTCACTCTGCTCCTTCGTTTCGGTTGCCACTTGCAGCTCCTTGCGGTAGAGCGCGCGAATCCCACGACCCAAATGACGAATATGCTCAAAGTCGCGTATATTCAGAGCCACCAAAGCGATGGCATCCAGATTGAGTAGCTTGTGCCCATCGATATAGTTCTCCCTGAACGTTTGCTGTGAATACACTCAAATGGAAGATTTTTATTTCGCTAAGCAACTTAAGCTGTAAACTCACCTCATACTCCGGGTAGCCAAATTCACGGAGCCATTCAGCCACCTCATTTATGCTCCACTTGAAAACCTCGGTGCGCGCTTGGGCATCCACGGCAGCGGCGCACAGATTGAACAGAGAATCTGGTGAGGCTCTAAACGAGAGCGGCACATCATGCTTATCGTACTCCACATCGGGATACATATAGCTCGGATAGCGAAAGGAAAAATCCTGTTCCTCGTCGCAGTCAGCTGGTTCGCTGATGCTCAGACTTTCCATATCGAAATTACGCCGAAATTGCGGCGTCGATGCCGACGACGCCGATGAAGACGACGACTCCATTCAAGCGGATGACACGTACTGTATCCTACCTAACCCAAATTTAGTTGCCCCAAGTCAATCTGATTGCGGTTTTCCCCCAAGAGTATCCTGTTCGTGTTTGTTTACATTGCTTGCTCGCGTTTCTTAATACTCTTCAATTTGAAGTATTTTAACTATATAATGTGGTTCAAATGGTGCTTGTAAGCTTACAACCAATTATGTATTAAATTTATATAAATTATTAAAAATCATATATTTAATATGTGTAAAAAATAAAAAATGAATTATGTGTTGGAAAATATATTCCTTTTTGGCAATATATATATATTTGATTAATATATAAAATTAATGTCTAGAAAAAGTTGAGAATTAAGGATAGCAGATCCAATTCTTTACTTACGTTAACCTTAAAAATGTTGCAAAATAATGTTCAACGATTTTTTACTTATGTTACCCATAAAAAATAACTTTTTTCGTTCTGTTTTTTCAGCCAAGTAGCTCAGAAATATGCTAAGGGTATAAAAACTTTCCTAATTTACGTTAACGTGTTTTTCTTTCATTTCCTTTTCCCGTGATTGCATTTGCATATCCGTTGATTTTTTCGGGGTCAATTGGGTGGTTGCGAGGGGACGGAATTCGTAGCCGCATTATGTGCTACGTACCGTCACGCCAGGACTCCTATTAACAAAACGAACGTTGCCCCACTCAGTATTTGAGTTTCAATTTGTTTTTTGTACTGATTGTTGGTAAATATTTTGCCAGTTCGCAAGCAACATTTAATGGGTCGCAACATTTTAAGGGGCATGCAATTGCAATTCAATGATTTGTTTATGCTGCAGTTCTTAGAATGCGGATAGATTTATGAGTCGAACACGCGCTCGACACCGTTACCCACTTTATTAACAGGCCAGACAACATGGAATTATGTTGTGCAGAGATCACTCAATTCCAGACAAGTTGGGCATGTGGGCATGCCCATGTGCCAAAAAGAGATAAAACATCGTCGGCGCTATCGTCTGTGTGGCTCCTCCCACTTGCCATGGACGGCTCGCATTGGCTGCCGGCTGCCATGCTGCCGCTCTCTCCGTATGGTGTAGGCGCTGTAGGGAGCTGTGAGTGTGTGTGTGTGTGTGTGTGTCCGCTCGCTTCGATGTGTGCGTGCCGAGTACGGCAACATATGGAGAAATCGGTAAACAAATCTCAATAGCGATCAATGAACGATCTCTGGCTGAGCTAATGACACAGCATTCTGTCTGTTTGTATGTAAACAGCCAAACCGTGTAGAGCCAAGTTTCCCATGCGAGCAACAGTGGGCAACATTTGACGAAATAGTGTTGGTATTAATTTTATGTATTAATTAAAAATAGAGAGAACTTAAGTTAAACATGCAAATAAAGCATCCAACGACAGCATTATAAATTTAAGTAGAGAATAAAAACTTAGTAAGATTTTCTTTTTGATTATAATTTAATTACAATATACAATGTGTAGCTTTAATTTATTTGGAATGTTCTTTAAATATAAATTAATAAGAATTACACCATCTCCCAAAAAGATTATTTGCTTAATCTCCATTTTTAATTTATTTTAAATATATGTAATATTCATTAAACTACATTTATTTGACATATTAAAATTCATATTTTTCTTAGCAAAATAACAAAATCTCTAATTGCTTTTTCACTAAATCGTTTGTGTTTGTCATGTTGTCAATGTTGCCCACTGTATCGATCCACACACAATCACTGAGATTTACTTCAACACAATACTTATTCGTGTATGCGCCCAACGGCAATCGATGATCGCTGGTTGGGTCTGCTCCCGGGCCGGGTCCATTTAGTTCCGTGTGGGTTGTCTTAGCAAACGGTTTAAGCTTGATGCGCCCCCAACATTTTGTGCATTCGTGTCTTTTGATATTCCTTTATAGCGACGGTGTTTTCCATGTGACATGATCGTAATTTATGCTGTTTCCGATTAGCTGGCATAAACTGAGCAATGTTACTACACGAAAGTGCCAATATGGAACAGAGTGCGCCCGAGAATCTCAGCACCCATGTTTTTAGCGACTGTGAAAAGAAGTTGCAAACGCCCTCTCGCGATCCCGTCGATGTGAGTGAGAATGGCTCCAATTCGAACAGTGATCTGCCAACCAAAGATACGGTCTCGACTCCAAGTCCTGTAACAAGTGTAACCAATTCGAACACATCAGTCATCAGCAGCAACAGCAGCACAACCAAAGTGAAACTAAGTTTCAGTGTCGATCGTTTGTTAAGCGCCGAGCGCATCAATCCTTCGACATCCCTAAGCCCAACGTCCTCAAGACAATGCTGTGATGGCAGTATCTTTGCCTGCTGCACATTTCCAAGCTGCTTTGCACATTCCACGGAAGCTGCAAAGCAAGCTTCAGTTTCAGCTCCTCCGCAAGTACTGACAAATACACACGCATACGCCTATGCCGGATTAGATAAATTCTATCCGGGATTATATATGGATTACAAGTCTGTGCTAAGACCCACCCCCATTCGTGCCGCTGAGCATGGTAAGAACAATTCTGCCATTTTATATATTAAATGACATAAATATGAATCGATAACCCTAATTTAGATATAGTCTGCAGTTCTTAAAACTTGACTTGTGTAAGATAAAAAAAACTCCAGGGCGGAATTAAGAAATCCAAATTGAGCAATTTACTTAAATTAGATATGATTGACAGTTATATTTTGAATGATTAGTTAGTTAAATTCTGCTACCAATGTGCAGATAATATTTATTAATGATCTTGCATCTGACTTCCAATAAGCAACTCGAATAAAAGAGAACAAAGAAAATGTTATTAACAAAGTAAATATTGTCTTCAATTTTAGCCAAAGGATATGTAACTAACTTTTAAATCAATAAATTTGCATAATATTATTCGACATTAATAGCTGCATTTAATTATTCTATTTGAAAGTTCAATATCCCCTAATTATCGATGCTGGGCAACCTTTGAAAACAATCTTCCGTCATGATCAAAAGAATTTTTCCCATTTGCCAATCAAATTCGGACACATTCTTTGCACCCACTCATTATAAACTGCAATGCAATCGGAATTGTAAAATAAAAGATACAAAATTTACAATTCGTAGAAAAGTGGAAGCACTTTTAGACTCAACCAAATGGTTGGCCCATAAATCGTGCGTTTTTATTGGAATTATTAGTTGATCTGTGGCCATATTGTGCAATATTATTGTAGCCAACTGTTTGTGGCTTGTTCTTGACGAAAACAATCCGTTTGTTGAAATCGACAAATCGACAAAGATATCTCCTCAACGTCGGTTCGTATTTACGTTACTTCCTGCTGTTTTGTATATCAGGGGACGACTCATGGACTCCCTGCCTGCCTGCCTCCTAACCAACCCATGCACTTTGATCTTGTTTATATGAAAAATAGTGAGAAATATGTTGTTTTTTTTTGTTCTTGTATATTGTAGATTGGTATTGTTTAACTTGTTGTTTGCCTTGTTGCTGGTGTTCTCCTCAAATATGTTCGGCTACCTCGTTTGTTGTAAATACAATTCTTATCAAGAGGGTGTTAAATAGCTGAGAGCCTCAATTGATACAGGCGTTGATGGGTGCAGCCCGGAAGTCTCTGTTGCATAATGTCATTATATTGGGAAAGATCGTGAAGGAAAAGATGCGATAAAAAAATCGGAAGACTACTAAACCATTTTTATAGAGCATAATAATCAATTTGATACAAATCGATGGACATTAAATTTAAGGGAACACGTCATAATTGTTTACTCAAAATAAATAAATTCAATATTAATTTGCAATGCCAACTTCCTTGTAATTGTGTTATGGACTTCCTGAATCGATGCTCTTGAATTGATTCATCCATGTCAAAACCAGAAATTATATCATTCAACAAAATTTTCGCCTTAATAGCAATTTAAAGTGGCAAACAAATTAGCGCCACATGAACATTAATTTGGCAGCCCATCAATTCAATGTGAACGTTTATGAAAATTATTATCAAAATTAAATGATTCTTGAATACATTACCTACTGAGGCCGAAAATGAAATGCCAATTAGCACGTGGCATTAAATTCGACATTTCCTCAATCAACATCAAAACCAAAAGCGAAAACTAACAAAATAAAAAAAAAATAAACAAGAGTTTGAAGTGTTTCATCAATCCTGTGCTACATTAAATAAATTAAATTCAAAAGAACAAAACCGAAATTAACAACAATTTATGAACAAATTAGAAATACGACTTAAAAATAAACTGCCTACGCTGGCAGCATCAATTGAAAACCGCTGGAAAACCGATTGAAGCGAATTTGTTTATTTGCCTGAGCAATTGACCCCGTCACTCAGGGGCAGCCAATCCATCCAACCATATATAATGAATTGTTCCGTTCATCTAAGAGCTTTTTAGCCGTGGCTAAAAGGAGCGCTGAATCTTTTCTGATAGATTGGGGCGCCGCACGGCCAACTACTGTGGCTGAATGTGGAGGCTGCCGTTTAAGTTAATGACATGCAGCATTCTTTGGACTGACTGACTGAAGAACTGGCTAACTGACTGATTGAAGCTATGCGGTATTTTAAGGGGCAATGCGAGGCCAACTATTTACACAGCCACCCACTGTGGTGGCTCAGGTTCAGCCAGCTACCTGTGGTGCCAAAGTTATTTTACCAATTGCGTACAGATGATATCTCTAGTGAAAAAAATTTAGACAGAGAGAGAGAGAGAGAGTGAGAGAGAGAGATGGAGAGAGTGACTTGTAAGCTTTCGGGACCTGCTCTAAGCATTCATTTTTGATGGATTGATCGCATCGCATCGCACATCATAAAAAACCATAGCCTCCAGCCAGTCACAGAACCATTCAACTCCAGATTCTTCATACTCTTCATACAGCTAGTATTTGTTGCTGTTTGATTGTTGATGTTGCTGTTGCTGTTGCTGTTGTTGCATGGGTGTTGAGTAGTTTGTTTGATTGTTTTTCCCTTCGGCCTGGCAATCGATCGATCGATCGATCGATGGATCGTTGAAGATCTCTTTTCACTTTTTGTTGTTGTTGTTCATCTGCTTGTTTCTGTGCTTATTTATGCATCGTTAGGGATAAATGCTGCGGGTCGGGGCCAATAATTTGGCGCCGCTTGCCTAATTAATTAACAATTTATATGTTAATCCAATTGCTTGTGTCTTCTCCCACAGCGATGTGATCAATGATTAAAACAGTATATTCGTGTTGGCCGGATTTAAAGCATAGTATTTTAAATAAACTTTGTCATTGCATTCGGCACTGTTCCCAGCAGCAGGAGAACTTTCACTTACCGAGATCAGCCTGTCACTGTTCCATTATACGATTTTCCTCTCTTCAGGTTTAGGTCGATGTCAACACATCATTTTGATCAATTATCAACATATTGTTGTTCAATATATATTCAACGATATCGATCTTGATCTGTGGGAATATAATACTGATGATCGCTAATTGATTATTTTTGGTTTGACTTTGTTTTTTTTTTTTAATTTCAAATTTATAAAATCAAATAAAATACTCATCTTGATAAAAAATGTATACAAATTTTGGATACTAATTTCTGCTAATTTGTTAAATTTGCATCAATCAATGTTGTATGTGATCAGATAAGAAACATTTATAACCAATAAAGAGTCTTGTTAAAATCATTAATACCTTTTAAAATCTCTGAAAACATTTGGCATCTAATCCAATCTAAACAAAACTCACTTAATCCGCATAAATTTAATTATTTACCAAAATGTATAAGAGAAAGAAATTTAAACTGCCAACAACTATAAAATTAATATATATACATATATTATATATATATATATATATTTATTTATCGGCATAATAGACTGCTTGAATTTTATTTGAAAAAATTTGTGTGATTGTGATTTTTTTAACAACTCAGACTGAAGACAATATTGAAATCCAGATTTACAAAGGCATTTTCAAATAATGAAGTCCATTTGGCATCCATTTCTGTACATCTTTCACATTCTTTGCGTCTTCGCGTTCTGATTGAATCAGGGTCACAGATCTGTTTTGCTGGTGCACCTGCTGCCCACATGGCTTAAGGAGCTCGTTACTCTCGCGTATCTCTTATTATGGCAATTAATCGCCTTGCACTCGAAATGCATTCAATTGTTTACTTCAAATGTGAACTCGCAAAATATTCGCTAGCCCATAAATACAGTCGCACAGTGCAAATAAATCGATATAATTTAAGGCGGGTCATCAATTTGTTAATAGCCACAAATATTCAGGATGCGGATGTTGGCCAGACCAAGACTGGGCGGCTAATGATTTAAGAAGCACCGCAAAAATGATCACAAGTCATTAAGAAATTGAGCACATCGAGGCGCTGGCCGAAATGTATACTTTTTATACCCTTAACCCATTAAAAATGGGTAAAAAGGGTATAATGGTTTTGTATGTAACAGGCAAAAGGAAGCATCTCCGATTCTATAAAGTATATATATTCTTGATCAGGATCAACAACCGAGTCGTCTGTCTGTAAGAACACGCAGATCTCAGAGACTATAAAATCTAGCGACTTCAAATTTTGAGTATAAGTTCAGGTGTACCAGGCGCAGATCAAGTTTGCTTTATTTGATCGAAAACTGCCTCAGTTTCTGAATTATCGATACATTTCGATTTCCGATAGTAAAAATACTCTGTAAGAAATGCACTTTTGAACTGAACATTTGAGTGCAAATCATCTTAAAGGGAAATCTGCCAATAAAACTAGAATATATTTAAAAACTGGGTTAAGGGTATATCGTAGTCGAGCTAACTCGACTACAGCATTCTTACTTGTTACGAATGTAGCTGTGTGTGTGAGATGCGGCAATTAAAGGCTCGCTGAGGTGTTGAAAATCAATGGAAACTCATTATAACAAACCGGCAGCAGTTGACATAAACCAAATGCCGCCAATTAAGATAAAGGCGCACTCGTTATTGCAGTTGCAGTTGCAGATGCAGATATACAATTGAGATATATGTAGATACAATTGTAGCTATGCGCTTCCGTTGCAATGTAAATACACATTAGATCGCTTGAGTTTTGAGTAAATAAAATGCACCATGAAAAATAATTAGACGCATGCCGCGTATACAAACAAATTGAAAATTGATTACGCACTGTAAAAACCGTGCGCACAGCTTATAAAAAACCAATAAAAATGCATAAACTAGTTTGATAGGAAAAACAAAAAAAAAACAAAAACGAAAAAAGAACTGTATTTTATGAGTTGGTGTGCAGTAGGCATATTTAAAAAACATTTAACCGCAAAACACACACTTGGACCCGGTCCCAATTCTCTAGTCTCAGCCGCATCTCGTGCCCCATGTCGTGCTCGATTACCCCAAATAATTTTTTGGTCCGCTAAGAGGTATTTGCTTATGTGTGTTTTGTTGTGTTGATTTTTAGCAGTGTGGTGTAAACAAATTGTTTAGCCGCAACGCTGATTATTTCCAATTAAGTGAAAATTTTATTATAAACAAACTCATTTAAATATTTTCAACGTGTGTTTCATTGAAAATAATTTACTCATTTTTTCGGCAAATTGTATTTTCATATTTTCTCATGTCGAATATTATTGAGTTTTAGACTCTGCGATTAGGGAAATGCGTAAATTGTATTGCAAAATATATTTTTACCCCGGAGGATATAATCATGCACATAAATATGTGAAGAGGATGTTCGATGCCGAGTTGTAAAAATAAATAAAGTAGTGTGAAATTAAAGTTTCAGTTAATAGCATTTCCGGAAAAACAAATGCTTAAGGAACACAAATAAATACTAAACTACGAGTAAGATAGCAGGTAGATAAAAATTATTCGTGATCAGATAAAATAAAAAATCTTTTGTGCTACGTAAATAACTATTAAATTATTTGCTAATGACCTATTTTGTTAAGTCAATTTAACCGCAAATAAAATATAAGATATTTCCGATCGCATTAAGTAAATACACACTAGGAATTGAAAAATATAAATACTCTTGCAGTCAGAAGATCTAAATTCATAAGAATACAAATTATTCTTATCTACTAGATTGAGTCACCCCTAAGAAAAAAAAAACGTTAATTTCTATATTTAGGACTGATATGGGCAAGGTTTCATTTAAATCCTATATTAAATAAGTTTATTAATTCAATTACTTACCTACATAAATACACCTAGAAATCTTTATTTTGTTCTACAGTGCGAATACACAATGATTATTTTTCTTCTTGCACCCTTAACAGCAACTTTTCCCACCCTGGCAACGAACGCGCTAATGCGATTCCATCAGCAGCAGCAGCAGCAACATCATCAGCAACATCAGCAGCAACAGCAACATATTCACCCGCAACACCAACACCAGCATAAGGCAGCAACTTTGCTGCACAGCTCAACATCAGCGCTAAATGGCCTAAAGACGTTGCAGTTAACGCAGCAACAACGCTTTCTGGCCAAGAGTGCGCAGCAGCAGATGCTTGACATTCCCATAACGGCAACAGGTGCTGCTGGCACTTCACAAAATGGCGGGCACACACACAACAACAACAGCAACAACAATAGCAGCAACAGTGGCAGCAACAATGTAAACGGCAGCAACAGCAGCTGCGGCAGCAACAACAGCAACAGTGGCAAACGCAAACGTTCCTGGTCACGTGCCGTCTTCACAAATCTGCAGCGCAAAGGACTCGAGATTCAATTCCAGCAACAGAAATATATAACCAAGCCAGATCGTCGCAAGCTGGCGGCACGATTGAATCTCACAGATGCACAGGTGAGTCGTTTACATAGAAATATGATCTAAAGAAGTATTCGCTAAACTCGTCGATCCACAGGTCAAGGTGTGGTTCCAGAATCGGCGCATGAAATGGCGGCACACGCGAGAGAATCTCAAAAGCGGCCATGAGAAGCAGCCAACACATCAAAACAATGGAGCCGGAAACGGAGCTGGTGCCACCAAGCAGCCAATGCTGATAGCGACTGGAATTGTCGCTGCCAGGCTCCACGAGCCCTTGGAGTACAGCTCCGACAGTTGCTCCAGTGTGGAGCTCAGCGAACGAGCCGACGACGATGACAATATTGAAATAGATGTAGTAGAGTAACGATTGGAAATATCTATGTATATATACTTCCGGATTCAGGAATGTGAAATTCTGATGCAAAATATTTATATTGATTTAAATTTAGCTTATAAAAATAATGTTTTTTATTCTATCAATTAAATCATCATATTTATGCACTTGAAATTATTGTACAGTAAAAATTCAAATATTCAGTCGATAAACAAATATATACTTAGATTTGTATATATGTTAGTCATGTATAATTGTATTATGATTATAAAAATACCAATTTAAATTATTTCCTATTATAAATTTATAAATTAATGAAAAAAATAAATTTTAAAAATAATACAAAATCAATAAACAATTTTCAATGGGCAAACAACATTTGCAGGAAAAATTAGTTTAACAAGCAGAGCATCAAACGTGGCTGAACGCTAAGCTAGTTGTGCGTATACTGATCAATCAATCAATCCATCAATCAGCTACTTTTTCTACTCTACTTAACTAAATAAGAATCTAATCAAACTGAATCGACCGTTTGTTCCACTTAAATATTCTGATCAACTTAGCAACAGAAAAAGTGCTGATTTTCTCAGAAATTAAAAATGTAAGTATTAAAATAAGAAACTAATTAGACTGCTTAATTATGGACTGCAACGCCTTCGAGTATAATAAATACTAAAGAAAATAGTTAGCACCTTCAATTTACAAATATTTTGCTTACACACAGAAAATTATTAACTAAAATAATTTAACTAATGACCAGTCATATTCCATAATTCAAATGGTCTGACCAAGTACCGCATATACGTATAAAAATACACATTTATTCATTAGCTCAGCATTTTATAATTGAAAAAAACCACATATTAATCTTCTAAAAAAAAATATATATATTGCTGGCCATTTGCTCTTAGCGCTCTCTTTGCTCTCTTTGCTCTCTTTACTCTCTTATTACGCTCACAATATAAATAAAAAAAATAACACGCAATGCCAATTTCTTATACCGCTCTCAACACATCAACAACTGAAAATTTAATTAAGGGTACCGCTGCGATCAGCAAAATTTGAAACGGCGACGAGACCTTCTAATCTAGACAATGATAAAACCCGATACCGACGGCAACGCAAGACGACAACAGTTGGTCAACCGGAGGGGCATCTGCCGCAGCGGATCAGTGTGGCAATTAGACAAACAGTGAGAGCAAATTATTGACGCACGACATTGAAATATGACTTCAAGTCTTAATAAAATTATTGTTGTACTCTTAAAAAGGGCATTGTTAGTTTGTGAACATATTTGTCTTGGAAGTAAATAATGCTTTTTAATTTAAATGAATTTTATTGAATATTTTGCATATGTGTAATGTAACTAGTATTGGAATTTGGTTTAAAATAACATTTTTTACTTCATTTAATTTTATTCGGATACAAATTTAACTGGTAGTTTTTAATACAGGAAATAGGCATTACCTATCAATTTAATTTTGGGGCTAAGATCACAATATCGATTATAACGATGTATATAGTAGCTTAACATATCTAGTAATATGAGTTAACAATTAAGGTGGATTTAAATTTTATACTTAGTATAAGATACTCTTTCCTTCAGTGGAAATGTTAACTATTTAATAGGGTATACAAATATCGACCTATGAAATATTGTATTTTCTTAGTGGTGTTTTTGGAGAGCTTCGTTTGTTCAGTTTGTTGACGCTAAGCGCAGCGAGCGGTTGAAATTTCAGTTACTGGACGCGCGGCAATGTGACAGCTTAATTATTGAGCTAAAATAGTTTGATACGAGCGCAGTCGGATCAGAGAACCTAAAAGTAGAATTCCCATAAAATGGGCAATGTGCAAACGCGTCAGTTCGAGTCTCGCAATGCGACAAATAGACGTAGCAGTAAGTGATATAAAAATAGGAACAGCATCTTATAGACAACCTTTGTCATCTCTCTCTGTATCTCTCTCTCTCTCTGCCTCTTTCAATCATTCTAGGCATCCTGTGGAACTTTCGATATCCCAATGCGACAAGGCGTCGCGATAATGTCGCCATGATAATACACAACTCCAGGCTGAGCATTGAGGAATGGCTAAATCTGCTGGATCTGCAGCAATATGAAGGTCAGTTTGGTCAGCAATTTTGACATTATTTACACATGTGTCAAACACATCCGCTCAATTAGACAACCTGAAAGCATACGCCACTGTCGATGATGTCGGAGACATTAACGATCAAGATCTGAAACGCTTGGGCATCCGTAGTATAACCCATCGCCAGAAAATGCTCAATAGTTTGTTGGGCGTGCGAGCCAAACGTAGGCAGTCCATGAATTTGGAAGGTGAGCAGTGCTATCAATGTTATGATTAATTTGTAATCTAGCTATAGCTATATATCTATCCAGCAATGCGTAGTGCGCCCTGTTCGGTGCCGCGTCGCAAGAGTTCCTGCCCAATGGTTTATCTAGATGCAAATTCAGGTGATATGACTGGCAGTACTGATAGCGGAGGTGCAGCTGTGATTACCACCAAAAGTGGCAAGGTCTTAAAGCAATTAACTTTCGATGAAACTACAACAATGTGAGTATATGAAAATAAGCAAATAAATGGTATTAATTATGTGGTTCTCAGAATCCTTATCCAAAGAACTGATTTATCTGTTCGTAAATCATATACATACTTCCTAGTAAAGTATATTTTGGTAATTATTTAATTATCTAAAATACTTATTGAGATACATTTGACTTACAAGTAATTCTTATCAAAACTCGGAAAATTTAAAATTTCCCAACTAACAATTTTGCAAAAATAAGCTATTAAATTCAAACAGACTTTATAAAAACCAAATCTAATTAAATTAAAGTAAATTATCAACACAAACTGCCTGGTGTTGATTTTTGAGTTTTATTTGAAATTTAACGAGCCCTTTGTTAAGTTCCACAATAATAGAATCCACGTGCAATTACTGACATTCACAATGTCCTGCGCCTCTGCCCGCATTTGCCATTTCAAATTTGATAACAACCACCTTTCCAGTCCCTAAAACGAATAAATTTCAATAACAAAAACTCTGCGCATGCCCCAAAGAATTTCCCATAAAAAATAATCAACCCAATGCCGTTAGGCAGGCGGCAAAAATATCTTCAACCAAAACCCAAACAAGTCGGGTAAACCGAACAACCCTCACAAGGACATTCGACTTGTGCCAGGGTGGACCACTCCAGGGAGCAGCACAGAGCGAATTTAGATGGCATAGCGTACAGACGAGCTGTGCGATAAGAAAAGCCAAGGCACAATTTTAGATAAGCCTGCGAAAAATTAAAATTTTGTTAATTTTGCTAGTGCTACAAAATAAATAAATTAATTCGAAAAGTAAAACCAAAAGTTGAAATGCAAAACTTGTATTGAATACAAACCTGGCACAGCACATATAAAAAAAAATTTTTTAGGCGTGTCCTGCGTATATTTTCTCTAGCCAAAAAGAGTTACAGCAATATGGGCGTTGCAGGTGAGTGATAACAGTTTGTAAATCAAAAAATAGCCAGTATAATTTAGTGGTTACAAGAAAATGACTATAAAAACAATTTTCTATCATAAAAAGTAGGGATTTGTATAATTTTTCTATAATTGAGTTCGTTTATGTTTTTTTTTTTCTTTTTGCACTTGAACTTCAGACAAAAGTTCGCATATACCAAGGAACAATTTTGTGGGAGTAAATTTCCCTTTTGCATCAGAAACCCGGTCGCTGGGAAATTCGCACAGCGCATAAGACAAATTACCCATAATAAGGGACTTACGCTCTCAGTTTAAAACTATCCCTTTCTCTCTATCTCTTTCACTCTTTTGTATTCGCAGCTATGAAGAATTGAAACCGCGCTCCAAGTGCAACAGTCCGCATTGGAGCAACACCGCCGACGACATGGAAAGCGGCAACAACAGCCACGCCTCTACGCCCATTGCCGCCTCGCCCAATGCCAACGAGCAACAGGAGGCCATTGCACTGAAAAAGGCCCTCGAATGGGAGCTGAGTCTGGATGCCCGGGAATTGCGCTCGCATGCCTGGTACCATGGTGCACTGCCACGCCAGCGGGCCGAGGAAATTGTTCAGCGAGAGGGCGATTTTCTGGTGCGGGATTGCGCCTCCCAGCCGGACAACTATGTCCTCACCTGCAGCAGCAAATCAGCTGTCTTGCATTTCGTGCTAAATAAGGTGAGTCAATAATTGGATCAATTGGGTTTTTAAATAGTGTTTACAGTGAAAAAAGTGAAGTGACGTATTGTGTAAATTAATTAAACACATAAACATAAATAAAACTGAGGACAATAAGCTGATTTAAATATATTTAATCTGGAGTTTCAGTTTAAAATAATGCAGATATATTAATAATTGAAAACCCTTTGTTTTGGATAAGTATTAAAATTTATTACTCTATCCATTATATTATAAGTATTGAAGGACATCAGCTCTAGTACAAACCTACTAACCACAACATCTTGAATAGTATTTTTACCAATAACCATAGATTATTGTAAATTAAAATTTTATTTTACTAACATAAACTTCCAACTTAATTTTTTAGCTGATTCTCCAGCCAGAGACTGTCTATGAGCGTGTGCAGTATCAGTTCGAGGAGGATGCTTTTGACACGGTGCCAGATCTAATTACGTTCTATGTGGGCTCGGGCAAGGCCATTTCTGCTGCATCGGGTGCTCTGATCCAATACCCATGCAATCGCACATATCCACTCTCGTTCTATGGCCACAAGATCGTTGGCAATCAGCTGCATACGCAGATGCTGGCCGGACTGCGTGGTCTGAGTCCACTGAACTCGCCCATGAGCAGCAGCACTACAGGTGGTGGTTCGACCATCTTTCGCTTCGGTCAGCTATCTGGCGATGCTCCTCCAGCGGCAGCGCAGCCGGCGACGCCATCTAGTCCGCACTGTTCGCCGCCACGGGTGCGTCGGGAAGTGCCACCACCTAGGCTGCCCTGCAAGAAGCAGCAGCGCTCCCAGAGCTTGACCCCCGCACAGGCAATGGTTGTATGCAACATCAATAAGCAGCAGGAGCAGCAGCAACAGCAGCATCAAGAAGCAACAAATGGACATAGCCTGGCACGTTTTCAGACCATTGCACGCTGTAATCCTACCAGCGATTTGCAGCTGCAGCCACAACATCTGGACAGCAAGTTTACCACTCAATCTCTGCCGCGTCCGAGCACTTCGGCGGCGCAGGCATTGCGGCAGCAAGCAGCTGCACGAATTTCCAATTTGGCACGCAATTTCAGCCTGGATACACCGGATCGACCACCCAGCCCACCGCCCAAGCCACGCAAGGAGCCCATGGCCGCAGTGCTGGCGTATCAGGCGAGCGGCTCCGATTCGGGCAATGGATCGGGAGATTCGGCGCCTGGCGATGTCAGCGAGCTGAGTATACAACGTGGCGGTGTCATCATTAAGAATCCGCGATTCATTACCAGCTCCGCCTCCAACAATACGCTGAAGAGCTTCACTGAATTTGATGCGTTGGCTGCTGAGGAGCAACTATTCTCCATGCCCATTGAGGACTTTAAGCTGGTAAGCACATAAAAGATAGAAGCTGATTAGTCTCTTATTTCTGCTAGTAGTTTCCATGAATTGCCAAATAATATTTATAAATTAATATTCTTCTTTACATAAAATTTACTTAATTAACATTTCCTTTTACGCATTTCAGTGCAGCAAATTTGATTTTGAGAACTTTGTCACGTTGCTGCTCCCATCAGTGGAGAACAAGCCACTGGATGGCGATGCGCTGAACACTTTCAAGATGATGCTGCTGGAATCTGGACCCAAGTTGCTGGCCGAGCACATTACACGCATCGATATTGGTTTATTTCTGGACGTGCCAATCAATGAGTTGGATTCTTACCTTAGTTGTTCGGGCCTGGAGCTGTTGACGCTACCGCATGGCAAAGTGTTTCGCGGCGACATCATAGAGCGGACGCAGTGCATCAAGCTAATGGTCGCTGTCACCATACTCACATGTCAAACGGATCTGGATCGAGCCGAGCTGCTCAGCAAGTGGATACAAATTGCGGTGGAAACGAAAACCGCGCTGGGAAATCTATTTGGCTTTTGTGCGATTATGTTGGGATTATGCATGCCGCAGGTGAGTTGAGATTTACCACGGAAGTATTAAACCTAATCGATTTTACAATTTGAAGATCCAAAAACTGGATCAGGCTTGGCACATTCTACGCCAAAAGTATACGGACAGCGCATTCACATTCGAGGCCAAGTTGCGCCCCACTTTGAGTAGCATGAATGAGGCTTCTAATCCACAGGCTCCAAATACCACAGTGCCCCATGTGCTGCTCTATGCTCTGCTCATTGATCGGCCCGTGCTGGATATTATCAATCATGGCAATATGGATGAGCGTCCAGCCCTTTATAATACCTGCATTGATCCTTGGGAGTCGAAAGCCGATGATTTTGGCATGTCTATCAACTTTCTGCATTTGGATGCATCGCGTGGTTTTCTCAAGAACTTGGACTTATATCGCAAGAATGCCAAGATCATTTTGGAGGAGGCAAGCACTAGGCTAGATGAACTGCTGTCGGATGCTTTTCGGTAGGTTGTATAGTATTATAGTATTTTAAAAACTGTACAATATAATCCTTGTATTTTTAGCACCGAGTTTCACGTAAAGTTCCTGTGGGGCAGTTCGGGAGCCAGCGCCAAGCCCGAGGATCGACATGGAAAGCTCGAGAAGGTGCTAACACTGATGGCTGATAAGTTTTGCAGCGTCAACGCTTAGTTATGTATAAATATAACCAAAACAAAATCATCATCGATATTATATGGACTCTAGTTTCTAAGCTGATAATACCTACCACAATCAAAATCTTTATTCACATAAGTCTCCTCTCTTATCTAGTCCCTTAATCCTCCTTTTTAGCAACTCATCCACAGTTTCATCTACTTCCTTGTAATTTTGTGCTGTTTCTACCTCAGCCTATGTGTGTATAATTTTACGCACAATGAAAAAATAGAAGCACTTTTGTTACAGTTCAAATAATTTATAAACAAAAAAAAAAAAAAAAACTTTAAATTTAGTTAAGCCAAGAAAATTACTTACAATTGTTAAAGCACTCCTTAACCCATCAATGAACAACTTCAAGCTGAAAATAATCAAATTGTACTTACAACAACGTAATCCATTCTCTAAGAGATTTGGCAATATTAAGATAAACAAAAAAAAAACAAGAAAACATTGAAGCACACTACCAAAGGCATTTATAGTCTAGTACTTAACACATACATATAATCAACTAAATAAAGTATTACACATACTATAGATTGGACAATATACACATAATCAAATGAATCATCATGTACGTACATAAATATTTAAATGTGTGGGAAAACATATACTGATGAAATACTAATATAATTTTTTGCAATTTTATAAGTGATAGTGCCGTAAATTTAAATAAAGAATATAATGGAACTATTAAAACTACACACATTCATGGATATTTATTATCAAAAGTACTTTGAACTTGCCACAACTGACGCGACTTGAAACGGAAAACTAAGGCAAGATAAATGTAGTATATGATATTTGAAAAACATACTACAGTGGAAAAAAATAATTAATGCGTTCGAATCTTTATTGTTAATTAATCAAAGTAAGAATCTGTAGGATACGATACGCATTTTCCAATCAAATTTAAAAACAATTAAAAATAAAATAAAAATAGTTTTCCTCGTAAAAATGGAAAGCTTCTTAACAAAAATAATTCAACTAACTAAAATTAAATTGAGCAAATTAAAAGAAAAATAGAAAGAATAAATCATACTTGAATTAATCGTGAAATAACGATAATAGGAAACCACTTGAGTAGTGAAAAACAATTACCAAACCGAGCACTAGCTTTATCAAACACTCGAATCCTTATCGGAGTACATAAGAATACAAGTATAACTACTTATTTATATACATGGAGAACGCGATCCAAGTGCCAATCAAACCCAACACAAATCCACTGACATTGTGCTCTGAGCAGAGCTATCGAGCAGTTGTGGATTAAAGCGTGCTGTTAAATTACCAAATACCGAGCTTAAAGCTTAAAGTTTACAGTTTAAGCTCAAGCTTAAAAGCTCTTTTGTACAATGAGCGACGCCACAGCTGGTGCCGGCGCCGGTTTTCGCTGCACTCGCAAGCTAACATTGGCGATGAGCGGATTTGTGATAATTTTGGTGATCGCGTTGACAGTCGGCCTCTGCGTGGGTCTCAGCGGTGACAATGGCGTCGCAGAGGTGAGCTTTCAAAACTGGTAGACCAAGTTCAATTTGACCTGGCAACTCAAAATTTGCACTTAATTGGAGCAGGATGGTCCCGTCTTTGGCATTGATCATGTGGCAAACACATTTCTTCTGAATGGAAAACCATTTCGTTATGTCTCCGGATCGTTTCACTATTTCCGTGCCCTACCCGATGCCTGGAGAAGTCGTTTACGCACCATGCGAGCGTCTGGTCTGAATGCATTGGATACGTGAGTAGTATCTATTGAAGATTTTTGATTAAGTGTGCCGACTTAGGTAAAAGCCCTAGGACGTGACTTTAGGTGACTACCAACGGACGTTGACTTTAAAACGCCATTTCAAGACTTTGGAAATCATCAATCAAAACAATGAATGGGCCTCACACAACTGTGATTGCTGTGCTTCGTACATACTGATGATAAATAACACTGGGCTACAAAGTTTATAATAAGACTCTAGACTTTAGACTCTTTTTTATTAATGCCGCTTAAACCGAAATCACATTTTAATATAATAAAAATGTACATAAGCAATTAAGAAATTTGAGTAAAATAAAACAATTTCCTCTACAGCTACGTTGAATGGTCGCTGCACAATCCACACGATGGCGAATACGACTGGGAGGGCATCGCAGATATAGTAAAGTTTCTGGAAATTGCTCAAGAGGAGGACTTTTATATTGTGCTTCGTCCCGGGCCCTACATCTGTGCCGAGCGAGATAACGTAAGCATTTCATAAATAAAAAAAAGCAACAATAACAATTACTCAGCCCCAATGACTCCAACAACAACAACAATAATAGGGAGGCCTACCTCACTGGCTATTCACAAAATATCCAGACATTAAAGTGCGCACCAACGATCCCAACTACATTGCGGAGGTGGGCAAGTGGTATGCACAATTGATGCCACGTCTGAAGCATTTGCTAATTGGCAATGGTGGCAAGATTATTATGGTGCAAGTTGAGAATGAATATGGTGCGTACCACGCCTGCGATCATGACTATCTGAACTGGCTGCGCGATGAGACAGATAAATATGTGGAGAACAAGGCGCTATTGTTTACGGTGGACATACCCAATGAGAGGATGCGCTGTGGCAAGATTGATAATGTATTTGCTACCACGGACTTTGGAATCGATCGCAGTAAGTAGAAAAATTATCATATTATTATTATTATATTAATACGATAGTAGAACAAGTTTTCAATGTATTTAAAATAAAGTATTTTCCTAATTTTCGACATTACTTAGATTAGAATTAGATCGGAATTATTCCTGAAAACAGTTTAAAAGTGCGAATAATTTAGATTATTATGTTCTAGATAATTAGATAATCATAATCATGAAAGATTATTCCCAATCCAATCTTCTTGGCCGCTATCTAATCTAATCTATGTTATCACGTATACTAAGTTCTCTAATTATAAAAATATCAGAAACGGAGATGCACGTTTAACATGGCGATTGTATAGGTCCATTTTAAGATTACATTTCTTAGTCATTCAAAGTATTTAACACATTTTTTATTATATATGCAGTATTTGAGATCGACAAAATTTGGGAATTACTGCGCGAAATACAGCCGACGGGACCGTTGGTCAACTCGGAGTTCTATCCTGGTTGGCTGACGCACTGGCAAGAGATGAATCAGCGACGCGACGGAAAGGAGGTGGCCGACGCTCTTAAGTATGTTTGAATGAAGTCTCAAATATATTCTAAGTAGTATCTTATGGTTTCACTTATTTTAGAAAGATACTCAGCTATGGAGCCAGCGTTAATCTATACATGTTCTTTGGTGGCACCAATTTTGGATTCACGGCCGGTGCTAACTATGATTTGGATGGAGGCATTGGCTATGCAGCGGATATTACCAGCTATGACTACGATGCTGTGATGGATGAAGCAGGCGGGGTGACCAACAAATATGAACTGGTCAAGCAGGTGATAGGTGAAGTCCTCGAATTGCCCGACATAACACTGAATCCTGCCAAGCGTTTGAGCTATGGCAAAGTGGAGCTGACGCCAGCATTGGAACTTCTCTCGGCAGAGGGACGGGCTGCTCTATCTAAGGGTACACCCGTGAAGTCCGAGCAACCCAAATCATTCGAACAGATGGATCAGTATTCCGGGCTGATGCTCTATGAGACAACGTTGCCCAGCATGGATCTAGATCCATCATTGCTGCAGGTGGAGGAGCTGCGAGATCGTGCACATGTCTTTGTCGATCAACAGCTTGTTGGCACACTGTCCAGGGAGGCGCGTATTTATGCCCTGCCCCTGAGCAAGGGCTGGGGCAGTACACTGCAGCTGCTGGTGGAAAATCAGGGACGCATCAACTACGATCGCGCCAACGATACGAAAGGCATCTTTGGCAAGGTGACGTTGCAGTTGCATAATGGCGGCGCTTTGCCACTGGACAACTGGACAACCACTGGCTATCCACTGGAAGCGTATGCCATCGAGACATGGCGCAAGGATGCTGCAGCCCTAGATCCATCCATTGCTAAACAACGTCTGTTGCGCACTGGACCCATTGCCTATACGGGCAGTTTTGAGGTAACCGAAGTGGGCGATACTTATCTCAATATGGCCGGCTGGGGCAAAGGTGTGGCCTATGTTAATGGTTTCAATTTGGGACGCTACTGGCCCCTGGGTGGTCCACAAATTACGCTCTATGTGCCCAACGAACTCCTCAAAGTTGGCCAAAACACTTTAGTACTACTCGAGTATCAGCGCTGCAATAAGACGAGCAACGGTTCAGAGCTGCCTGCGGTGCAATTTGATGCAGTGGCTCAGCTGGATGGACAGTCTAGTGAAGCGTCGCTTAAATAGATTTTACAATCATTTTCATTTTGTTATCTTTATTACAATTTACAAGCGTTTCATTATCTTTATTAGAAGCAGTTATTGATTTTGCTGTCGCAACAACAGCATTGACAAGCCGCTATTAATATTATAATAAACATTGCTTAATTAATTACAATTTCTAATTTGTTTGACTGACTGGCATTTTGTTAAACATAATTTAGCTCGTTTTCAATTGACTCATTCCATTTATTAAACTTCTGGACTTTCTAGCTGCTCAAAAAATGTCTGATTTCGTTCAGTTTGTTTTAAATTATATGTTACCATTTGCTTAATTTTACTATATTTATTTCATCTTTATATAAATATTTATTAGATTTTATTCGTTATTTCAATTTTTGTGATTTTTGTTTTCGTTCTTACATTTTTAACTCATGTGTTCATTGGCAAATGGAGATTCTGATTTGATATTTTTCATAAAAATATTTTGATGCGATTTCATGCATTTTGCACACAAAAAATAAGTATTATTTTAGTTTTTTTAATAAACTTGTAAAGAGTATTAAGTACATTTAGTGTTTGAGGTTCTCAAAAGTATTTCAAAAATGTTAAAGAGACTCAGTTGGGTTTTTAGTATAAATACGTCAAAATTACAGTAGATCTGCTTTATAGTAAAATATAATACATATATTAATATTATTGTTTAGTAGGGCAGTGTTGCATAGGAAAAAAGAAATGGGTTATCAAGAGATTCTCCTACATGTCTGTATTGAGTATAAGCACAACTCAGATGTATAATCGTTTAAATGTATTTCACCTTTTTCTCTCTTTATTTCCAGTTTAAATGGAATAATATACTAGATTTACCAGCAAATGAATTTAATAATTTCCTTGTGTTACAACCCATTTTAATACACTCTTAAATTGTTTACACATTCGCAAATGTCGGACTTCTTGTACAACTTTTCAAGATTAACGAATACAAAATGATTTCTGATTTGTTCGAGCGTTGGTTCGACTAATTCAACAGCAGTCTTTTTTTAAAAAAAAAAAGAAAAAAAACCCATAATGAACACAACTTGCGTACTTAATATTAGCTCTTATACAATAGTAAAAGATGTGCAGCTCATTGCAAATAGGGATAACTGAAGTATACACTTTGCCTTCTAAGGCAGCTCTGCATACGTCGCATTTAATTTAAGCTCGACACAAATTAATTAGCAATCTACTTTTGTTTTTTTTTTTAAGTTTTGTTTTTTTTTTTTAATTTACGTGCCCCCACTCAATAAAGTTATGTTTGTTATTGTTATAAAAATATTGCAATTAATATCATTTGATTTTGCTTTAGGTCTTGTGATAGATTGTGCTGTCTACATTAGGAATGACTTTTCGTGTTTTCAACACCCTTGCAGAAAAGTATTTGTTTGGACATTAGCATTATTAATCAGCCTGTAGTGTATTTTACATTGAATAGTTTTAGTTGTTTGTTAATATAAAATAAATGTTTAAGCCAAGGGGTTTCGCAAGGATATATCAACTTCGGAGTGCCGAAGGTTTTTATTACAAGTTGTGCAGAAAATTTCTTTGCCTTTAAGTTTTGTGTTTTTCATGTCATTTCTATACATTTATTAAAAATATATCACAGCTGCATTTCAAGTTAATTATTTTTCATATATTCCCGTTCGCCTTTTTTCCACGTAATTACGTAAAAATGTATAGAAAATGTATGCAATTTGACTTTCAGTTGGTTTTTTGTTTTTTTTTTTTTTTTTTTTGGGTAAAGAGAAGCCAACGTAAAACAGCAAAAAATTTGGCAACGTAGTTAATATTTAGTCAATGTCCATAGAGACGGAATGCGTTCGCGTTTAGTAGACACAAATACGTACAATATATGGCTAGTTATTTATAGAATAGTTAACTAACCGAAGCGTCGAATGATGAGTATTGTTGTGAAGTTGAAGTTTTAGTTGTAGTTGTAGTTGTAGTTGTAGTTGTAATTGATTTGCTATTTCTTGTTAGTTATGTATCTTGTTGCGGTTGTTGTCTAGAGTGCTGTGGGGGCACCGTTCGCCATTTGTCAGTGCCATTTGGATTTTTGTGTATAAATATCGGCACGCAAGTTTTGCGCAAAACAAATGCCCAGAATCTGCAAGAACAAAAATCGAATCAGTAACCAGAATCGAATAAAGTACATAAAAATAAGACATTGTATGAAAAGAAATGAAACTGAGACCTGGAAAAACATAATTCCAATTGCTGCGGTTGAAATAATAATTAAATTATGCTCAATCCATTCTTCGCCGGCCTGGACGCAGCCCTTTTCATTAATAATCTTGGACACCTCCATGATCTGAGGTGATAAAAAAAAAGAAAAGAAAATGGAAACATAAGCAAGACACATAGTAACATATTAACCAAAATTCTTAAAATATAAATATGTAAATGAAAATAAGGTGCAATAAGAAATCTCTTTTTTAGCACCTGCATGATGAGCAGGGCAACGCAGGAGGCGGCCACGCCTATTAAATTCGTCTCCAGCCAATCCTCACCAGCGCGCAAACATCCGCGCTCATGTATATTTCTATCCACTGGCTGCTTGCGTATGTATAAAATTTATGAAGCTTGTAAATCGTCTTCGGGTAACAAAACAAAAACAAACAATAAACCAAAAACTTACGTAGCCCTCCTTGCGCACATCGTAGCCGCACTGTTTGTTCTTGATTACCTCCTGCGGGCGCCGGCGGCAACAGGAGAAGGGCACACCACACGCCTCACGGCTTCCAATTGCAATTGAGGAGCAATTAAAATAGTTATTGCTATCCCAGTCCTTGGGACCATCAATACCACAGCATTGCAGCCAATCCTCCTGTATCCAGTCTATCAGGTTTTGCTGATCCGGATCCTCGCGGTAGTGCTTGATAAAAGCTCTCAAGCCTTCGGTGGCATGATCTTTAATCTAAAAAAGGGATAGTAAAATTAGCTTTCTTTCATAATTTGTATAGAGTAAGCTTAGTGAGAGTTTTGGAGCTTTCACAGAAATAAGCAAAAAAGAAAACCGTAGAAATATAATTTCAGTTAATGCGACTGAAACAACTAATTTTAAAAATATGAAATAATATTGATATTTGTATATTACTTAATGCATTAAAAATTTAACAAATTACAAAACTATCTTAAACTGTATATTACGAAATATGGTAAAATACTTGATCTTCACAAAATCCAGCAAAGCCAAACATAAAATAAGCTCAGCACATAGCAAAAACAAAAAAAAAATTACAAGCAACTTACCAAACCTTTGTCCTTGAGCACAAAAGCCAGTCCGCAAAAGCAAATCTCGCTAAGAAGAAGCACGCTCAAAAATATGGCATACTGTAAATGAATAATGCATGAGCTTCACTCATTTTATTGAGACCAGTTTTTGGCTGTATACTCACAGCGCCCAAGAGACAGGTATTTTCGCGCAGTGCACCAACGCTGCCCATAAAGCCCAGCATGAAGGTGATGGTGCCAAGTATGATAAGCACAAAAGCGGGATCCAAGGCTATAAACGTGAGCTTACCAATGTTGCGAAACATATCCTTTTCGGTCCAGGCCCAAATGCCAATGGCGAGCACGAGAAGTGCTGATAGCCAGATGAGTACATTGCCAGTGAATAGCAAGTATTTGAGGCAGCAACTGATTTCACTTGTTTCGCGTCGATATTTACGCACTGCGGGCATTTTTGCGAGAGTCGATGGCGACAACAGCTCGACCGATCTATTCTAATACTATAAAATGATTATGCTTGTATTACTCACTATTTACTAATGACTTGGCTTACAAATTTTGCTACAACAAAAAGCTGTGTTTACCAGCCACAGATTTTCGACATAGCAGTGGTGCGACAGAAACAACAAATAATAGAACATTTACGTTAGTGCGAGAGGCATTATAGTTGTTGCCTTTTTGAGTCGTCTGTTATTAACAGAGAGCTGTAAGCGGAAAGCTTAAAAGTTGCCAGAGAGCTACAAACAGCGTTGCCACATTTTTAGTATGCAATATTTATTTAAAACATTTATTTAACTTCTAACCTTATAACAATATAATAAACATAGAACTATTTAAGCCGCTTATGCGTATGAGCAGCCGAAAAAGTCTTATTATGGGATATTTAGCGCCCAAAACAATTTTTACATCGCTCTCACTGCGACACTTCATATTTTATTTCTGCTTTCAGTTAACATATTTTGTCACTCGCTTAACAGAATATACTCCCCCTTTTCGGCTACTGCACATACATGTATACATTGGCTTTGGTATTTTCTGTATGTGCTCTGCGGCATTGCGGTATTAAATTGCAGACATAAGTAAGTCACACTGATTTTCATCGTCGTGTGGAGTTGAAAGGCAGTAGAAAAGATCAGTGCCAAGAAAAAAATAAATATACAAATTGAAGACAAACTAAATCAGAGTTTATCAAGTGTTGTGTGCGTGGATCTATGAGATATTTTCGGCAAGTGCACGCATACAAAAGGCGTGCTCGGCCCATTATCTATGACGACAGTGAGTTTAGTTTTTCTTCTACCTCTTCTACCCTCTGTGTGTGTGTGTGTGAGTTTCGCTGATGGCTGAGGCTGAAAAAATTTTTAATTAGCAGGCAAAATATGGACAAAACGCGTACATAGAATACGCCAAGCCCAAAACGTTGCAACCAATCAAAGGCCAATGCAATGAAAATCGTAACTAAACTTTATAAGTGCGCCCTGAAAAGACAATTGGAAACAACCCCCCGCGTTTTAATCAAAGAAAAAACTTGTATGTGTGCGGCTGGTGCTGCTTACAGCGCAATCTAAATAAAAAAAAAATAAATAAAATGTAATAAAAGTGAAAATGTATGTAAACTTTTGATGCAATGTTTTATACATTTGTAATGAACTCACACTGCTTACATACGCTATTTAGTCTGGCAGAGGGGCAGCAGAAGCAGCGCTGTAAAGTGCGTTCTCTGCTGGTCGCCATCATAGCAGAGACGTTTCCGTGGACGTCGTTGCTGCTGCTCTTGCCTACCTCCTGTGCGTGCGTGTGTGTGTTTCTAGCGGAGTTAATCCCTTCAAATATTGTGATCCCACGCTTCAATTATATCAATTTCAGTCATTAATTAATTATGCAAAATGTATATCTTGTGTAAAAAGTACAGTGTTGCATTTACATACACATGTGTATAATTGAACATACATATATAATATATATGTGTACATATATTCATACAAACATAAAACATTTCAATGTGCAATATGGTGGACGACAGTGCGTAAAAATCACAACGTCGACGTTGACTTTTGTTAACTGTTAACTGCTTACTATTTTGGTGTTATTGGTTTTTGGGTTTGTTGGCAACGTGTTTTCAGATGCAGGCAAACGAAAAATATATTAAATCAATTGCATTTGTTCAAGTAAAAAGACAATTAGTGCTAATTTCGCTAAACTACATACATACATTTTTATGTATGTATAGAGAAATGATGTGCATTTGTGTGTGTTTCTATACGTATACCTGTACGCGCTTTTGTGTGTATATGTATAATATATATATATATATATACATATATGTGTGTGTGTGTGTGTAAGTAAGCTTGCATGTGTATTCGACTGAAAATGGAAATTATATAAAACCCCTTTTGTGTGCGTGAGACGCTTTATATTAAAGCAGCATGCGGCTGCTAGGCTTTAATTATTTCCATTCCAAATATACATATGTAAGATCAATATGGCAATAAAAAACTGGACGAAAAACGTTACCAACGTTTGCCAAGCCTTTGTGAAATTCTGATAGTTGTTGGCAAGCCGCACGGTGCTCACATATTGCCAATCAATAATTTTGGTAGCGCCGCCAATTAAAGGAGAAAACTTGTGACAGCAAAGAAAAACAAAAAAAGACGAGAAAAACAAACACACATACGCTGCCTACGCCATCACCCATTTGCACATACATACACAGAAAAACAGCACCCGTTGCTCTCTCAAAGAGTTTGTCTTTCTGATCAAGGAAATAAACTAACTTCACAACACTCACTCACACTCCAATCTAATCGCTCTCACTCGCTTACTCCCTGGCTTTTTGCATTGAAGTTGTTGTTCTTTTTGGGGTGGTGATGGCGGCGGCGCCCCACTTTTACATGCGAACCTTTTTTCCCCGTAATGCATGTGTATGTGTATGTGTGCGTGTGCGAGTTGTAACAACAACCACCAAAGGCAAAGCTTTTTGCCCAGCGACGACAACAACGGCGGCTTCCTTTTGTCTATTTGGACGCTGGAAAAAAAACTTAACAGAAACTTTAACGTCGCTGCCGGCGTCGACGTTTTTCAATATGGCTTCTTCAACTTTTTCAATTTCATCACATAAATATAATTAGTTTTGCCTGGAAATACGCAATTAATTAGGTATAGCAAATGCAAAAACAACTTTGCCAACTGCTACAGCAGCTAAATTATTATTTTGGAACAAATGGCTTTTAGAATTTTACAAAATGCATACACACACGCAGTAATTTTTCATGTTCAATACATTAAAATAAATGTGCAGTGATTTGAATATGATTCTGTTGCTGTCGTTCGATATGTTATACATACACACTGTATGCACATACATACATATAATTAATTTTTTAAATTTTGTTTGTTTCTGTAATTGGTGCTCTAATTTTCTATGTAACAAATTCAATTATTTTCGTTTCGAGCTGCTGCTAGCAAAAAATAAAAGATAAATTACATAAATCTATTGCTGTGGGTGATTTTTGGCAAAGGATGTTAAAGTTGAGTTAGTGTAGGTGTGAAAACAGAACTCAAAAATAAATAACATGGAAAAAATGAGTATGTTACCAATAGTGCAATAATTCAAATGCATGAAAACGCAACTCCCACTAGTCTACTGTTCGCTCGATTGCCTCTCTCTCTCTCACACACACGTCTCGCCGTCGCCAGCTCAAAATGACACCACCACCCCCCGTCTGCCGTTAGGTGTTCTTTGATCACGTAGTCGTCGTGTTTGTGTGCCATTTGTTTGCATGTGTGTGTTGTGTACCATATTTTTGCGCTTTGCAAAAAAGGTGCTAAGATTTTTCACCAGATTTTTAAATATATATTATATATGTATGTTTTCATATTTATTTTTTCTTTTAATTTAATCTAATCATATTTTTATATCGACACCTATTTGCTTGTAAACTGAGTTAACATTTTTCTCTGTATGCCCAATAGTTTGTGCCTGTTTCTATGCAAACTGCTGAGAATTTAAAATGAAATATGATATTGATTAAACATCGTGCAGGTAATAGAATTGGTTTGGTTTTGTTTTGTTGTGTTGCACTCTAAAAATGGACGAAACAAAGCATTTCACTGTGTTACCGTCAACAGGTACGAATCCTTACCTACATTCTGGTAACCTGTGTCTGAATGAAATAGAAATGTTTTGTATACTACCAATAGTTTTCTTTACATTTCATCAGCTCTTTTCACATGTTCTGGCCGTGTAGTGAAAAATGTTACTTTTCCAAAATAAAAGAAAGGCATGTACTTATTTTTTCACTGAGTTTGATACCTGTGCGTCTTCAATTGAATGGAAATTCACAACCATTAATAATTAAAATAGAGAAAAACATTCAAATTTTTATAACTATGGTTTACACATTGGAAAGTATGTTGCTAATGTTGTGCACACATATGTGGAATACGCATTTGTATATTGTTAATCGTTGCAATATCATTTTGTATCGTTACCAAAACTTTGACTGATAATGTAATCGAGCGTTGGAGCGAACTGAAACAACTGCAAATGCAATCGATGCAAGTGTGTGCGTGTGTGTGTGTGTGTGTGTGTGTGTGTAGGTGGTTTGTCTCCGATTTGAATACCCGAACTGAACGAAACACAACCCCCACATTTAAACGGTGAGAGGCGCTCTCACACACTAATTCCATAAATGTCGTTTACTGTTTTGTTTACCTGCTGCACATCAATACAGAGAGAGGGGTTGTAACTTGTTATGTCCCTCTCTCTTTCTCTCTCTCACGCTCTCTTTCAATTACAAGTTTATTTTTTTTACGTTCGTTCATGCGTTAAGTCAATATAAAAACTGATGACTACTTGCAATGGTGAAACAGTGTTGCCATATTCCAGAAACACACTTGTAACTCAGAAGTTCTCCTGTCTGTGGCTGGCTGGTCACACTTCACAGTCGGCCGACAAAGTAGAAAATGGCCATGTTTATTGAGAATTGTATGATAGATTTTTTTCAACCCCCACAAAACTGAAATGAAATGCAAACGGTCGTCAATTGAAGTACGTCTCACCATTAACTGTGATTTCGAGCTAACACAACTGATTGAGAAACTCATTGTGTTTATACATATATATATATCGTAATTATTGTTTACTTAACGGCGTTTTGTTTTGTTTTATTTGAAACGTGTATTTACAGAGCTGAACTAAGTCCAGCAGCCGTTGCAGCACAGTTCATTAGAAACATTTAAAGCTCCACATGTCCGCCAAAGCAGAGACGGACAATCCGCTCGCCAGCGCTGGCGGCACAGCTAGCGGCGGCGTCGGCGGTGTCAATAGCAACTCCAATGGGACTGCTACCCCGGCGAGACGGCTGCGCACACGGAACTCAACCGGCAGTGGCAGCGAGTCGGCCAAAAAAAATACCAACAACAGCGCTCATAACAATAATAACAACAACAGCAACAACAATAATAATAATAATAACAATAGCGAATCAGCAGCGGCTGGCAATGATGCAAGTGGAACGACATCAAGCACAACGCCTTCATCAGGAGGCTCTGCTTCATTAGCTGCGGCAGCACAAACACCCATCTCTGTGGAGCGTCCCATGCCCAGCGTGCCGATGAATCATGCCAGCAGCAGTGTCTCAGCCAGCAAGAAATATCACAATAGCTGTCCTCATCCAACGCCCACGGTGCACAAGAAGACGCTCCACACAAAGCCGCACAGCAGCAATAAATTTGATCAGGGCAAGAACGAGGAATTCCATTTTGATACGCCGCCCGAGTGTCCAGTCTTCAGACCCACAGCGGAGGAGTTTAAAAATCCATTGGCTTACATTAGCAAGATACGCTCCATAGCGGAGAAATGTGGTATTGCCAAGATTTTACCGCCGGAGAAATGGTCTCCCCCATTTGCCGTCGATGTGGACAAATTGCGTTTTGTGCCGCGCGTCCAACGCCTCAACGAACTCGAGGCGAAGACGCGCGTCAAACTAAACTTCTTGGATCAAATTGCCAAGTTCTGGGAACTGCAGGGCTCCTCACTCAAAATACCGATGGTGGAGCGCAAGGCACTCGATTTATATACGCTGCATCGCATCGTTCAGGAGGAGGGTGGCATGGAGCAGACCACCAAGGAGCGCAAATGGGCCAAAGTCGCCAATCGCATGCAATATCCATCCAGCAAAAGCGTAGGCGCAACACTCAAAGCCCACTACGAGCGCATACTGCATCCCTTTGAGGTGTACACCTCTGGCAAAGTGCTGGGAACGGGTGCTGGTGCCGGCGTAGCTGCGGGCGCTACACCCGTCAAGCTCGAGGATGTTGGCACCGATTACAAGGCCCATGAAATACCCACACGCCAACAGATCGCGCCACCAAACGAGAACAATACGCGTCGCTCCAAACGTTTTGGCAACTCCAATGCCGGCTGCGGCTTAAGCAATGCCAAACTGGGATGTGCTGCTGCTAATGCAGTCGCAGCAGCTGCTGTCTCCTGTACAATCAAAACGGAAACCAAGGAAGATTTTAAACGCGACCTTTTGAGCAGTTTCAATGCGGTCAATGCTCCAGCTGGCAGCGGTGGTGCGGCTGCGGGCGGTCAGTCTGCTGGCAGTGGTGCTACACCTGCACCCAATACACGCGCCACCCAGAAGAAGGCGACAACGGAGCCACAGCAACAGCCTCTCATCGATCCGCTGATGAAGTACATCTGTCACATCTGCAATCGCGGCGATGTCGAGGAGTCCATGCTGCTGTGTGATGGCTGCGACGATAGCTATCATACCTTCTGTCTGTTGCCACCACTGGGCAGCATACCCAAAGGTGAGTTCAAGTAGAAAATAAACCCCTATTTGGAAATATATATGTATATAAATATATATGTATAAATATATATATAGATATAAATATATATAGATATAAATATATATATATATTTATGTAATTCATACTGATTCAATGAATGTATTTAAATACTCAGTGGGAGTCCAGAATTTTAAATCAATATTCACTCTCTGCAAAAATAATATTCTATAATGAAAGAAACATATCTTATTAAGTATATTTGTATATATAGATATGATTAACAACAATAGTTGCTTAATTGTTGTGTTTTATGAGTTAGTTGTTTTTCTAATTGCAAATCAATTCTATGATCTTACCAGGAGAATGGCTATGCCCGCGTTGCGTTGTGGAGGAGGTAAGCAAGCCGCAGGAAGCATTTGGTTTCGAGCAGGCCGAGCGTGAGTACACGTTGCAGCAGTTTGGTCAGATGGCCGATCAGTTTAAGCAGGAGTACTTCCGAAAACCGGTGCACTTGGTGCCCACGGAGATGGTGGAGCGTGAATTCTGGCGCATTGTATCCTCAATTGATGAAGATGTGACTGTTGAATATGGCGCTGATTTGCATACAATGGATCATGGTTCTGGTTTTCCAACAAAGAGTTCGCATTATTTGCTGCCTGGTGATCAGGAGTATGCCGAGTCTAGCTGGAATTTAAATAATCTGCCGCTGCTGGAGGATTCAATACTGGGTCACATAAATGCTGACATTAGTGGCATGAATGCACCATGGATGTATGTGGGCATGTGTTTCGCTGCCTTCTGCTGGCACAACGAGGATCACTGGAGCTATTCGATTAACTATTTGCATTGGGGCGAGCCAAAGACCTGGTACGGTGTGCCCGGCTCCCGGGCCGAGCAATTCGAGGAGACAATGAAACGTGCCGCACCCGAGCTGTTCTCCTCGCAGCCAGATCTGCTGCACCAGCTGGTCACCATAATGAATCCGAACATACTGATGAACAACGGGGTGCCCGTCTATCGCACCGATCAGCACGCCGGCGAGTTTGTCATCACATTTCCGCGCGCCTATCACGCCGGCTTCAATCAGGGCTACAATTTCGCCGAAGCTGTCAATTTTGCGCCAGCCGATTGGCTAAAAATGGGACGCGAATGCGTCAATCATTATTCGATGCTGCGTCGCTTTTGCGTTTTCTCGCACGATGAGCTTGTCTGCAAGATGGCCTTGGAGCCGGCCAAGCTAACATTTGGCATTGCCACCGCTTGCTATATTGACATGGCCGAAATGGTTGACACCGAGAAGAAGCTGCGCAAATCACTGCTCGAATGGGGCGTAACACGAGCCGAACGTCGCGCCTTCGAGCTGGTCAACGATGATGAGCGCCATTGCCAGGAGTGCAACACCACCTGCTTCCTTTCGGCCGTTGCTTGCGAGTGCAACGACAAACTGATTGTCTGCCTGCGCCACTACACCGTTCTTTGCGGCTGTGCACCAGAGAATCACACGCTCATCTATCGCTATACGCTGGACGAGATGCCGCTAATGCTGCAAAAACTGAAGGTGAAGGCGCACAGCTTTGAGCGTTGGCTATCGCGTTGTCGTGACATTGTCGATGCGCACACGCCCACATCGGTGACGCTGTCGGAGCTGCAGGAACTCTGCAAGGAGGCCGAGACAAAGAAGTTTCCCTCATCGCTGCTCATCGATCGCTTGAATGCAGCTGCCATTGAGGCCGAAAAGTGCGTCACTGTCATCCAACAGCTAGGCATCAATAAGGTAAGAGGAGTGTCTACAAATAAACTGAAATAAAATTTTAAATTCTACTTATTCATAACGTATTTAAGTAAGTTTTTATAAATTTATAAATAAAAATCAAATAAATTAAAATATTTTAGGTACGCACCCGTTCCGATCACAATCAGGAGGCGGCCCAGTATAAGTTGACCATGGAGGAACTGGAGTTGTTTGTACAGGAAATCGATAATTTGTGCTGCATCATTGACGAGGGCGCCTCGGTGCGTGAGCTGTTGGTGTTGGGCAAACAGTTTGTGGACCGGGCCAAGGCGCAGCTGCAGCTGTCGCTGGAGGCGCTCGAGGAGAATGAACTGGAGACGCTGATCAATGAGGGCAGCTCGTTGCGCATTGAACTGCAGCAACTGGATCAGCTGCAGAAGCGTCTGAAACAATGCAAATGGTACAAACGCTCTCAGGGCTTGCGCGAGACCAGCTCCAAGCTGACCTACAAAGATGTCGAGACGCTGCTGCACACCGCCGCCGCTGATTTGGATCCCACCGATCCCTATGTGGATCGCGAGATGCGTAAATTGCAAACAATTGGTGCGGCAATCGAGGCGTGGGAATTGCAGGCAGCCAAATATTTCCGACGTCTCAATCAGCAGCACGAGCTAGCCGAGATCGAGCAGTTTCTAAAGTCCGCCAGCGATATCAACGGGCAGGTGCCATCGCATGGCATGTTGAAGGATGCGTTGCGCAAGGCACGCGAATGGCTGCGCGCCGTAGAGCAGCTGCAGCAGAACAATCATGTCACCTATTGTCACACGCTGGAGGCGATGATCGAACGGGGTCTGAGTATACCCATCCAGCTGGAGGAATTGGGTCGCATGCAGGGACATTTGAATAGTGCGCACCAGTGGAAGGAGAATACGGCGCTAGCGTTCCTGAAGAAGGGCACATTCTATACGCTGTTGGAGGTGCTGATGCCGCGTGCGGATGCCATTAACATTGACTCGGATCTCAAGCCGCGTTTCCAAGATGATTTCCTCAAGGACAAGAATCCCGCCGAAATTGTGGCCAGCTTCAAGCAAGCCGAGGAGCAGGAGCTGCGCGATATGCGCGATCTTCGACGCCAGAATATGACCAAGAATCCACTGCGCGACGTCTTCTGCTTGTGCAAGTCGGAATTCCGTGGTCTAATGCACAATTGCCAGCTGTGCCGCGATTGGTTTCACGAGGATTGTGTGCCACCGCCACCGCATCCAATAACAGCGCAACAGAATGGCAATGCGGATGCTTCCACTTCAGCGCTGGCAAAGTGGCTGTGTCCCAGCTGTGTGCGCTCGAAGCGTCCACGTTTGGAGATGATTTTGCCGCTGCTCGTCCAGCTGCAACAGTTGCCCATCCGGCTACCCGAGGACGAGGCATTGCGCTGTTTGGCTGAGCGTGCCATGAACTGGCAGGATCGTGCACGCAAAGCTCTAAGCAGTCCCGATGTCAGTGCCGCTCTGGACGCCATCTTGTTACAACAGCAGAAGCGACGCACGGAGAGTGGCAGCGGTGGCGCCGCCGCTGTCCTGGGCAACATCAACAGTCCGCGAAAGCCGCGACGTCAGCACAAGCAGCAGGGCGCGAACAATACAACCGGTCGCTCGGAATCGGATGCTGAGGATGTGGATGATGTTGACGATGACGACGATGATGATGAATGCCGGCTGCGCATTGTCGAGGATGGCTACAGCAACGATGAGGACGAGCAGCTGGCGCGTTTGGCATCAGCGAATCAAACGAATCAAGCCAGCAGCAGCAGCACCACAGATCTCCTGAAGCTGCTCTCCGACAGCGAAATTGAGAATCTACTCGAGCTGATGATGGAGGGTGATTTGTTGGAGGTGTCGCTCGAAGAGACGCAAGAGCTGTGGCGTATACTGGAAACAATGCCGCCGACAATGCTGCAAGCGGACGCCAAGGCTCGGGTCGCTCAGCATCTCCAGCAGCAGCAGTTGCAACAGGGTGCGAATCCACCAGCCACAGGCACCTCGACGTCGAGCATACATAGTGGCGCCGATGATTCCAATGATAGTCTGCTTGTTCAGAACAGTCCAAGTCCCAACGCTCAAGCGGTGCGCAACAAAAAGCGACGCTCCAACGACTCCAGTAGCGCCAATGTGGCTGTGCCGCGCAAGAAACAGAATACGCCCAAACAGACACCGGGCAAAAAGTCGCAAGCGATGCGCAAAAGCGATAGCAAAGCAAGCAGCTCCCCAGGCGTCGATGCCGATGCCGAAAATAAGCAGGCAAATGGTGGCAATACCAAAACAACAACAACAACAGCAGCAGCAGTAAGACCAACAACACCGGGATCCGCATCAGTTGCAGCAGCAACAGCAGCAGCCACTGGCGCAACAGCAACAGGCGCAGCTGGCACACCCACACCGGGCTCGGCGGCTGGGCACAAGAAACGCAAACGCACCACCACCACCACTAACAACAACACCAACAATAATAACAACAACAGCAGTAGTGGCAACAATAGCAATGCAGGCGGGACACCATCAACGGCCGCCAACAGCACTCCTTCAACAGGTGGCGCAGGCAGCGGGCAGAAGAAGCATGCGCAACGCACACAGCAAACGGCTCAGGAGGATGATGAGGAGGAGTGCCGGGCAGAGAATTGTCATAAGCCAACGGGTCGCGAGGTGGATTGGGTGCAGTGCGACGGTGGCTGCAACGAATGGTTTCACATGTACTGTGTGGGCCTGAATCGTAGCCAGATTAAAGCTGACGATGATTACATATGCATACGCTGCTCCAAGACGGTCAGCGTAGGCGTCGCTGGAGGCAGCAGCAGCAGTCTAACCGTTACCACAACGACGACAAGCAGCCTAACGTTAAGCACGGGGACGCCGGGCAAGCAGCGAGCAGCGCAATCGGCGCGGTAAACAGAATCGACAAGATCCAGGGTAACAATAACAATATAAAATTGACAACGGTTGGCAGCACCCTCGATTAAAGCTTGCGAGATAATCGATAAACTGCTATCGCAGTGTTTATACATATAATTATCACACACACACACACAGACACACACATCCGTAGAAAGAACATACACAGAGCCACACACACACGCACGCAACATTGTTGTGCGTGCTAAAACGGTATTTACTAAGTGTTAGTAAAAAGTCACTTAAACGTTTTTTGTAGTACATATTTACTAATTATCGCTATTATTACACAAACGTAAAAAAACAAACAAACACGAAAACCAACCAATCAACACAACACACACACACACGAACACATTTGAAAAAGTAACAGATTAACTGAACTGTTTCAACTGTAAAATGCAAAATACAAAAACAATTTTGTATGTGTAGGCGCCAAGCACATTTTACGTTCGTTTCTAACTTTCTCTTACATTTAGCTGATGTAAATTTATATATATATAAATATCAATTTATATATATACATTTATATATATATGTTTATACATATTCATATATATATATATATTTAATTACCACTACCTGCTACTATTAGTTTTTGTTAATTTAACTTACATTTTGTGTTCTTTTTAAGTTTTGTGCGACACGCGCGCGTTTTTTACGTTTTTATTTTCATTTAAAGAACAATTTTGAAAAGATTTATTACATATTTTATTTCTGTACAGTTTTTCTGTTTACTTAAAGTGGAAAGCAACGTAAAGGTTAATTGTTATTTTCATAATTACATTTGTATCTTCCAGAAACATTATTTCCGATCATTTTTATAGGCGTGGCGCGCTGTTATCAATTTTCCACTTGTATGTTTTCTTTGTTATTTTCCTACAAATCGATCGATTTAAACAAAAAAAAAAAAATTGTAGCATAAATACCAAGATTAATCTAAAAACAAAATTTGTTGACAAAACAAAAGATCATAATAAATATAAAATAAATAAATTGCAGCCCTAATGCTAAGTTTACATTTAAATATAAATGAAAATAAAAAAATGTATAATTTCTAATTTTAAATTTAGTAAGCTGAATAGAGAACAAGCGTAAATAAGCATCATGGAAAAAAAACAAGAAAAAATTGCAAAGAAAAAAATAACTTCTCAACGTACAACAAGAAAATTTCTTAGAACTATGCGATAGAAAAACACTTTGTAAAATCATTTTTTAAGCGTGTATAAAAACGAGCGAGTTACGAACATTCAAAAAAGCTCCAAATCAACAAAAAAAAAGCAAAAAAAAGTATATAAAGAAGATAAAGAATAAGGCGCAACCATTTTATTTAATTAAGCTATCACTGTACGATTTCTTTAAACGAGCCCACTTCACAACAAATCAATACCGTACGCCCCCCTCCACGAGACCCCACAATATGTAATTCTATTATACATATAAATAAATTATATATAAATAGTATTTAAAAAAAAAGATGCTCATGTGTTTTTCTTTTATCAATTAATGAACAAATATTAAATCTGCACAGTGGAAATGTATTTACTAAATACATTCATATAACAACAGAACGGGCCATAACAATTATGACTTGTGGAACAACCGTTGAACGACCTACGCTTCGATTGACACGTGCACCACCCCAACTGCCCCAATGACATATTCCCAGTTAGTCATTCACACAAAATAAATATACAAACATAGCCAGTTAATGTTTCCCGTCTAGCAGCGGAGTGCATGGCTAGCCTTAGGTCAGACTAATGGGAAGTACCTGGCGCCCTGATAACAGAATTTTATGGAAATCAGATATCGTTGATTGTTTATAAACACCACCGATAAATTGTTTTTTGTTTTTTTTTTGTAATATTCATTGTGCGTATGACACATGTTTCGTCACGGAAGAAGTTTAAATTGAACGAAAGCCCTTTTACGACACTTCTCTCTGTGAATTGCTCACATTTCTACTTCAACGTAATATGATAATAATATAATATATATCACCACGGAAATGTTCTTATCGGTTCGGTATCATTCAGGTTTTTTTCACGATTATTTTGGTTCTAACTTTACCTATTATTTGCAGTCAATGATTAGTTGTATGATCGCTTTATGATTCATTAACGAAATATTTAAGTTCTTAATATAGAATAGTAAGGTTAATAATAATAATGAGTTAGCTTAAAAAATCATTTTAGATGTTTGATTCAAAATATAAAATATATATTTTTGAGTATACATTTTAATTTGTATAATAAATGATTATCACTGATTTCAAAAATAACAAATTTACTACTTGTATAATTATTGCGGATACTGAATTTAAAACTCAAGGCTGATAATTTATTTTCAAACAATAGTCACCAAACAAGATACGACTTTCAGTTATCAACAGGCTTTTCAATGGATAGGGCAAAAATCAAGGTCATCTCTTATATTATCCGGGTACACTTAAAAATATACTTTGTGCTGGATATCTTCACGTCGAGCACATTGATTTTTAACTTATCTGTTGTTTTTACCGCTTGAATTCATTCATTTTATTGCAATTCGGTATAAGTCCATAAAGTTTTAAAGTCGTTTATCAAACGTAGTAACTTTTTTTGTGTGTTATATAACGCAATTGATTAATTTGTTTGTGACAGCTTTATGGCTAAAACTCATGAAGAATCGAACGCTTATCAGTTGCAATTGAAGTCAATCAGGTAATGATAATTAAAGCAGGTTGTTTCACATGACATGCAACCAAAAGTGGAAACAAAGTTAGCAAAACAAATTAGTTTTTTTTTTATATTTCATTTGGTTTGTCTTGTTTTTATTACATACGCATACGAGTAAAGTACACAATCGGTTTGCTTTTATTTTGATTTTAGAACTAGAGACGTGTGGCGTTCGTTTTTTTTTTTAGTTTTGTTTTTGGTATTTAGATAAATGTATCAGTTACAAGAGGCTATCAAAAATAGTTTTTTGTTTGTTGCATTAGGCGACAATTAATAAATATACATACATATTTAGAAAATACTAAAACACATTTTGTTTATGTAATATAGGACACGATTTACATACTAAATTAAAAATGCCCTCTTTAGTAATGTGATTGAGGTAACAATAATAATTTGATGGTAATGCTTATCAATTGTCAATTGCCAACTAAAGCTCATGTGCTAGAAATATTACTTAAAATAAGTTTCTTATCAAGTCCCTCAATGATATTGACAATTGGAAAACAAACTAAAGAAAGAAGAAGAAGTATGTTGGTTTTCTGTTTGTTGTACGTTCTACATCTAAACACTGAGATTACATAATGCACGGAAACCCGCTAGTAAAATCATTGCATCAATCGCACCCCGCTGTTTTTATGGGAGTGGAGGGGGTACGCCTTAGGAGGCGAGACCACGTTGCCGACGCTTGACACGCGCATATGGACCCACAGATGGATCCATGACAAAGTCATAGAGCACACGAGTCCAGCTGGTGTGCTGTGGCATCGTCTCGTAGAACTCCTTGGCGATGCGCTTCACCTCCGGCAGCCGGGAGCCGGGCACAGCCGGAAAATCATGATGCTCATTGTGATAGCCGACATTAAAGGTGATCCAATTTAGTGGCCCATAATACGAATACGTTTCAAAGCCCTTGGCGAACATGTAGTGCTCCGATATAAAGTGCCCCGCCACAGGATGCAGACCCATCGCCAGAATGGAACCAATTAGCAGATAGGCCATCGCCTTCCAGCCAAAAAAGTAAACCACAGCCACATTGAATGTCAGCTGGATGATCGTATTGACGATCTCCAGTCGTGTCGGTGGCTTCGGATTGATGATCAGTGGACGGAAGATGTAGAAGAACGGCTGCAGACATACCCACAGGAATTTTCCAAATGTTGTGTCAAATAATCGCGCCTCCAGCAGTGTGGGTATATCAGTGTCAACCACTTCATCGCCTTGGTACCTTAAAAAAAAATTATTACAAATTAAACTCATGATGAATCAAAGGAACAGGAAATAGAAATAGGAAAATTCCAAATATAAGTAAGAAGCATGTATTGAAATCTACAGAATGCAATAATGGAGGATTTACTAAAATCGAAGTAAAAATATGAATATATCTGTATATCAGACTTTAGCAAATTAAGCGGGTTAATGTACACCAGTAGATTGACTAGGTTTATAGTCCATTAAATCCTATTTGCAATTACGAATTCTAGTCAAGCAAAACAAAAACTGGATTTCAATCAGTGTGTGACTAAATATTGACATTTTAACAAATACTAATCAAGTTCGTACCCGGGAATGTAATTAGTTTCTTATCAAAACAAACGACAAACAAAACAAAATATTTTTTACGTTAGGTGACCCAATTTTTTCCAGAAATAAATCATTTAATTCGTCAAGGAAAGCTAGAGAATTATATATAAAGAAAGGGCTATTAAAACGAATTGAAATCGAAATAACATTAGGCTATACTATCTATATAGTAAAGAGTAAATTCGTTTAAAAATCACATCAACACAACATTTTTTATATAATTTAAAAGTTGAGGGGAATTTATATTTAAAGTGTTGCATGCCTTATCACTCAACTATTGGCATTATAAACAAGGTATTCACGTAACTGATAGATTAGATAAACGCAACCCCTAATTATTAACACCTGCGTGCCCCAGACACAAGTGAGCCACTCATTGCTCAAGTGATTGTGCATGTGACTCATTTTGCTTTGTAGATAATCAAAACAGATAACAGTCTACAGATTAGCTTAAGTGGACAATGTGATATCCGGAAACCTATCATACCTAAGCAAAATATTTTAAAATAAATAAAAGTTAAATACTTTTAAATATGTTTTTCATACAGCTCAATTTGGAGTTGGTAAAAACAAAAGCAACAAAAAATACTATATTTACGTCAAATAAAAGTGAAAATAACACTCGCTTCAAATTTGTTGCAATTGCTGTTTGAGCTTTGAAGTGACTTCACCTTCAAAGATAAAGTTTGTTGCACAACTGAGATAGTGAATAAGATAGAGGCCAGAGAGTATGGCATTTAATTCAGTAATAAAATAAATAATGCCTCTACCCCTCAATCGCCTGTCCCACACCGCTGGCCTTTTCACTTTAGTTTCCTTTTTAGGGTGTAACGAAAAAAATCAATTGGACTCTAATTAAATTTACATTCGAGTCGTCTGCCAAATTGCCGGCAAGAAATGCGAGCAGCAAAACCACTCCAAGTGTGAATGACTCACATAAATATCTAAATATCGAAATATATACTAAACATTTATAGGGGTCCGGGTAAGGAATAAAATGCCGACGAGCAAACATACACAATTATACTTGCTGACTGGCTACGTGACCAATATAAGCAATTATTCGGAATTGATATGCATAAACAATAGTTAAAATCCCTTAAACTTTCAAACGTTATCGCAATCATTAAAGAACATAAGAAAATCCACAGAAATTTATTATTATTTGTAGTTGACTCACAACTGAGAATATTTGATTAAGCGGCAGTATTAATTAACTATAAATTGATACGAGGACCACATGCAAGCAAATAGCAAAATAGTCATAGAAGACTGCTTGGCAGTCTATATTATAAATAAACATATTAATAAAATTCATATTACAACAAATTAGTGTTTTTTTTTTTAGGCAAAGATTGACTCACAAACGGTTGAGAAGAGAAGGAGGGAGTGGTGGAATGGGTGTTGAGTGGCATATGAATAGTGTTGCAAAGCGCTCTCGCCGGTCTTAAAAAGTACATATTGTAGTCGCGTGGGGAGGCGGCAAAATCTATCTCGTGGCTACGCCCCATTAGCATGAATTTGAACAAAGTTCACATAAAATAGCCGGCACGTAGCGCATGAATGTATTTGTGTATGTGCTGATTGCGCTCGACGACAATAACGTCATCAAGCGAACCAATCGCACTTTTAAAAACTTACCGATGATGCTCTAGATGATATTTCTTAAAGGATATACTCATGGGCAGGCCAATGGGCAGATTGCAAATAAAGCCCAAGATGCGATTGTGCATGGGTCGACTGTGGCCAAAAGCCAGATTATGCGATATTTCGTGCACGGCCAGCATAAGCGAGTGATTGAGAATGCCGCCAAAACAATAGGCCAACAGTATTAGCCATGACCATGACAGGTCCTTGACAACGAATAGCGCCAGTATTTGGGTCAGCACCATGGCGCCGGCAACCCATTTAAAGTTGGGATCATGGCCAAAGAGTTTCTTGATTTGCGGATATTTCTCGAGGATGATTTTGCGACGCGAGGCATGCGGCTCTTCCGTATAAACCCACTCGAAGTCATTGCGCGACACTTTTTGGCCCATTTCTAATTTGTACTGTTTGTTATTGTTATTGTTCTGCTTGACGGCTCAGACACAACGTTTTGGCATTATCGACCGACCAAAAAAATTCACAAAAGTAGGCGTGCTTGTTTCTTTTCCTACAATGCGACACCAGTTAAGTGAAAAATGTTAATGAAGCCGCACTAGCAACAAGGTCGACGACGAGCACCCACATGAGTGCAGTGTTGGTAAGGGCCAAAGTGCCCAGGGTTGCCCTCCGACTATCGTATCGATTAGCAAACAGCTGACTAGAGAGCGCTGCAAACTTACTACTACCCCTTCTTAAACTAGGATACACCTCTTTTATACTACCTACAGGTGCAAACTGCAGCTGTCGAGTATTGGCCCCGTCCAACGAATGAAATGAATGCACAACAAATGTGTTTGTTCGCCATTTTATACAATAATTTATAATTGGATTTGTAGTAGTTTGTAGTACGTTATGTAAATTTTGTGTTTCAAATAATTTCATTAAAATTATGCTCAAAAAACTGATGCGATGGGTTTTAGGCATCAAGCTGTTGTTGCTACTGCTGATTCGCACATCAATCGCGTATTGCTGTGCCGCACAGTGGGCACCTTCACCTTGTTTTGCTTGCGTTCTCATACTTTGCTTCTTGTTCTTGTTATCCTTATTACTTTGTGGGGTGGTTCGGGGTTGACAGTGACGTCACTAGGTTGACAGACTGATCAGCTGATGTTCTTGTCCCTCCTACTCTCTCTTTTTGTGGATGGGTGAGTTTGTGTGTGGGTGTGTGTGTATATGTTGATATATTTAAACATAAAAGTGTGTACATATAATTTTTGTATTGTTTTTTAATATATTTTTATCAATAGTTCTAGAAAATGCTAAAACAATGTGGTTGTTTTTGTTGTTGTAGTGGTCTGCTTCACACACAAAAATCGAAAGATGTTTCCCCGCCTTAGGGTTTTTTATGTTTAGACTTCTGGTTTGTTGCTTGTTGACGACGCAGTAGTTGATGTTTTAAATTTATGTTACAGCTGATGATGTTCTTCTTCTGTTCTTGTTGCTGTTTGGTTGATGTGCTGTTGTTTTTTAGGAATAGGGCAAAGCGTCAGCCAGCGATTGTTGTTGCTGTTCGTAAATTGTTGTTGTTGCTGTTCTTCTTTTTTACGGCTGCTGTTGTAGTTGTTATTGTTGCTCCTGCTGATTAGTATTTGTTGTTTGAATAAATATTTAACGTGATTTTAGTTTTATTTTTTGCTTTTGTTACTTGTTTTCTTATTTTTGCTTTAAATTATATATATTTTGCGCTTTTTTTGCGCAATTCTTTGCTGTATAGCTCACTCACTTTTTTCTTGTTTATTTTCTTGTATTATATTTTTTTTCTGCTCAACAAAATATTTAAATTAAATCGGCAATATTAGCAGGCATTTCCTCGATAGTAGTGTGATAGAATTGTTCAATATCCTTAAGGATTCGTCGATCATCATCTGTGATGAAGTTGATCGCAACACCCTTGCGACCGAAACGACCACCGCGACCGATTCTACAATAGATTAGAGATTTTTAGAATTATATATATATAGATTGAATTAAGGGAAGAAACTGATCAATTTGCAGCGTTTACGCACCTATGAATGTAGTTCTCGCGGTTCGAGGGTAGATCGTAGTTGATGACCAACGACACCTGCTGCACATCAATACCACGCGCCAATAAATCAGTTGTAATCAGAACACGGGATGAGCCCGAACGGAATTGTTTCATGATAACCTCACGATCACGCTGCTCCATGTCGCCGTGCATAGCCGACACGGTGAAGTTGTGGCTAGACATCTCCTGGGTCAGCTGATCGACCTGTTTATGCAACAACAGAAAGAGACAAATGAAACTTTAAAAACCGCACTAGGCAAGACATTCCCCACACATATATCAATATACACATTAAAAAACACCTGCCATTGTTTATGAAGAGGTCGATCTAGGAATATAAGTGCTTACCTTGCGACGGGTATTACAGAAGATAACCGACTGGGTAATGGACAGCGTATCGTACAGATCGCACAGTGTGCCCAGCTTCCAGTTCTCCTGCTTGACGTTGACGTAGAACTGCTTGATACCCTCGAGGGTCAACTCCTCCTTCTTGACGAGAATGCTGACTGGCTCACGCATGAAGCAACGGCTCACTTCGAGTACATCGGGGGGCATGGTAGCGGATAGCAAGATGACTTGCACATCTGGTGGCAGCATCTTAAACACATCCTGGATTTGATCTTTGAATCCACGCGACAACATCTCATCGGCTTCATCCAGGACGAACAGCTTGATGGATTGAGTGCGCAGCACCTTACGATTGATCATGTCATAGACACGACCAGGTGTACCAACCACCACATGGCATCCGGACTCCAGAATGCGAGCATCCTCGCGCACATTGGTGCCGCCAATGCAGGCATGCGAATGCACCTTCATGTACTCGCCAAGAGCCATAACCACACGCTGAATTTGGGTAGCCAACTCGCGAGTGGGGGCCAGGATCAGAGCCTGGCATTCACGAACTGCCGTATCGATTTGCTGAAGGATGGCAATCGAAAATGTGGCAGTCTTGCCAGTACCTAAAATAAACCATAAATAAAGGCGCAATTCTTTATAACGAATGATTCAACAATGTTAAAATCAAATGAACAGTGAAAAATTAGATAAGGAAAACTATTTCTTCCATTTGAAATTCTGCATTAAGTATCCACAATCATCAATTTATATTATGAAGAGCGAAGTTTCCATTACTTGAAATGTTTATGGTTGCTAACTCAGTTTAAATGACACTAAATAAACAATAATAAAGCGCACATAAATATATATGAAATGAAATCAATTCTCTTGAATATTTATGAATTTTTTAAATACTATAAGCAATACCATAGAAAGCTAATCGAAAGATCAAATACTTTTAAAAGCCTGCAGATTCTACTAAAATCGATGCAGTGTTCAATTCTTTGGGAATTCTCAAAAATTCCATATATATAAATATTTATATATATGTAATTATATGCAATAAATATTGCAACTATCAGCGAATTTTGCACATTTCGCCGACTTGAATAATGAGCAAAAAAAAAAAAGAAATTTGCTGATACTCGATTATTTTTCAATTATGGCTAACGAAGTTCTATTTGAGTTCACAAAAACGCGGCAAACGCGATCGAAAAAAGCCGCGCGCAAGCGCTTAGATGCCAAAGAGCGCGCTCTCTCGGAGAGGTATATAGAGAGACAGAGAGCGGGATACGGCTTAAAGAGAGCGAGAGCAAAAGCGGACATCTGAGTCACCGCTCATCGTCATCAGATTCGGCCTTTGCGTGAAAAAAAAAACAACTTTGCACTTTCCCATCGAGGAATGTTTTTAATTTTTTTGTTTGCTTTGCTGTTTGTTTGTATGTCATCAAATTACTCACCGGATTGCGCCTGGGCAATGACATCGCGACCCTTAACGCAAGGAATGATGGCGCGCTGTTGGATTGCCGATGGCTTCTCGAAACCGTAGCCATAGATGCCGCGCAGCAGTTCCTCACGCAAGCTCATATCATCAAAATTGTCGTAGACCTCATGCCAGGTCGACTCGATGACGCCCTCAGGGTCCATGCCAGCGGGACCATCTTGAGCTATTTCACTTCGATCATCCCTGTGTAAAAGCCAGAAAAAAAGAAAGAGGAAGACAAAAATGAAATCATAAACGGTGTCAGCAGTAAATAATAATGCAGTATATATCACAAAAATTGTCTTTGCTTTTTTCGCTTTACGCTTTTTTCTTTTTTTTTTTTTGGTTATGGAGAATCTGCGCTTGGCAACGAACGAAGCAGAAATCAACGACAAAAGAGACGTCGTCGGTGGCGCGACTGCGGAGTTTCCGCAGCAGGCAGGCTGCGGGCGCTGCAGTGGAGCAGTAGCGACGGCGAAAACACTTACATTATCAACAATAAAAAATTGACTAGTTAAATTTGTATACGGAATTTCGACGGCTTGAGCACCGTTCAGTTAAACAATTTCTATATTATTAGTATGTCAAAAAAGTTGTGACGAAAATTTTTTTCAACAGAGTGCACACAAACGTGTTTTTTGTTGTGCGTGCTGCTCTGCGGTATTTTCACGTATGCGATGCCAGTGTGAGTTTTAGCGACCGCTAGGCTGCCTTTTGAGCGTCTTGTCACAGTCACACTCAGAGTACGTGTGCGAAAGAGTACACCAGATATGTCAATGTCAGTGGTAGTGGTAGCTTCTGTTCGTATGTGCATGAGTGTGAGCAGTAGGAAGCTATCAACGTTTAGTTGCAGTGTTGCATGCGCGTAGTAGTAGTTGAGAAACAGTAGTAGAAAGTACGAAAAAAGTGTTACTGAACAAATGTAAGCCAACAGGCAAATTTAAGGCGTGTATTTCAACCACTTGCAGTGAGAGCGAATGAGCGCCAAATGAGGGGAGAGAAAAGTCTGCGCGTAAGCGCGTCACAACTACCAAATGATTTGGCGAATTCGTTGAATTTCCCGCACTTGAAAAATATTTATATCACCACATAAAATGTGCATATATAATATATCTTGTCATATGCTATATGTATGACGACAGTAGCGTTGGCATTGAATCGCTATACGTAGTCATTGTCCAGTCAGCGACGACCATGAGTCAAAGGCGTGCTGTGTGTGTGTGAGTGAGAGATAGAGATGGAACGAGTTCATATTTTTGCAATGATTTTATTGTTGTGGCGGTTCAAGTGAATCTCGCGTTGCAAAGTAATAAACTCATTTAACCTCGTATATTCATTGTGTACTTTATTTTCTTTGTTATGTATTAAGCCTGTGCGTTCCAAAGAAAATGAATATATTTGACCCAACATACACACACACACGCACACAATCAACAACCACTACATTCTCTCTTGTTCGTTCTCTTTCGCTCGTTCTCTCTGTCAGTGGCAGTCACTCGTGCCGCGACGTCCACCGTCGTGTAAAAATTCTTTTCGTTTTGTATTGCACATTTTGGGTTAAATTTTCGTTTGCAAATTTTTATGTTATAGCTCACTTAAACAGGCTAAATTTTGCAAGCAAATTTTTTTTGACTGCCTTGTTAGTCCGTCTTTCACTTATAATCAATTAAATCGTTGAATAATACTAACATTTTCTGATTATTATTTGGCACTTTTTATACACGTGCTGCTGATTGTTAAAACCAAGCAAAAGAGGCTCCATCTTGCGAAACTTTTAGTGATGTAAGGAACACATTGAAGTTATCGATATAACAAAGTTCAGATATCGTTAAATCCAAAATAAATTTTTAATTTTCAAATGCTTAACTCCTTTTAATTAGTTTGCAAATATTATAATAAATACTTAATGTATGTTTTATTAAAGTTTAAAGGGCAATGGAAGTAAAATAGTGAACATTGAACAATATCGATAGGCGGGTTTCGCTATATGGATGCAACCCTTCAGCTCAAAATTATTGACGCATTCTGAATATTTTGTAACTACATAAAATAATATTACTTCTTGGGTTGAAGAATGCATTGCCTAAATTGGTTGCGCATATTTTTATATATTGGCCCTAAATAAATTGTTATCGAGTACCAGTATTTTTTAGCGGACATATGTATATTCATTATGACTACCAAGTAGAACGAAATGTTTAAAAAAAAAATTATGGACATCAATATTTTTTATAGAATTAATTAATTATATATGCAACAAAATATGTTAAGCTAATTTTTTTATGGATTGGGCGAAATTATTTGTTATTTCCGACAATCAAATAAATCGAATATACAATTAATCGAACAGGTCGTGAAATCATTCGTCAATCGGTTAAATAGAAGTATCGATGTTTCTGGTCATCCGCAGTCAGTATAATTTCATCGCCGCATCGCATAGCGTGTGAAAAGTGTGAGTTTGCATTGGATTTTGGAAAACTAAGCGTATTAGTTGAAATTCTTATGATATGTGCTAGTTTTAATAAATGTTAGTGTGGTCAAGAGTCTTAGTTGAATTAGATTAATTAGCAGCAAGGCGTAGTTGCAATAAAAGGCCAACTAACAAAAGAAAGACCGACTCACTCATACACACACAATACGCACACGCGCGCATATACGCCGACGGCGTTGGCTCTGCGCATACATACGTATATTTCGATATTGGTGTGTGTATAGGTGTGCAAAAAAAAAAAGTAAACTTCAGCAGCCGGTCTGTGTGTGTGTGTCTGTCTTCTGTCTCGCCGCCTCATTTGGCTGGAAGAAATGTCTTGTCAAAATTGAATGCTGGCCTTGCGCTTTCTTTTGCTAGTAATTCTGTGTGGGACAAGATTTACAGCGGATATCAGATAATTTTTGTGTATATTTTGTGTTTGTACATGTACAAAAGTATGTACATCTTAAAATTAAAAGATCTATTTTTAATTTATGATTGACCATTGTCGTCGACCGGCCAGAAAAGTGCTCAAGCAGCGCCGAACAGGCCGATTCATAACACACACACACATATATGCACACTCATACACATATACAGACTCAGAAGCAGGCAGGAGACTTGAGTTTGTTGAGTCATCGGCTGCTCTCACTCACTCATTTGCATTACGCGGCCGGCGATTTATAACGGCCATATATGCCATTTCGCTCGCACACACTCTCCAGCACATAGTTTTTTTTTTTGGCATTGCACTCGCCACTGAGTGAATCTGTGGGTGAGTGTGCGCTGCTCGCGTCGGCGGCAACAGTGTGACTCACGCGCGCTCTGAGTGTATTTTTTCTTTCTCTCGATTTTCCATGCTTGGACCGCCAACTTAACAACATTTTGCATTCAATCGTTTTTGTCATTTTGTGCAAGTCGGACGTGTTGGGGCTGTTACTGCTGCTGTTTGCGAACGGTTTACCCTCCTCTGTTCACAGTCTGTGTCTATGTGTGTGCTATCTCTAGCTGGCTGTGTTAGTGTGTGTTGCGTGTGAGTTTTTTTTTGAAGAAACGAAACGAAATGAAACGGATAATTTTAAAAAGAAAAGAAGTTCACGCTGCTTTTCAAGTTTCAATCGTTTAAGAGCGAAAAATAAGTTTCACATTTTGATTGATAAGACGTAAAGTTTTAATTCAGTATTAACTTATCGTTAATTTCAACTCAACATAATTCTCTTTTCTCTACCCCTCTTCTCTCATTGCAGTTTCTAAATAAGTTTTCTTAAACAAACAAATTACATAGAAAATCACCAAGATTTTCTCTATCGCTTTACGACTAAATTCTTTGGTGGCGTGAAAAAAAGTGTAACAACAAATATTTAATAAATCCAAGTAACGCGTGTGTTATACAGCAAGCAGATATATATATTATATATATATATATACAATAGTTTTTAACAACCACCGCAACAACAACAACAAATATAACAACATGAGCTGGCAAGATTATGTCGATAATCAACTTTTGGCCTCGCAGTGCGTCAACAAGGCTTGCATTGCCGGACACGATGGCAACATTTGGGCGCAGTCCAATGGCTTTGAGGTGAGTAGTGGTAGCACCGTTAATCCAAAATTAAATTCAACTAATCTTTTGGCCAGCAAAAAAAGTCGACGGCTTTTTTACTCAAGTTCAAGGGTGTGACCAACAACAATGCGTCCTCGCACACACATAGTCACCCACACCCTGTGAGAGAGTGTGAAACGAGAGAGTGAGAAGAGAGATAGAGAGAGAGTGGCAGTCAAATGCTGACCCCAGCAGGACTTTAAATGTCAGGTTAAATTTCATATTTCAAAAGAAAGTGCAACATTTGTTTAAATCCTGCGAATCTTTTTTCTACAGACGAAATATGTAGATATTATGTGCTGTTTTCGTAAATTTTCTTAATTTAAAATGTTTAACAAAATTGAGTTCTCTTTTTTTTGTTCATTTTGCTGAATGTCCGCCATTTATACTTTTATTTCATTTGATAAAGCGCAACTCCCACCCTGTTTGGGTGTGCACCCCCTGTGAGTGCTCTCTCCGCCTCTCACTCGGTCATTCTCTTTCTCTCTCTGGTAAGGCAGTCGTCTGTCTGCGCAGCGCTCTTGTCTGCTCTCAGCCTCTCGTCGATTAGCGATGTTTGTCACATCTTGTCACAGATTTTGATTATTTATAGCACTATTAGAGGCAACCGGACAAATTAGGCGGCGGCAATTTAAGCGAGCAGTAGCTGCTGTTTGTTATCAAAAATAAAAAGCGGCATACATTTCGATTTTCGATAATGTGACTCATCTCATTATAAGCGCAGTCTCCTCTGTACAGGTAGATTAGTCACTCAAAGATGATTCGTCATTTGGAGTGCATTTGATGAAAGGTGTTAGCCTGCAGCGACTGAGCGTGGTTTGACTGAGTGCATGTATGTATATGTGTATGTTTGTGCGTGCGCGTGAGTGCTCGAGAGTAAGTTTTCATAGCCGGCATAACGGATAGACATATGTGTTGTACTTTTCAACACTGACATGCACTAATTTTTTATACTTGTTAACAGAAGTTGAAGAAAGAGCGAGAGCGAGAGAGAGAAAGAGTGGAAAAGTGGCCCTTATACTCAATTCACCGTTTGCCGCATATCATAGAACTACTACTAACCGGGCCTTGTTGGCTCTTATCAAAACACACACAACTGCAAACAGCGCACTTTAGTTCAATAGCTCGACGTCTGTGTAAGTGTGTGCGTTTATTATTATCTCTGTTTCCTCTGCCGGCAAAGAAAAAAAAACAACCGTTTTTATCACAAAAAATAACGAAAATAAGCGCAAGTTTTGAGTCGATTGGAAGTGAAAGAAATGTATCTTGAAAAAAAAAACGCAACGACAGTGCCGCGTCATCAGCAGCAACGTACAAAATTTTATATGCTAGCCACGTTTTCGCATTTATTCAATGAGTATGACTCCGTGTGTGTGTGTGCAACTTCCTGCTGACTCCGCCGTGCGCGCCTAACCAAATATAAATATATATATTTACATTCATACATATATGTACATACATTGATATACTTTATCCTTTGTTTGTGCGTTTGTTGTCCGTTCCACTCAAGCCTGGATTTTTTTGCCATTTTTCTTTTCGATAGGGTCGGGGTTTTGGGACCACTCCCTTGTCCCGTTGTGCTTTGTTTTTGGTGTATTTGTATTTGTCGCGGCAACCTTATCGATAATTATATTATCGATTTTAATTAACAAAGCTTTTTTCAGGCAATTCCATTTGTTTTGACGATTAGGATCAATAGATAGTAACGAATATAACAACAACATCCATTAGTACTCAACCAAAGTGAATTGGTTTTTTTTTATGGTGAAGAGTGAATTGAATTTTAGTTAAGTCTCAAAATTGGGTAAAAGTGTTTCTTTTTGCGGAGACATTTGAGAGATGCCAACATCATCATCATCGGCCATCAGCAATCAGCTACCTTCGCTTTTAGCTATCATTTGTTGTGTTTGCAATTCTTTTATACATTTACACAGATATCACTTTCATTTTGCGGTGGCCTCCGTTTTGTTGTATTACATACATTTTATTTATTTTATCTATTATTTATTTATTTCTCTTTCTCTCTGGCTTATTGCCTTTTGCATTTGCTTCTTACTTACTACGTTCGTTACCTATATTTTATTTATCTAAATTTGATTGATTCTATACAATATTTTCATGAGTCATCATCGTACAAGTTTTGTCGCTTAATATATTTATTTAGTTTTGTCTTCTTCATTGATCAGCTGCTCTGTGGCATTGCCAAGATTATTTCTTCTACAATTGGAGGTGTATTTGTGTGTGTGCTGGCGACTTTGAGCCAAATATTTTTAACGCTTATCAATAGATACTTTTTGCATATAACACGTATGGCATTAAATTTTGCAAAAAAAAACTCACCATAGAAAACCGGTTTTTACATTATAAAGAATTGCAATTTTAGAAAATATTGAAGAAAAAAATAACCATTGTCATTCCCAATTTCAATGAAACAAATTCTATTTTTTTTGGCCAGAGGCGGCAAGGCAACCACAGGTCAAGTCAACGTTCTTGATAGATATTCTTCTCAATTTTGGTGGTCATTGCCATTGTTGTCTATTATTTGTATGCGCTGCTTTAATTAGTTGAGTGCTTTTGATTAATTTATTAAGCATTTTTGGTATAGCTCTGAATGTGTTCGCAAAACCGGCTTTACGAACCAGCGCTCTCTCTTTGCAAGCACACTCACTCGGGCACACACACATGCAAAAGCGCACATTTTTACGCTCAAATTGGAAACTTCTGGAAGTTCTTTTATTATTATTATCAATATCCTCTCTTTATTCAGTCTCTTTCAACCGGTTGATATCATTAACATTTGTGGCGCTGCGACTAAGCACACAACTGAACTATTAATCATGTATATTCAAAATACTTTGCTAAATTCCTTGAGCTTGGTAACGGAGAGAGAGAGAGAGAAAGAAGGGGAGTGCAATTTGCAGTTGTGGTGTGTCCTGCAAATGTTAATGACATATTGCGTGGGGTATGGCTTAAGTGTTGGCAAACTAGTTTTTCCCTTTTACACAACAATAACAATATGGAGGCAAATGGTCAGTCGCTCCTTGGGCCTACTGCTGCTGCTGCAGCAACAGCGTGTCTCACATTTTGTTAACAAGTTGACAGACGTCGTCGTCATCATCTTCGTTTCATGGGTGGTGAATGTTGCTAGTGGTGGGTTTTTATTTGCACTCTGCCTCTCTTTCGCTCTCACGCCTGCTTTGAGTGGTTTTTTGCTGATTACAAAATGAATGTATTTTTTTTTATTTGCAATGGCACACGCTTTACTGTCAGATACCATGATTCTGTGTAAGGACGCATATTATTTAAAATAAAAACCCGTATGTGCACGTACGGCTTAGCGCGCAGCATACATTAATTCCAAAAATTTATGACACGCGTGCGTGACTCATAAGTTTTACTACAGGGTGTCGCAGACACGAATAGAATAGTTATAAGCAATTGCATATTATAATGTTTTTTAATAAATTGTTTATCATTCTGGCTTGGCTTACAGGTTACAAAGGAGGAGTTGGCCAAATTGATTAGCGGATTTGATCAGCAGGACCTGCTTACCAGCAACGGCGTAACATTAGCCGGTCAACGGTACATTTACCTCTCAGGCACAGATCGCGTAGTGCGCGCAAAACTGGGCAGAAGCGGTGTGCACTGCATGAAGACGACACAAGGTGAGTAACAGTAAATAAACTGCCAGAGTTGTCAATCATTTTAAAAGAAAAAGTAATTGGGTGCCAAATTAAAGTCAGAACCAGTGAAAATTATTTTAGCATGTTGACTTGCGAGTAACGAATTTCAATCCTAAAAAGCAGGATGTGTATGTTATCAGCTTTGCGCTTTATGACTTTCTTTTGCTTTGTGCATGTAGGTGCAAAGTATTTAATACCCAGATAAGTGGCAAATTTGGCAAAAGCCACCAAGCTTATATCATTACGATAAGCATTGAACAGTGAGCATTTTTGATAATGACTTGTAATTTGCATTTATTGAGGGGGGTTTCATAAAAAGCAGCAGTGCCTGTCTAATGTATGTAATTGTGAGTAGTGGCTAATCTTTCAATTTACATAACACCAATATAAATATAAAAAAACCAGAAGTTAAACGAGCTGTAAATGATGGGCAATCATTTTGTGCCTGCAGTTGTACGCTGCTGCTCCAATTTTCCGGCAATTGGCAACTCACCTCGCCACACACAAATGCATTTCAAACACACACACACTAGCTCACTCTCACTCTGGCAAAAAAATAAAACTCACTCATTTTTTTTTTTGTTTTTCTTTACACCTTGTGCCTGAAAACGTTGATGTGAAAAGTCTTGGAAGCAGCTATCTATTTATCTAGTCTGTCTGTCTAACATATATTTGTGTATCTGTGTTTGTGTGCGCCATGAAACTAAATTTGTTTTTGTAGCTTGTTTGCCGACTGCGGCGTCGCCTTCCATATTTGTCTACTTTTATTTTATTTTTAGTATATTTTTTTTTGCGGCAACTGTTGAGCGGCGTCACTGCCCGGCTGCCCGCTGCAGCCGCAAAGCTCAAGGTTATTGCCATAATCCATTTCAAGTGCAAATGTTGCACAGAATAAGCCGTAAAAGCGGCCAGCGAGCGGAGAAGCAGCATATAAATGGAAATAGTAGACAAGAAATTGGCATAAAATGGCAAACTGGTCTCTCTCTCTCTGTCTCTTTTTCTGTCACGTATGTGTTTGTTGTTTGTTGTTTGGATGTTTGCGTGTGCATTGAGGCGCCTGGGATTAGTCTCTTTTGGCCTCTTGCTTTGTCTTTATTTGGCATTAAATTTGAGCTTTTCGTGGCTTTGGCGTTTGAACAGCTGATCGAACTCACATACATTTACACGACTTAAAATCGACTCAATTTACTAAGCACTTGATTTACCGCAAATTACACTTTGCTCAAATGGCACTGGATAAGCGACCATCGTAGCTTAACATTGCCTTGCCTGCCTGCCTGTATGTATGTGTGTGTATTTATGTATGTATGTATATGTGATTTACATTGTTAATTAATAGTGCTTAAGTACAACTTGTTATGCCTGCTGGGGATACGCTTCACATATCTCAAGGCATGCTGCGGCGGGTGCAAGTGTAATTAAATATGAAATGTGTAATACGTATTAAAGCATTGTGTTATCAAAGGTGCTAATGTCATAAATAGCCTTTTTGCCGCTATCAGTTATCGATTGAATGACATACTAACAGTTTTCTGTTACGACATGTAGGTGTAGTTGAGTGTTCCAGCTGTTGCTGTTACAAGTGTATGTGTATATGTGTGTGTGTGTGCTTGTCTTTATCTCGCTCGCTCTCTCTTGCAGACATGACACTTAACTTTTGGTTTATTGACCCCAGTTGAAAAATTTGTTGGAATTTTTTTTGTTGGCTCTGATTTGATTTGCTGCTTTGCTTGAAGCGTCGTCAATCAATTGGGTTAACAACAATTTGCTGCTGCACAATTGATTAATATGGTAAGGAGAGGAGCTCCCCAAGAGAGTCACCAGCCACTTGACTCCGATTCAAAATGTGAGATTCGCTTATATTTCTCAGTATTTGAATGCTGTTCATATACAAAAACGTATACATTTACAGTGGACTAGTGGACTTGTCATTCAATATAGTATTGTGTGTGGCTATCTATCTGTGGCCGGCCGGTCTGTCCGGTTTTCACCTGGTCTCTCTCTCCCCGCTTTATTGCGCGTTTTATTCATAATCTTCTTGGGTTGATGATGTTGTGTAAAAATACGGTTAGTTCTGTTTCTCTATTGCCGTTGTCTCCTCTGCTTGCTTTCTCTATACGTCCGTGTATCTGCGTGTGTTATATTGTCAACCGGATAAACAGCAGCCAAACATATTTGTGTATGTGTGTATGTGTGTGTGTGTGTGTGTGTGTGTGTGTAATTATGTAGCCATGTTGAAATAGCTTAAGAGATTTCTACTGATGATTAAATTGAATTCTGAGTGCAGACTGTAGAGTGTTGAACAGTCGCTTGACCAGTAACCATTAAACCGTTGGGCAACCTTGGCTTATGGATAACATTAGTGTTCAAAATATCTTACACACTGAAGTAAAAAACTATAAAAATAATTAAATTATAACTTATAATAAATAAAAAAAAATTTAATTTTCTTATAGCCGTCATCGTTTCCATCTACGAGGATCCTGTACAGCCCCAGCAGGCCGCTTCCGTGGTGGAGAAACTTGGAGATTATCTGATTACTTGCGGGTACTAGAAAATAAAATATAAAAAACAACAGCAACAACAACACAACACCATCAAACACACCAACAACACAGCAACAAATTCGATAAGAAAGCTTAAATGAACTAAAAATCTAAAAGCAAGAAAAAAGTAATTATTAATATTTAAATTTATTGAAAAATGCCAAGAAACATTTTGAGGTAATTGTGGTCAAAAATCAAGTAAAAAACGATGTCAAAAATTAAATAAAAAAAATACTACAACAACAAATTAATTACCCAAAACAAACCTCTACAACAACATTATAAATTTCTGCATTATTATATTTAAACATTTTTGGTTCATACGATAAAAATAAAAAAAAAACAAAAAACAAAATAAACTAAAAATTAAAGAAATTGTATTGGAAAGTATTTTGTAAGCAACAAGACATAACAACAACAACAACGCAAAGCAACGCAAGCAAAATTTTTGAATACGTTTTTGTACAGCAGTATAGTACATACATATATACACCGATCTATATAAACACACAGACTATTGAAAGTGAGTGAGACACAGGGTGTTGAGAGGGAAAATGAGATAGAGAGAAAAGTCAGTCAAGCAGCGATATATACAGAAAATACCAACCAATATAAATGAAAATATCTATATATACATATATTTATTTATATATGTAAACTATTTGGAGAAACCATGAAGCTCTATTTTTATGTGGCAGGGAAGAAAGATACACACACGACGCATACATACAAAATCGGCTGTGCGCAGTGGTATCATCATTTTTTATACAAGAGAACTTTGAGAAAATGTGTAATATTAACGGAAATATGAAATACAGTCTTTTAGCCATATTTGAGATACGCTCATCATTCGGTTAGGTGAACAGATATTCCAGACACACCAACACAAACACACACGCACACAAATATGTATTCCGTTTTCCAACCGTCTCATCTAGCCATACATATATAGATACATATAAACGTACGTACATACATACATACATACATACATACATTCATACACATAAACTTGGAATCTTCCGCCATTTGCTCTCTATATGCGCTTTTCATGTTTGTATTTTGCTATATTAATACATACATACATAATTATCGATAAACGGCAATAACGATTTGAACGCTGTGCAACACTGTCCGTCTCCTGCCAGCCTAAATGGGCTGTGTGCGCTTGAACGCGTTTCAGGAACATTTATTGCTGAATCAACAAGAACAACAATTTGGCAGTAATAATTGTCATTAACACATACATTTACATACACGACACAATGTCTAATGCATGCATGCAAATAATAATAATAATAAAAAAATGAAATATACAAAAATTTAAACTACTTACTACAAATCATACATAAATAAATGGCTTTTTATGTTAGTTAAACAAAAGTCTTTTTCCGACATATTTCCCCTATAATTTTTACGTAAAAGCGTCAAAAAGCAAACAAAAATTCATACAAAAAATGAATGCATAAATATTAAATATAATATAAAATTTAAAGAAAACAAAAAAAAAAAAAAAAAGCGAAATGAAAGACATATATAATACGATACTTTAATACTATTGAAATAAAAAACGGAGCGTGGCAAAAATCCTGCTCATAAAAATTACATTAAAAGGTATTTTTACTTGGACAAAGTCAGTCAACACCACAAAAGGTGCAGCAATCGGACAGAACGAAGATTGTAAATCAATACAGATCATTGAACTCTGTTATCAACTGAGGCGCAACAAATTTCACATTCGACATTTTTCAGCTATTCTTTCTTTGTGCTGTTTATTAATTAAAGAAACAATGCTCTTTATGGAGCTAGCGTTTGTCAATTTTGTTTGCTCGAAAATTGTCAACTTTTTTGTATCTGCGCGAAATCATTTTCAGTGTCTGACGCAAGTGCGCAATTATTTTAAAAATAATATACAAAAATATGCAAATATACGTATTTTTTTTGGGGGCTGACTTCTGGCAGCTGCTGTTTTTTCAGTTATTCTCGGTTTCGACATTTCTTTGTGGCCGCAACATTGACCCAAATTATAAAATTCTTCCACGACAAGTGTGAAAAATCTTTGCACATTTTTGGCTGACTTCATTTTTGAACATTTGTGCTGCATATGTTTGTCACTTTCATTTTCGATTGAGTTTCTTTTTTTTTTTTTGGTGAAAATCATCATTGAACGGTCCACGGCTTTTATCGATTGCACAATTAATCACATCATATTATTATTATTATTATTGCCATTGACAAGAGCTGACTGGGTCTGGCCTTTACACCGCCCCTTGCACACTTTTCCCAACAACCATTTGTGGCTCGTGTGCAGTTTGGCTTTTATTTTATTTTTTATAGCACTAACGGCATCATACAAATTATTTGGCTGCGGGGCAACAGCAGCTGGAAACGAACACACATCAGTTCATTTAATAAAATATGCAAATTTTGTAATGGCACATGTAATTTGTTATTTTGTTACGATCTGAATGCCTCACTACGAAAACATGTCCGACCTTGCAGTATTGCTATAAAATTTGAATTCAAAACTCGATTTATCTAGTATTTTTCATGCAAATTAGAAACGATTGTTAATCGATAGACAAATAGTAGCATCAGTTGATGTTTTTTTGGTGAAAGGTAAGTATTTTCAAAAGTCGATTGATAAGAGATATATACAATAGCAAGAGTTATGACAGCTATCAACTTAAAAGTTAATCTGCTGATTTATTAATGTAATTTGAATTTGAAGTTGAGCTAAGCAGCACTCAGCAATAACACGATTGGGAATCGAAATCCAAACATCTTCGCCGATAATACAGTTTAAGATGCGGCAAGCAAGTGATAAATTGAAGAAATATTTTGTCTCTTAGCTGCAAATACAAACGTGATTTGGTCACGTCCAGCAAATATGCGAAGTGTTCCGCAAATGAAGCACCTAAAAACGTGTTTATGTTCATCTGGATGGGGTAGCGCCTGTTTGACGGGTTATAGCCCACGTCTTGGGTAATCATAAAAAGTGCATCTTCCTTAACCATAACAAAATATATTTTGTCCAACAAAATGTAGTAGAATTAATTAATATCTTATGCAGAGCAGTGCAAATTAGTACGGAAAATATGATTTTCACAGAGCGGAGAGAATTTTCCGGCGAAAAGTGAAGCAAACATCGTTTCATCTCTTCGTGCATTCACCATACAAATTGGAGCAAATTTAAAAGCCAGTCTGCCCTTCCCAAACACGCAACTGCTCCACAGACAGCCAAAAGAGCACCGACCACGGGCCCAATCTTAGCCAGCATGGTATGAGGCCTTTGTAAAGATTAAGGAAACCCTCCTCGCGTATTAGTTTGACGAAGCAATCGATAGATCCCTTGTAGTATAGGCCACGACCATGTTCGTCCGTCGGCTGATTCATGACGCGTGACTTGATCACATCAGCGGGATTGCTCAACACACTAGCCACAAAGCCAGCGACCATTGAGGAGGCGAGGCGCAATGGAATGCCCTCTTCCATATTGAGATGCTTCTTCAAATTGCGCTTGCAAAGATCATAGGCACCCACATCGCCAGCGGTCATGAGGCAGGCGCGCATACAACTGGGTCCCACGCCCCGCCACATGCCCATTGCGCCAGCTGTCTGATAGATCGACAACATCTCTTTGAAGCAGCTATTGTTGCGCGGCTCCAGACCCATAGTGCGACGCCTGCCATCCATTTGCATGCGCACCTTGACAATATCGAAGGGATTGGCCAAGGCCTGGGCAATGCAGCCGGCAGCACAGCCACATATGAATGCATGATGTATTCGGATACTGTCCCGATGTTCAGCATCCTTATAGAGGAATCGACGCCGAAAGATATCGTACAGCATCACACGCAACGAATTGAAAATGAAATTGCGAAAGACCATCGCCGAGAAGCCGGCATAGAGGGTCTTTGGTCCCTCCTCAATGGCCATGCCCCGCAGGGTGAAAAACATGTTGCGGGGTTTGCTGCCCGTCTTCTTTGCCTCCTCGCCATGAATCTGCTGGCGTGTCTTGCTCACGTCCAAGGGATAGACGCAGGCCTCTGCAAAGTTGGCGCCTATGAATGTGTTTATGTACAGCTGGAGTAAGTTTCTGGCCGTAATCTGCTCTTGCTCGTTCCTTACGTGGAAAGGAGCCTTGTCGTATGCGGGCCTCAAATGCCAATAGTTATTTTCATCCTTATCCATAATGATAACCAAAATTTTGACTTACAAATTATTTATCAATATAGTTTCGAAAAATGAAGCATTAACACTAATCTCTGAAACGATTCGATTTGAGTCTAGTAGTGCACCTGCGATGGCTCCGTTGACAAAAGGCAAATGTGGCCTGCCGTCTGAGGGATCGGTTATAATCAGCTTTTCGCGCAGTGCATCATTTATGTACATCTTAAGGCCGCTGAAGATGGTGTGATGCAGAACCATGGCCGCCATAGAGCTTATGTGGAATCTCCTCCATGATGATGCACTTGAAAATGGCAAGCATGCCGCGGTACTTCAGATTTACATTGGACTTGCTCGCAATCTCGCCCTGAATCTGGATGGCGATGGATTCAGCACCAAACGCGGAAAGAACTGATGTCACATAGAGTTCGACGAGAGCCGTTTTCTTATTGGTGGCTAAATTGTTGTGGTTTTTATAACCATAATGCATTTTAAGTTATTTCAATGAAAAACTAGAAAACTGAATTGTAGTATTTTTTAGAATATTCACTTTATATAAATCTGATCAATAAAACTTTGCAACCTATAATTCATATGACTGATTTATTCAAAGAGTTGGATTACTAATCAACCGCTATAAATATATAAATATAAATCAATTGTTGACTGGGCAAACAAATTGCGCAATAAATTGTGAGATTCTTAAAATACAAATTACAATAATCAGAACTTAGTAAAATAACTAACGAAAAGAAAACTCATCATTGCTTGGAAAACATTTTGGGAACCCTATTTGATAAAGTGGGTGTTGCATTTTTTTCTTTTATGATAACTTTTAGAATAATGCAACGATTTACAGGAAATGCATAACTTTGAATGTATGAGAAATTCATTTGAAAATCTCAATAGGAATAAAAAACTAAGTTCATCAAACGATTTGTTATCTTCAATTTTATTTGGGTCAGCGCAACTACAGTTATTGAGTTTGCTGGACTTTGGTCTGGGCCTAGAAGAGTCATCATATCGAAATTGTTTGTTGTGTTGTGAATTGGGACTGCGAATCACGATGACAACTGTACTTTGTGATAAACAAAAAAAATTTGGTGCAAATTTATTGAATAGCAATGCGAAAAATTGCCAACTTAATTTAAGCCACTTAAAACCAGCAGCGAACACGACTTGTCTGCTGTTTACCAGCTAGTTAGTTGCCCCATATCTATGAAACTAAAAAAAAAGAATTATATATAAATGTATATATATATATATATATATATATGTATATATGTATATATGTAAACCACTGGCGATAAGGCAGATACGGCGAATTAACGAGAACGAAGAACTCGATGACGCTGACATTGCACGCCAGAACGACCGCGCCCAAAAGCTGCGAGTTCTGTTTTTACCATGATTATGAACTGTGTGTGTGTGTGTGTGTGTGTGTGTGTGTGTGTGTGTGTGTGTGTGTGTGTGTGTGCGTGTGCGTGTGTGTAGCAATACACGTGGTGCTGCCGTGCAGGCTACCCCCGAATATGGGTGCGGTGCCTAGTCAGTCGCCAGGGGGACTTGGTCATAGAGCCAGCCACTTAGTCTATGCCGCCAACCACCGTCTCACCAGTCAAATGAGTAAATGAGTGAGTAAGTGGTGCTGTCAGTCAGCCAGGCAGCCAGGCAGCCAGTGAAGGAACCGGGCACGCGCCCATACATATTACACCTATACATTATGCGAAAAGCTGGCGTTTCCTTCTACCTTCTACCCCATCCTCCCATACCATCCCATCCCATCAAGTGAAGAGTGTTTAGCACTTTTGTTAAATGAAAGCGACCTTCTGTGGATGCACTGGTCGGCAGAGGGGGAGAGTGTGTCAAACCTGTAAAACAAGGGGAGCCGGGTAATTTGAAATTCCCAACACACAGCGCAGCGGTTCTACCAATGTGCTTACATACAACTTACCTTTAAGTTTTGTATATTTTAATAATATGTAACTACGAAACCTAACACTCTATGACCAACTGACCGATTTAACAAACAACTTTGACTTATGCTCAATAAGTACAGAATATAATTCACTATATAGCACTATATAGCACTATATAGCACTATATAGCACTATATAGCACTATATAGCACTATATACGTAAGCACTCATATCGCTCATTTGTTGACTGGACAAACTGTACGGTAATTTGAGAGTTTGTTGAACTGCAACACGGTAAAAAGTTGCACGGATCAGCTAAAATACAAATTAAATGCTCCGAGCAAGAAAATACGAAACAGTTGAATGAATCATAGATAAGAACAAACTGTGAATGCTCTGCCATTGTGATAATGACTTTATTTTCTAGATAAAAATATATTTTTTATGACGTTTGTAGTCATTGATATACAAATATGTCGTAAAGCTAGTAATTAATAAATTATTAATTATAAAGATAGTAATAATGAAATCATTTTGTGATACAAAATGCCAGGGCCTTTTTTTGTGCTATTGTCTCAAGACTTTCTTATCAAGAATGTCGGAGTAATTCTAATTCTTTAGACAAAGAAATTCCTTGAATTTAAATATTTGAATTTTTAATTTTTAAATATATAAATTTTCTAAGGCCATAAAAAGAAATTAGATTATATGATGAACTTATTAAAACAAATTCAATTTTTTGATTTTCCTATTTATTATTTTATATGAATGAATTAACCTTTTTTAAGTAATTATTTTTACTTAAAAAATAACAAATTTATATATTTTAATTCAAAATGTATATTTATTTTTATTAAATTACAAGTCTTGGTTAAATATAGAAATGCCCCACGCTGTGCAGAGTAGTCAATTCATATTGAACCCTCTGGGGACAGGCTCGGGCATTATGGATCGCTGCAAAGGTTTTTATTCAGTGCCACGAATTTCAAGTGAAAGAAACTCCAATTACCGGTGCAGCACCCAAAAAGACTGGCAGCAGAAGTCACAAGCGGAGCAAGTGAACCACAAAATTGCAGCAGCACGGATTGCGCAAGATTACATAGAATCCAGCTGGTAAGTCGTGGGAGTTTAGAGTTCCTCAGTTCTTATTCCAATGATTGGCCCACTTGCAGAGTATAAAAGAACCAGGGACAGCTTCAGCGGAAGTTAGATAAACGGAAGCAATGGTCAATTATCTACACCATTTGCAGCTGCTGCTGCTGTTGCTGCTGAGCATGCTGGCCATCAATTTGGCCCACGAGGATCACCAGTCGGATGCACTGCATCGCAGCAAGCGCACTCTGACAACCATCTGTGTGGAGATCAAGCCCAGTGGGCCGCAGGAAGAGCCCTATTTCATGTGCAGGGGCACGGATTTCTCACGTGGCAACAACGCTGCAACAGCAACAGCAACTGCCCCAGCGGATCAGCCGCAACCAATGACGAATTATGTGCAGCCAGCTGGACAAGTGATGCCAATAAATCCACAGTATTCATCGGCGCCATTTCCATCGTTTCCCAGCTTTGGAGCTGGGTTTCTTCCAATTCTGCCCACCTATGAAGAGTCACCCAAATCGACGACATATCAGAGTCAAGCGCCATCAGTTGCCGGTATTGAATCCCAGTTTGGAACCTCTGCTGCTGCCATTGCGCCTGCGCCTGCTCCGCAGTCATATGGCCTACCAGCAGTTCCTTACCCAGCTGCAGCAGGCCCAGCAGCAGCTAATCGGGGAACTGCAGTTAGCCCAAGCGCAGCGCCCGCGCCCCCTCCATATGCTGATGCAGCGCCTCCGAATCCGACGACAGCGGCACACAAATCCCAGCCGGCGACAGGCAATACCAATCCCTATGATGCCCTAGTGGGCAGTCGGTACCGCATGGCGCTCGACGATGATGTGATGAAAATGCCGAATTTGGGCTTTCGCCGCGAGGAGCCGCAACGGCGACCCAACGAGCCAATGGTGGGTGTTGCACCGCCCATGATGTGGATGCAGCGGCCCCAACAATTGCCACTCCAATACGAGGATGATCCCGTTATGCGCACCTTCTATGCCAGCCAGGAGCACTATGATCCACAGGTGGCTCAAGCGGCGCCCATCGAGCAACTGGTGGGACAAGCAGCGCCCGCCTATGCACCAGCCTATGCGGCTGCACCACCAATACCAGCAGCAGTTGCACCACCACCACCACCGTCGCAGCCACAGCCACCAGCTCCAGCTTACACAGAAAATCCTAGGGCCACCTTTGCTCCGGATGGCAACAGCGCCTGCAATTCGTGTAATCGCCCCTGCTCCACTTTGGACTCATACAATGCGGTGCCTGCTCATTGTCCCAGCTTTCAGCCGGTCATCATAGCCATGCCCTGCTATGGCCAACAGCAGCCCACACATTATCTGGCTGTGCCCGGATCGGGTGCAGCAGCAGCTCCGCAACGTGAGCAGATGCTGGGCAGTGCATATGGAGCACCATTTGGTATGGCTACGCCAGGCCTGGGTTCACCGTTTGGCATGTCACCACATTTCGGGATGTCTTCACCGCAGGTGGGCTCCTCCTTTGGCCTGGGGCCGCATGTGGGTGCTCCCTTTGGCATGGCACCGGTGCTGAATCCCTTCGGGCCCTTTGGCAGTCTGAATCCGTTTAATCCCTTCAATAGAATATTGGGAGCAGCTGCGCCAACGACTCAACAACCACGAATGCGACTATTTGGTGCACCCCAGGAGGCAACAACTGCCACAACAGTGACCTCGCCACCAGCCACATTATTTCCAAAATCCTTTACACTCAACTTCTCCAGCAGCACTTTAGCACCACCTACAAAGGTCAGCACGGAGCCAAATGAGGCTATTGTTGGTGTTGCCCATGATTCAGATGGAAACAAAAAAGGTAAAGACGATGAAGACGACGATGATGATGATGATGAGGAGGAGGAGGATACTGGATCACATGAAGTCACTGATGCTCCCCGTTCCTCGGGCACAACTGAAGACGTTGATGCTTCTCTAGATCCTGAAGTCTCCAAGTCTCTGGAATCAAAGAATCTCTCTGCCGATCAGCTCTTAAACAAGGGTGAAAATAAACTCAAAAGCGATAAACGCAAGCGCCAAAATTCACGTCACAGCAACAATAACAGCTCCCAAAAGCGCAAATATCTACAGCGATTGTAGTTCTTAGCTAGGTATTACTGTAAGCTTTTAATCTGTGCAGCAAATCATAAACTAATCATCAATAAAACTAATTATGTGTTTACACCGAACTGTGAAAATTGGATAATCCTATCTAACTTTTCTCAATTCCCGGGTTGATTTCTCTAATACTTCAAAAACATTTATAAATTCCCAGGTGGTGTTTTAAAGAATAAAAAGGTATAGAATGGAATAGAATTTTCCATAAACATTTTATATATACATGTGGAAACACTTACAACCTATCTTATAAATTACAAAAAAAAAAAAAAATAGTAATTTTAATTACTTAATTAATGAAGTACATAATTTTTGCTATTTTCCTTGATTGAAAAAGTTTCGACTTTTAGGTGTATGGGAAACTGCGTGTCAAATTTGGACCATGATGTTGGCATATATTATCTAATTCAGTGATTTCAGCAATTAGCAATAAGTTTATTATTGCATGTAGTCTGCAGGCCGCCTTCCATTGAAGACCTGCCTCTTCCAACTTAAACGTTCATATATTAAACGTCTAGTCAATTACTGATGAATAAGCCAATGGCCACTTAAGGAAGTGTTTTATACATATATATATATATATATATGTGTACCTATGTGCACTTATATAGTTATATATTTATTATGCAGTTTCTTCTTCTTCTTTTATTTAATGTATATTTTCTTTGATGTACTTCCGTTTGGCTTTGCGCATTTTGTTTTCCACTGGCGCACGTCTTTATAAGTAGCAGCTACGCTTCACGGACCAAACAGGAACCCAGTTCCACTCTCACAACTAATACGCTGGGGTCTCTGCTGCAATCTGCCGATCAGCCATGTTGAGCACGTAACACAATTTAAATAAACAAAAACAAAACTGTTGATAAATACTCCACGCAACATACAACAATTTAGGCTTAGAGTCAATGTACTACCTGCCAATTGTCCAAGTTTGGAGGTTGACTAAGCCTTGGCCAGAATGGGCACTGCTGTTCTGATTGGGCTTCTATTAACCGGGTTACAACACTCCCTTGCGAAATCCAAGAAATAGTCAATGCTATTTCATGTCTTTCATCAAAATAATTGGGGAGTTTGCAGATGGTGCCGAAGGTGTTATACACTTCTACCTTTCCACAGTGAACTTTATCAATCATTAATTTACTTTAAATTATTTTCATTCACACCTAGGAAAATTACAAAATAGAAAATAATAAAAAAAATTAATTAGCCTTATTATTATTATTATGCAGTTCATTTGGCATGAAATCACTGAAGAATTATTAAATTTTTTAATTGTTTCCTTCAATCTTCAATTTGTTAATTTAACAATTAATTTAATTCAGTAAAATTGTTGTAATCTCTACTGGAAAATTCTTCAATTTTAATGAAATTTAAAATTATTATATATAATTTATTATTATATTTATAGATATAAAATTATTTAAGCCAGGTTTATTTAAGACACTATTCAAGCCCATAAAAACTGTTAGCAATCTTTAAAGCGTCTTTTTCTGTAGAGCATATTTAGCCTAATTTAATTTCGGCTAAATTTGGTCCACTTTATTTGGTTGCCAAAGCATTTTCCGGTTTAAAGTTGGCCTACTCTCGTGCGTTACAGAAATCGTGTCAATGTTGACAGTGCTGCTACCGGGCAGGGTATCAAAGTGCAGGGTTTGCAGTTTTCGGGGCAACTGTGGAGACGGTAAACGTTCAATGCAATCGGAGCTCATCGAATAGTTGCAACTGGGAATCCGCGAGGCGAGGTTAAAGTTACAAAATCAACGGAAAATGCAAAAGTCCGGGAGCTGTTTGACAACGTTGCTGATCTATTGCTGCACCATTTGGCCAGGTGTATCCGCTAAGGCGGATCTGCCTGCCAGCACGGGCATGTCCAATAGCATTGCTGCACCTGGACAGCCTTTGTACTATCTGATGGCCGATACGGGCTCCAGTGTGGGTCCCAACGATGAGCTCAAGCGGACAAATCGCTCCCTCATGAAGTGGTGGGACGATTTGTTTGGTCAAAACAATTGCTGCAATGACAACAACTACAACAACAACAATCTGTTGTACAACAACTACTTGCCACCACTCGGTAATAACAACAACTGCAATGGTTTGCAATTACAGTCCTTGGATGCCATTGATCCCTTCAAGCAAATGAAACTGTTCAAGAAACTGCCCGATCTGTGGGGCAACAACTGTGCGGGTCAGTGTCGCCAGTGTGGTGGTCAGCAACCCATCAACAACTATGCAGCACCAGTTAATCCTGGCTATGGCGGCACTGGCTATGCGCCAGCACCAGTGGCTCCTGTGGACTACAATCAAGCACCAGCACCGATTCCTAGCGGTGATGGCTACAATCCATCCGATGGTCCTGGCGATGGTGATGCGGGCTATGTGGCACCAGTAGCACCGCCACCAGGATTAGATAGCTATGCAGCACCACCAGCTCCGGTAGACTACGAAGCACCAGCGCCTGCACCACCTACCTATGAGACACCCGCACAGCCAGCGCCCTATGAACCCGTTGCTCCGCCTGCTGCTGACAGCTACAGCAAAGTAGACGACTATGCGAAACCTGGCAAGAGCTATGATGGTGGTGCCCAACAACAACAACCACAAATCGTCTATCAGCCCATCATTTATCTATCAGCATCGCCAGCTGTTAAAGATGAAATTCAAAACAAGATGAAGCAGCCGGAACAAAGCTATGAACAACCAGAGGCACCACCGCAGCAAGCTTATCAGTCGCCACCACCACAAATTGAATTGCCCACTTATGCGCCAGCTCCTGCCCCTGCTCCTCCTCCAGCTCCAACCGTCCCTTGCCAAGCACCTGCCTGTGGTGGTTATTTACCTCTTTTGGGCGTGCCTCTTTATGGCTATCCCGCACCAGCACCACCACCACCAGCTCCAATGTACGCAGCTCCCCCACCACCGGCACCAGTCTATGCAGCACCACCACCAGTGCCGGCTTATACTTCACCACCAGCCCCACCAGCGCCCTTATATTCATCACCCTCTTGCCAGACACCCATCCGATTGTCTCTGGTGGATCAACCCTATCGCGTGGCGCCCGAACTATTCCAGGAATACCACTATCGCTTGTCCCTGGCCGATCGGAATAGATTATGGTAGATCGTTGATCGCTGGTTCTTAAATACTCTAAACTGTAAATAAAATGTATCAAACGTTGTTGTGGGGGATCTACTTTTTGGGCTGGAAAAATATTTCTATGATTCGCTTATTGATATTTGATAAAGTTAAATCTTGGTCATGGATATATAACAAGTAGGTCATCGCTTGGATTTTATAGGGAAAGTATCAGACTATTTCTTATAAAGTAGTTGATGGCAACAGTTATCGTAAAGTAAGTAACAGATTATCTTAAGTTTTTTCGATCTGGTTATAATAATATTTTTTAGCTAACGTTTTCTTAAAAGTTGTAAATTAAAAACTTCTATTTAGATATTTATATTCACATGTGATCCACATATGTCTATATATAATTTAGCCATGGTATAAATAATGTAATACCAAAGATAGATATAAATTTATTATTTTAACAAAATTTGTTGAAGATATTTGCATGTGCCGTCAGCTTTTCAACTATTAGGTCTTTAAGATTATTGTTATAAAATAATTTTTGTAAAATTATTAATAAAATTAAAGAATATATTATATTAATTAATACATTTAATCTGAAAAAATGATCAATTTGTTCGAAATGGAGACGTTTTTTGTGCAAACAAAAATATACATGATTTCAGAGTTTTAAGCATTGAGCTATTTTCAGGGCTTGTTATTATTAAAATTAAGTAACTGCATAGGTAGAAAAAGTTGAATAGCACTTCTTATAATACAAATTTCTAAAAACAAGTTTTTCGTGTGTATTTTAAAGTATTGCAATGTTAATTATAATCAATTTTTTTTTCCTTATACATATAAATATGTAATAAGTTTATATTTATTAAGCCATTAAGTTCATCATCAAAGGAGTGTATTGATTCTACTCGGACTCCAGTGCAGTTAAGTACAGTTGTGTGCACTGATTTCCGTTCAATCCAAACAGTAGCAGTGCTTATCAACTTAAATACTCTTCTTGTCGGAGCTGTCAAGGTCCCCAGAGTCTCCATCATCATTGGTTTGCATTTATCGCATATGTTCGGAGTCGATTGCCTGCTCAGACACCAGACTCTTTACGCCTCTTCCTGTTATTATTGTGGCTCTTTCTCTCTCCATCGTCAGCTTACAAATGTACGTACATATGTATATATATATAAAATATATGTACACGATGACATCGGCAAGAATTTGAGCTGTAATCGCTTCAGTCAGTCAGTTGGTCGTCGGCTGCTCTTCGTAGTTTCATTTCATTTTCAAATTCAAATTCCATAACAAATTGCACAAGATAAACAGAGACTTCCTTTACTACGCGGGCATCGGGGATCGGGAATCGGTCTCTGTGAAATGCGATAACAGACCGACGGAGAGACGGAGAGAGAGAGACCAGCCGTGCCCATGACCATGACCGTGACCAAGTGAAAGTGGCCTGGCTGCCTGCAGTTAGCACCCAGACGCCTGCCCAAGCCATAGATAGATAGAGAGAGAGAGAGAGAGAGAGAGAGAGAGAGAGAGAGAGATAGAAAGAGATAGGGGGGAGGCCTGCACTCAGCTGGCCATTGCGTCTTTGTGTAGCATTGTATCACTTTGCATGTGGCACGCACTTCTTTCTTTGTTATGGTTATCTTTGTCCGGGCGTTGATCGTTTGCTGATTTGCAGCTCGTCCCGTTCCCGATGCATGCGTCTGTGCAGAGCGTGACGTATGTTTGTAGTTAGCTTACATAACCTAATCGGCTGTTGAGTGAGCAGAAAATATGGTTAATAAATTAGCGGCGAAAGATCTTGCCGTTAAATCGTTGCGTAACGAACAAAATGCTCAATATGTAAATTTATGAAGCCAGTATCTGAAGCGATAAATGAGCATGTCAAAGATCAGGTCTGATTCGCTGATTGAAATAGTTGGAAAGCGCTGTTGACCTGGTCTATAATCTAATTGCAGCGCACAGGGTCAAAACTGATCTGTAAAGTAAGTTTATGATCAGATAGAATGAATTGGGTCTACTATACTGTCGTAGTATTTAATTTTCTTTGTCAAACATGATTGATGATCGTTGTCAATCAATCGAAATAAATGTAACGCTTTATGAATTTTCATCATCGTACTAATCAAAAATAAAAAATTAAAATAAGTATCAACTCAAAAAATGTATCAGAGCTATTGTATTTTATTCAAAAATTATATAACTAATTAATTCATATTAAATAACTAAGTTGTCTTTCTCTTAAAATTACACCTATCTGTAAACAAATATTAAATGTACCATGATTATGCATTAACTTCATTTGAGTTTTCATTTCAAACGAGATTTTCTTGGCATATTTTATCGTACGAATAAATTACAAATAACTTACATTTATTATTGGAAAAATAGCTCAACCCGAAATGCAATCGATGCAATGAAATTTAGTAAGCACCAAATTTCTCAACAGTTTTCTGTTATTGCGTAAGTGAATAAAGTGAATAAAATCAAACTGATTTGAGTTAATTGTAAATATGTATACAGTTGAATATTCTCTGGTTAAAAAATGTGAGAGTCAAGATCGTAGGCAACATTTAACAACAATAATCCAAAAATATTTACAAATGTAGCTCTGCTTAAACTGCTCTGCTATAAAACAAAATGACTCATTGTTTCTACAAGTTCTAAAAATAAAAAATAAGTTAGTATCTTTTCTTTTGTTAATTTATATATTATCAATTATAAGCAACCAAAGATTAACGACATTTCTTTGTATTGATTTTTAAACTGACTAAAAATGACAAATAAATTATTGTTAAAAATGTTAAGCATTTTATAACTTAAGCTAAAGATATGAAAGAAAGTCAATGGGCATAAATATTTTTAATAGTATTCCATTAATACGATTAATTTTATTTTTAAAAAGTTGAGACATAAAATTGCTAAGTTATTTGAATAATTTTAAGATAACAACTGACTCACTAACAAGTGCGCTGGAAATGTTTATACGTAGTAATGAATAACAATATTCTGAATACATAATTAAATAATAATAAAAATGACCTTAGTCTAATTTATATTAATAAGATGTAGATCAGCAAGATTAGCAAGATCCATGGCACAAAAATTGCTTAAGGAAAACCCTTTAAAATCAGCAAAAACAACCAAAAGACTCCTTTGAGTGATACTCAAAGATCACAGATCGCGCCTGATCGCCTTTTTGAAAACTACCCCACGCAGATTTTCTCAGAAGCTGGACGCCGTTGCCGCTGCCGCAACTGAGTGAGCGTAATTGAGTGAGTGTATCAGAAAACACATAAACTACGATTGTGCCACAGCCACAACATGTGTGCCCGCTCCCTACGAAAATGATGAGGGGCATGAACAAGAGCTCCGATCGATGTTGCTGAGCACTTGCAACCGCATGCCGGGTCTCAAAAATAACACCAATGTCACCGCAAGCGCTGATGCCAAATGAAGCGATACTTATACCCTTTCGCTGGGTATCTGGACTTTGTAGTAATTTGTGTCAAATAAGTTGATTTGTTCTTGTCACGTAGCAAAGCTGAAGTTGTTTAAGCTTTCTAGCATGCATATGAATTTATATATTTTGTATACCAAAAATGTTTGACAGTGTATGCAAATTTCGGTTTAATTAGATTGTGACTATTTTCTGGGAACTTATGTGCTTCTTTGAATGCATGCCTCTCGCATAAACATATACATAAATATTTTTGGAGTGAGTGTGTGGCAGTGTGTGGTTTGCCACTGTTAGGGGGGCATTTGTGGCTATATATATGTATGTACATATTTTTGTATTTGTTGCTAAATGTTGTTTCAAAATGTATATATAATGTTGTGTTTTCGAAACTCATCTAAAAATGTGGGTCGTTGGCACTTGCATTTCACTTTGAATCATCTCCAAAAATACGTATGTAGAACATTCTCGTGCGTGGGAGTAAAAAATGAATGAGAAATAAAACAATTCAAATATAATGATATAAGCATTATAATTTTCTTATTATATTTTCTTTCTGTAAAGATTTATATAAAAATTAGATAATCCGAAAATTGCAATTATCTTACGTAAAAACGTAAGCAATCGTTAGTTAATACGCTGGAAAATTGATATGATATAGTTAATTAAATTACACTTAAGATAAATTCATTTTTGTGTTCATTTAATTAATGTGAAATAATTCAAGTGGTCTAAAAATGTAAGAATATGTGCTGAAGAATAAAATCTTGTTTACTATATTTATTTATTAATGTCCAAATTACTTACATTTTTATTACTATAAGAAGTCCAATACTATTTTATAAATATATCAGAATTGCATTTAATCTATAGAATACATGATATTATATTATTCACTAAATCTTAATGACCTATAAATGACTTAGACAACATATGACGACACTCATCCTTCGTCACACTAATTAAACAAAATCATGCATATATAAATCTGACACCCCTCTTAATTTTAATTTCTTATTCGTATAAATATTTCTTAGAGTATGTCTATATCTAGCAAGCATGATTGCCAGTTTATTTTAGCATATCTACTAGAAACAAGAAGGATGGAATGAAATCAATATATATTTATATTCATAATATATAATTTCTAAAAATATGCAATTTTTATTAACATAGACAATATATACAAAGAATGTTTCATACATTTAGCAAGTATTCATTTAAAAGCTTGTAAGTGGGTCACCAATTTTTTACTAAACAGAAATAACTTGAACTATTTCGAAATCTTAAAATATTCACATGGCAAGCATAACAGTGATCTATTTAAGTTAAAGTCGACTTGTCTATAGATTTGAAGCATTGCTCAACATGCACACGAGTCACAATTAAATCACCCACCCACCTCAGCTGCTACACTTGCCACACATTTTTATGAATTTTGACAACCTCAACATCTTCTTATAGACATTTAAATGCATATATTTAAAATAAACACTCAACTGACCCCAAAAGATCTACATTCGACTGTTTGCCAAGCTCAGCGAAATTTTATAAAATGAACAAAATTCAAAGTCGAAGACTAGTTAAAGTTACTAGTGCCAACTAGGCAAAAGTCTAGCTACTATATAAACTTGTCTGGGAATTGCAAATGACATCAATCACCTTTTGGTAACTACAGTAACCACACCAGCTTTAGTTTCAAGATGAAATTCTTCGTGTGCTTCGCTCTAATCGCCATCGCCGCCTCCGCTCGGGCAGCACCCAACAGCGGCAGCTCTGCCTCCATCACCAGCAGCAATGTTGGAGGATCTGTTTCCCTGTCCAACCAGGAATCCGAAATTGAAGGCATTTCCGGCCAAGGCTATGGTGATCTGACCCGTCTGCGTAAGTCTGCTTATGGTGGCAGCTCGGGCGGCTATAGCGGTGGCTCCAGCATTCCAGCTCCTCCTTGCCCCAAGAACTACTTGTTCAGCTGCCAGCCCAACTTGGCTCCAGTGCCCTGCAGCGCTCCAGCTCCCAGCGGAGCTGCCGGTGCTTACTCAGCGCCTGTGGCCAGCTACGCTTTTCCCAACTACGGTGTGCCCCAGCAGCAGTTCTACGACGCCGCCTACGCACCCCAGGGATATGGCTACCATTACTAGATCAACGACCTTTCACACTTGAACTTGACATAGCCTCCAAAGCTGCCAAAAAAACATTAATCTTTGCAATGCTAATAGAAAATGTAAAAAAAATATATGTGGTTCAATTAAATGGACAAAAAAAAAAAATTAAATTGAATTTATTTTATTTTATTCTTTACTCAAATTTGATTTCAGAGCTTTATCAAATAAGTAAAATTTCGTTTCCTCACATTTTACTGACCTTTTAGATTCCATTGTTTTTAAATACATTCCGACACTTTTAAAGGTGTGTCCCAAATTCCGGAGGAGAAGAATGCTTTATGTTGATATTATAATTAATTTCGTACGTAAAAACCTAAATTGAGCTAGGAAGAATTTTAAATTATGATTGTATTTCTGGGTTTAAGGCTTGCCAACTAAGATGTACTAAAAAACATTTGAATTTTAGAGAAAATTTACAATATAAGCCACAAATAAATGCAAAACATGCAAATCAAATATTTTAATTTATATGCTCGAAAAGCAAACATCTTATTTAATATAAATCTTTGTTTTTTTATAGAGCACGCAAACTGTTTAAAAATAGTTTTGTTTTACTAATTTCAGTCTTTTGAAAACTATTTTTTATAAGACCTACTTTATTCTTAAAGCAACTTTGTAAGCAATCTTGAATGAAAAACAACTGTTAAATTATTTATCTTAGGCTTAGGAGTTAAGCATACCTTTTAATTTAAGCATTTGATATTACTGAAAGGAATAGAAAAGCTTCTGAAAGAACAATTCTTATAGTTTTATTAAATGATTAAGATCAAGATTTTCCGGTTTAATTAGCTCAGTATATCATATTGATTGGAAACATACTGCCTTGAGCACTTTGGCTATTGTACATCTTATTTCAAACCGCATAATTCCTTGTAAGGCATGGGAGATATGAAAACATAAAGTTCATACTTTTTGATGACCCAGATGTCACCGCAATCTTTTAGATAGAGTTTTCAAGCTCATCATATATATATATATATTTAAATTATGTAAAACGTATATACATATACATATGTGTATATTGCATATTCATTCAGTTTTAATCAGCGAAGAAAGATAGCTGATAAAGCTAAAATCCACAGCACAAAACTAGTTGAACGTACTTACTTGTCAGCAATTTTACGCAAACTCGACAAATTGTGACTATATAAACTTGGCCTGTGGTATCAGATGGCATCAGTCACCTTTGGTAACCGCAACAACCCAACAGCTTCAAGATGAAATTCTTCGTGTGCTTCGCTCTCATCGCCATCGCCGCCTCCGCTGTTGCTTCGCCCAACAGTGGCCTCTCCGCTGGACAGGAATCTGAAGTTGAGGGCCTCTCCGGTCAGAGCTATGGTGATCTGACTCGTCTGCGCAAATCTGCTTATGGTGGCAGCTCGGGCGGCTATGGCGGTGGCTCCAGCATTCCAGCTCCTCCTTGCCCCAAGAACTACTTGTTCAGCTGCCAGCCAAACCTGGCCCCAGTGCCATGCAGCTCTCCATCTTCCAGCTATGGATCTGCCGGTGCTTACTCTTCGCCCGTTGCTAGCTACGCTGTTCCCAACTACGGTGTGCCCCAGCAGCAGCTCTACGGCGCCGCCTACGCACCCCAGGGATATGGCTACCAATACTAGGAGAACAACCAACTTGCAGACTTGAACGGCTTCCAATAATGCTGAGAAACAAAAATCTTTGCTTTTCTAACAGAATATTAAAAAAGTATTTATTTGATTCAATTAAATGGTTAACAAATTCAAAAAGCGAAATTCGAGCAAGTGTTTTATTCATCCAATATATATATATATTTATATATACATATATATATATATATATATTTTGGTTTGCGGTCATTGCAGCTGCTATGAGTAATTAGTAAATTTAGATTGCAACTTTATCACTTGCTTATAAATAACAATACAAAAGACTTAAGCAATTGAGTTCACTTGTTTAAACAATAGAATTCCAAGATAATTTAAAATATAAAGAAGTTATCTCTCTGTGGAATTTTATTCCAGGAATTTATTTACACACTTTTGTTTAGGTATAATCGTATTAGTTACTTAAATATAAATATGTATTTCCATGCATTTTTTTTACACATTTGTTAAAGAGAGTATTCATTACGTTAATACATATGATTTCCATTTAAAATTAATGAAATTAAATACTTTCTCGCAAGTGTGTCAATTTCTAAACTAAAAATCTGTTTTGCGATATGAAAACAGAATTTTTCTTTCGGTCCTCAAACTCTGTTATATAAACCAGTAAGACAAATATTAAATAAAAGAATAGATGGGAAGGGAGATGGAGAAATAAAATTTCAGTTTGCAGAATTATTCATATGAATGCATCATACGAGCTTAAGTTAGGTATATTTCTTAGTGATATTTAATGGAACATTGAACCTTATAAAGTTTCAGAAACTTTGTCAAGTCTGCGACAGCACCTACATAAAAGTAAAAAGCCAGATCAGCATATTGTGTATTTTCTAGTAGTTGGCACTTTTTCTTGCTCTCCTTATTTGTAGAAATTTAACTAAATTGCAAATTGTTTGCTTGGGGTCTCTGAACCAAGCTGATTTTAGCCACAATTGTTGTTTTGAATTGGACTTTTTTCTATAGAGAAAGTGAAAGAACTGTCGATTTCGAAATGTCTGTCAATCCAAATTTATAGCTTAAGCGAACTGCAAAAACAGCAATAGTAAAAAAAAAATTGCCAACTGCAGGAAATATTTGGTAATATGATATTCAAGTGGCTAACATATGTGGGCTAGCTGAACAGCCTACACAAACCTGCTGAACCTAGGGTTTCGTTGGGTATTCGTTGTCGGGTTAGCGAACAGTCAACAGTCATGACTTGACCATGCAATGCAACGAGGATATGTCAAGTATTAAATAGGAATTAACTTGAACCCACATGAACAGCCCTTGGCCTACTAACCCAGTTGGCCATATTACGTTGAAGCTTTTCTGTTGCTCATTTGATTTCATTTCCGCTTAACGCTGCATTTTGTTGCTGCACGAAGACTAAAAACTTGATCGCATTGATAAAAGCCAACTGGCTAACACCCAATGCCGGCTAGTCTTAGTTTACATTTTCACGGCTCGCCAAGTGTTAAGTTACCCACCCTACATCAACAAATCAAGATGTCCACTCTGTGGGCGTTTATCTCGCTGCTCCTCTGCTGCTCCTATCAGTTTCAGGAATGTAAGGCCAGTTGCGGTGGGTGCTCCGTGCGTAGTCCTATTGGGCATATATATCACGTCATTCCCGTTCGCCTTTATACGCCGCAACAGCTGGAAGATAACATCGAGCTGCTGCGTCAACCACGTCAACAGCAAATTGTGCAGGAAGTGATTGTGGAGAATAATTTTGGTGGATCCGGTTTTGGCAGCCCTCCATTTGGTGGACCACCGTTCGGCGGCGGCCCTGGCTTTGGAGGTTTGGGACGTGGTGGCTTTGGACGAGGCGGTCCACGTGGTAAATTTGGCGGTAGTGGTTTTGGACGCGGCGGCAGTGGTTTTGGAGGTAGCGGCGGCTTTGGCGGTGGCTTCGGCGGTGGTTTTGAGTTTGGACGCGGGTTTGGACGCAGTTATGGAACAGAGGAAGAGGAGAAACAAGAACCTGAAGCGAAACAGCCAATAATACCCGAGTATAATGCCCCTAACGTCCCAGTTCCGACTTGTGCGAAAAGTTATGTTTTCTCCTGTGAAGCGGTGCTGAAGCCAGTGCCCTGTTCAGAATCAAATAATTGTGGCTATTGAGAGACCAAAGGACTGATATTGATGACTATAAATAAATTATAAGCCTGAAAGTTGTATAAATTATGTTGAATTTGAGTGGGACCGGGATGATAAACAAATGGAAAAACAAATCTAATAGTTAATCTGATACCCGGCATAATATTGATATGACCCACTTCCCGATACCAATAAAAAAAAAATAGATATCTGATGAGAATTGCACACGCTAATACTACCTATTTATATGTTCTCTGAATTTTGTGAGTAAGAGTTTTTAAGGAAGAATCGGTGAACCAATTATAATACCATTAAGCTTAGTGATATTCAAAATATATAAATTGCGGTGGAGATTCTGCGATCAAATATTAAAAAAAAATAACTTATTCAGATTATTTTTATTTGAGAATAAACTCGATTCTCCTAAATTCAATTTAATTTAGGTTACCTGACTAAAACATTTAATGAATACTTCATCTTTGTATATAATGAACAGACTATTTTCAAAGTATTTTAAAACTATTGGAGAACTTAATTAAAGTTCATGATTTTAATATTTGTAATGCCTGTAAGTGAATTCTCCCAACAATAAATAAATAAATTGGTAATATTTTTCTTTGTTGATTTCAGTTTATTGCAAGAGTAGAGCCAATTTTCCAATCTCATGATCAATCATTGCACTTAAAGTAATTCGCGAACAAAGGGAACAGCGTATTGGGGCACGTACTGGGAGTAGGCACCGGAGGAGCCATAGGATGGAGCTGGCGCTGAGCATGGCACAGGCTGCAGCGAAGGCTGGCAGCTGAACAGATAGTTCTTGGGGCACGGCGGGGCTGGAATGGAGGTGGGCGCAGATGGTGCTGGAGCGGCATAAGCTGGGGCGGCTGGTGCTGGGGCTGGTGCAGAGTAGGCAGGCGCGGCGGGTGCGGCATAGGCAGGGGCAGCTGGGGCTGGTGCTGGTGCTGAGTAAGCGGGAGCAGCGGGTGCAGAGTAAGATGGAGCAGCTGGGGCGCCATAAGAGGGTGCAGCAGCTGGTGCTCCATAGCCGCCATAGGCAGCCCTCGAGACACGAATGTTTTCGGCGAGTGGTGCCGGGATTAGTATGCCTTGCGTTGGCTGCAATTGAATCGTCTCTGCAGCGCAGCACATCGCCAGCACGGTGACCAAATAGATGTGGTTAAACTTGAATGCCATTTTTCGTTAGTTGCTGCTGAACTGGAATCGAACGGTTGACTGTAGCTCAGCTGTATTGAGGCTCCCAACTTTATAGCCCAGTCGAAAAACGCTGAGCGTACTTGAAAAATTGAAACTGCTAGAGCCGAAAGCTGGCAGACCGAAATGCGAAAACTGCTGACAGACGGACTGCAGTTTGGTTTTGCATAACCAAGGAAAACGGCGTGGGGTGAAGCTCTGACCGGTTAACACCATTTCCAAATGGACAAATTAAAGATAATGTTGCAATTGCTTTTACTGCTGCTTTTGTTGACCCCAAAATGGGTAATCTCAGCAGCACCACCTGAACTTATACAGTCATCAGTTTCTGGCATGTCAACGTTTATAGAGCAACGATCAAAGCAAAACGAAGACAAGCACAGCTGGACACATCTCTTGCCTAGCAACTACTACTCGGAGTTGAATCAACAGTACTATGTGAGATTTCGCAGGCAGTCGATGCTTAGTCTTAAGGATCTGCGCATGAGACAGCCGTTTCCATTTGAATATGCACGTTATCTCTAAGATTGTAATTTATGAAAAATAAAGAAGTAAATATTATTATTATGGTATTATAAGTGTGATATATATCCAGCAAATATGGTATTAGCTAGTATACTAGACTGATATACTAACCACCAATAAATCTGGTATTTAAGTTAATACCCTCATAAAGTCAAAATAAGTAAAATATATTCCTAAACTATATTTTAATAGAAGAAATCAAAAGAACGGATAATTTAATTTTGCTTTTTAAAATAATAGAATTTGAAATGTTAGTTAACAGTTACAGTTTAATAATGAATCATTTACAAAAAAACAGTCGTTACTTCGATAAGTTATCGATAAGCGATTATAACGCATATGAGGCGCATGCTCGCGTGGGCGCATTTGACGTCACTAGGTCGAAGGACTCAACTTAAGCACAAACAAAACAAAATACGCAAGAAACCAGTAAGCAGCCGAAAGGAAAAGGTTACGCTTTAGTTAAAAATCAAATATGAAGCTAACTCTGCATCGTTATTCCTGGCTCCTGGCACTGCAACTTGCGCTGCTGGCGGCCGATTTGTTTTTCAACGCTTTTGGGTCGTGGATATCGCGGAATAAGCTCCAAACTGCCATATTTTGTTTTGTGTAAGTTTTACAAGTTGTGAATTCTGATGTGTATATATTAATAAACATTTATATATATTTATATGTATACATTTATAACCATGTGTAGCATTCAAGACGCCTTTATTATTGTTGAGTACCTATTATTCACATTGGCGCTACATTCGACTTGCGTTTATCAGGTGGGCGCCTCCCACATTATCCTGCGCAATTGCAAGCTATTTCTGTTTTGCATTACCGTCTACTTTTTGCTGTCTGCCTCGCAGCACTCCTGGATTGTTTATCAGTATCGATTAACTGCATCCGAAACGGCGCAACAATGGCCATTGGCACTCTACGCCTTGGCGGTGATTCAGCGTATGAGTAAGTGCCAAACTTTAAATACGTTCTTGTTACTGAATTGAAAAACTTTAATATTTTTTGATAGTGTCGGTTTTCTACTATTACACTTCGAAGTCAACAGCTTTGATTATGGCCGATCCGCGCTACAAAGAGGAGCATCTCGATTGGATAGCCGAGCAATTGGGTGATAAGTAAAGAGTTTGTGAAATAAGAGGATTGTACAGAAATATACATGTTTATTTTAGCTAGGAGGCGCATATTGTTAATAGTAAAATGTATAGCTCAAGTACAATTAATAAATGTACAAAGCACAAATCAAATGTAGATTGGGCCGTTTTTTTGATTCGCACAATCGAGTTAAACCATAACTATAATATAATTTTAACTAAATGTGCTGTGATTTGCCCAAATTATTAAATATTCATAAGCTTACAACAAAAACTATAAAATATTCCAAAAAAATAAACTGAATTCTATATCTAAATAAAAAAATTGTAATATGAATTATTTTGGTACCCGTGGCTCCACCTATGGTATTTTCGGCACAAATAGCGCCATCTATTGGAATATAGATGCGCACTGAATTAAAATAAAGAGGAAGAACACTTTGAATATAGCCAATACAGCTAACACAAAAAAATATATTTCAAAAAATTATAATGAAAAAATATGTAAATGAATAACACAATTTCTGTATTTTATTACAAAACAATAACTTTGCCTTCATGGCAATTTATGCAATTATAAAAGTAAATATTTATATCGAACGTCATTTGAATGGTTTGCTATACATATTTTACAATGACTTCAATATATTATTGTTTTATGTTTTTGTTTATATATATATATATATATATATATTTGAATATTTGAATATATTTCAAAGGATAAGCACCATTTCTCGCTTGCAACTCAATATTCATATTGTCCATGATTGAAATACTAAACCTAAGACAGTTAATTATTCAAACATATTAATTTTACAAATATAGGCATAATTATAAGATAATTAGTATATATGTAGATTAATATATAGCTCACAAATCAATTAAAATTTGCACATATGAGTCAACTTTATATACGTATAAAGTTCTCTATTTTGATATGAAACTAGTATAGTTTGTCCGTGGTCAATAGACGAATACTACGTTCCGGAGAAGCTAAATGGCACGCCAAACAACTGTTCCCAGGACTGTCCAATGGTCTTCAGACAGCACTCGGCATTCGATGGTGTCTCAAACTGCATTTGCCACAACTCACATTTATTTTCGGTCTCATCTAGGAAATTGACATTATACTCGCATTCCGTAACTCGCTCCACCTCTACCAGGTTACTCATTTGCTGTGTAAGTGAGAGCTCTATCGACGCCTGTTCCGCATTTGAAGTCAACCAATTAAATTTGCCATTGCCAGCAATATGCAGTTGTGTGTCCGTCGTGAGCAGTGTGCAGAGCTCAAAGCTACGTTTCTCCTGACCACATGTAAACTGGCAGCCGCTCAGCATGGCGCACATCTTCAGCGGTTCAGCGAACAGCGAACTGAGCCGCTGACGTACTTCATCGGTAGGATGTTGGATTACCTCGCATTCCGGGGGCATCGGATTGTCTGGTGAGATATTAAGATATATGTAAGCCAGAGTAGAGCATTTATGCAGTCCACTGATTCACTCACCCGCCAAATACAATAGTAAACTGTCGGTGCGCAACATATCCTGCAATATAAGCACGAAGCCACCCCAATCGCGTAGGTTGAAAGACAAGCCCAGTTTCCAGGGCAAAAGCTGGATGCGTGTCAAGCGATTAACTGTAACGCTAACCACCTGACGCAGCCACTTGGACACATCATCACGAGGCGATGCATACGCTTCCATGAGGTAACACTTGCATGTGGAGATAACTACCAAGCCATCGCGTAGCGTTTGGGTTTGTTCATTATAAATCCGTCCCTTGACCAGCCATTTGAAGTGCTCGCCCACCTCTTTGAACTTGCTCTGATAGAAATAGAGCTTCAAACGGTGATCAATATCATTGAAATCGCTATAGTTGAATTTATATGGCTGAATGGCACACGTAGTAGTCTCCGCATCGATGAGATTCTTTGAACTGGACATCAGCATGTTGGTCGATTGGAAAAGGGCTGTCAAAGTAAATTAGTTGTTATTATTGAGTAAAACAATACAATATACGTAAAAACTAGTCGGTATTTTCGATTAGAAGATATTTTGTCTAGCAATTCTCTCAAAAACAGACAAAAACATGACATGACCTCACTTTAGGGCACAACTAATCGTAATACTTTCTATATTAAAAATTCAATTAATTTTTTACGCACCTCCAAAGAGTGATGATAATCCAGCTTCTTCGGCTTTCTTTAAATGTTTCGTTTCGTTTTGGCCATTTGCGCCTGTCACTTCATTGATAATGTTTTGTTTCTGACTACTGTTGCGAGCGGATTCGGCCGGCAGTATATTTTGCACAATGATGGCATCGTCCGGTTCTTGAACTTGTGTCTTCTCCGACGGTTGTTGCTTGCCCTGCTGCTCGTAGGTGGTGCAAATGCTGTCAGTCACCGAGCCCGATGAACTGCTCTCCGTTAGCTGGACGTGAGCCAACGATTTGGACTTTGGTGTTGTGTCTGCAGATGTTGTGGCTGCTGGTGCCGTTGTTCGAATTGTGGCCTGATCGGCGAGCAGTTGGCCAACCTCTCGATCTATGAAACTGTGTGATTGGCTGATGTCATCATCAATGGTTTGCAGATTGGGCATTTGCGAAATGCGTCGCTCCTCAGAGGTTTTGCGACTAGCGCTTTGCACACAATTTGGATCCAACACCTCAATGCTAGACTGGCTCGGATTGGAAATTATATCCACATCACTTTCATTGGCACGAAACTCCAAATCGCGTTCTGTGTTGGAACTGCCCACTACCGACTGATTGGAGTCAAAGGAGCATTGCGAATTGGTTATCTTCGAACAGGAGCTGCTTTCATTCAGCGAATTGGCCGAACCTGTGAAATAGTTCACAATTAATTTTATGATCTGGCAGAATTTTGTGAAATCATTTTTTCTTTCTTAATGGAAGCAGCATTGCTATGCCTTTTTTTTTTTAGTAAAATGCGGGCGTTTCTTAAGTGGTGCATTAGCTGAATTAAAATTTGGAAAATATTGGTTTATTTGTTAATTGTTTTCATGCCAAAATGCTGCTTCACATTACAACAAGACGCCAAAAGCAAATTGTTGTTACCAACATAGATAAATTTATTTAAATACATATACAATAAATTGGCATATTAACTTGTTGTGGGTTGCATCAAATTCCTACGCTTGGGTGTGTTATTAGCGATGAGCCTGTTGTTGCCCACTAAATTATGAAATAGTATTTAACAATTGTAGTTGTTGTTGTTGTTGTTGGGTGAGCGAAAGATACAAAAAGTACATAAAATATACAAAAGTTAGATTTAGTCTCGTTTGCCATTTGATTAACTCATGTATGTGTGTGTGTTTTGTGTAATTCATATCATGCAAAAAAGAAAAAGAAATAAAAATAATTAAATTAAAAGCAATTACCAATACAATAATAAAAGAAATCAACATAAGCCAAAAAACGAAACTACATAAATAACAACAGCACACAAAACCGAAATGCGTCAAAATTTTACATAAATATAATTGTTTTGTTTCTTTTATCAAAATTGTTCCATTATTTGATCTACAAAAAGTAGAAGAGTAGTCAAGAACTTGCCAATGCTTTGATTGTCCTCGCTGCTTTGCAATACCAGTGGCGTGCTAATAGGTGATTCCTCCACAATTAGGGCTGGTGACAACTTTGATTCCACTGTGGTCCCAATGTGTTTGTCCAGCGGCTCGCATTTATCATTTACCTCCGCGACATAGACGCTTCGGCATTCCGGACAACGCAACTCTATAAGAGAGTTGTGCATTAGTATTTGTCTGTAAGCAGTGCTCACCGTATTATCGTCTACCTAATGTTTTATAGTTCTTATTTTTGCGCTCTCTGCTGAACTTAATGCCACAATTGACACAGCTATAGATGGTTATGTTCATATCGGTGAGATCACGCTGTGAAAGAATATCGCGTAGGGTCTTTTCTAGTTCCTAGATAAGATAGAGGTATAGCGGCATTAGTTGTCTGACAAGTTTTGCTGATATCTATTTATAGTCGCTCGAAAATTAATATAAAATTTTAAAATTAAGATTCTAACTTGATAAAATTTCTCCATCTGTCACTTTAACATTCGAGCGGCCAATGTTCATTCTATTTACCTGGCATAGTGCATTCTCTACACAGTAAATGCGCTCCTGTTTATCCTTTTGCACTGTATCAAAATTAATGCGCAAAGTATTTGCTTTAATTCTCTCACAAGACTCCAAAAATTTAATGCTCCATTTCGTTTTTGTGCTGAAGATGGAAAATAAGGTAGATAAATAATTATATGCCATATGACATATATAATTCCAAATACGAACCGTTCGCTGAGAGCATCCTTTTCACGCACATAATTGGAGGAAATAGTTAAGAACAATGGTTCGCTGGTCTTGTGTGCATGGTAGACAATATAGAGTTTCTCGTCGGGTTCTTCGTCAGATACTACAGTGGAGTTAAATTAGATGGATTTAAATGAGAGATTTCTTGGGAATTTACCTGGTGCCTCCTCCTGCTGCATTGTGTTATTCATACTCTCATATTGTGTCTCGGTGCTGTTATTGCATGACTCGTAAACTGTTTTCTGCGTAATGTCCTCATCGGTGTTGTCGCCATCTGCCTTAATGGGCGTCAACGTCGCATTAAAAGTTTGCCAACTAGTATTGTTCGTTGGTGTGGAGCTAAGATTTAAAGACTCTTGTTCCGGCTCCGCCTGATGTGCAGATGGCAGTAATTCGCCAAGGAACTCATTAAAATTCTGACGCGCATCGTGACGCTCCTGTTCACTGGGCTGCGGCTGTAGCCACTCGTTTCCGTACTTGAGCTGAAGTGTCTCAATTTGGTTTTTCGCCTCCAAATGGCTCCCATTGGTTGACTCTTGCAGCGTATTCTGCTTAAGGTCATTTGCAGACTCTGTGGAGGAGACGGTCGAAGGAACTTTGTCTGCTGGCGTCTCATCGCCATGTTCTTCAATTTCCACCGTGCGTAGTTTCTTGGTGCGCCTTTTCCCTTCTGCTTCGGGAAATGAGTCCTTGGTACGGACTAAGAGCGAATGCTGTGATCCCACACTGGATGCGGGTGTACTGATGGATGCACTCGAGCTATTTATGGATATTTGACTGCTGACTAATCGATGACTTATGGTTCCCCTATGGGTATGACTGCCAACTAATGCCTTCTCCGCCTTAGACAGCGGCTCAAAGTCCAGCACAAATTTCACAGTGTTCGTATTCTTGTGCAAAAACTGCGAAGTGCCCAGTCGGTGCTTGGGATGGCACGCCAAGGGATTACCCTGCAAATTGAGCGTGGTGAGTGTCATTAGAAAGCTTAGCGGAAACAGTTGCGAGTGCTCCAGCAAGCAATTGTCAGACAGATCCATATTGGTCAAAGCATCCAGATTGGTTATGTCCGACAGATCTTCCACATAGTTATTGCTTATGTTGAGCACCTGCAGCCGCTTGCAGGCCTCCACATGTAACTGCGGCAGGTGCGTCAGGCAATTGTAGCTCAGGTCGAGCGTCTTTAGATGCGGCAACCATTTTATGGCCGTCACGCTAGTGAGTTTATTGTGTCGCAAATTTAAATGCTGCAAATGCTGAGCAAACTCCAAAGCTGTGTCCACGCAACGCAAATTATTATAGCTAAAGTCGGCCGACTGCAGCTCGTTCCAAACAAAACCATTCGAGTTGTCTCCGCCGCAACGAGTGATGATGTCGTCCACATTTTTTAGAGACTTAACGCATATCAAATGCTGCAGCTGGGAACGGAGAGCGTGTATGCCCACCACTTGGCATATGTTAATCTTGTGCACCTCCAGGCGGCGCAGTGCATGAAACTTGCCAATATCGATGGCGCCCTCAAAGTAATGCTCGCCGGGAAAGAAGTTAAGCTTTAGAAGCGTTGTCTTTTGCACAAAGTCATGGAGCAGCTGAAGATCGGGAAATACACTGGACTTGGCATTGATGGGCTTGACCACCTGAAACGCTTGTTGATTTTTTCTGGATGTGCCCAGATCAGCGCCAGCTCCGAAATCGCTGTCCGCGATCAACGTAAAGGAATCATTCAAAGCGCGTAATAGCGGACCTGCAAGAGTATGTGTGACAAAATGAGTTCAAGCGATAACAGCGAAATTAGACACAAAGCAAGTACTGATTCACCCGCATGCAACTCACCTGAAAGGGTTAAAGTGAATTCGGAGCTGAGGATTTTGTCACCATTCTTGCGTAGCAAGTTGGCCAATTCGGTTATCTTTTGTGGGTCCATTTCACCAAAAAAGCAAAGGCCATATCAATATCAGTGCCAGCTGCTGCAGTATCAGTTCTATTATTATTAATTTAATTGTTATAAGAACGATTTGTTGTATTATCCAGGGTGCTTATAGATTTATGCTCTGTACCTTTTTATAACTGTCAACTAAAATAATATTGATACAACAAATAAATACATGTAAAAACAAATGACAAATATTTAATAAGCACACACATAAATAAAGTACACAATAAGTGGCAAGCATTTTACGTAGTTCACCTAATTCTATTTTGATGTGAACGATTTGGCAGCTGCCACAATGTAAAATAACTAAGGGATTTATGACGCCATTGAGTTATCTACTACTAAAATGCACAATACTTAATATTCAACAAATATGTATAATGATTTGCAACAAATTCTCAAACACTTTTATAGCATTATTATGCGCAATTGTTGCTCGCGTAGAAGGTTGTAGGCAAAAATATTCCACTGGCAAAAGAAAAATACTTTTGTTATTGCTAATATCTGACAGTCAGCAAGAAACGTAAACACAGAGTTGTACCGCAAATATTGCACAAAGTCGCCAGGGCTGTGCAATTAATAGAACAGCTGTTTCCGATTAATCGATAAATTAATATTATCTGCTCGATAAGAAACATGGCGCCACAACAATAAACTTTGAACAATTGGATCTGCATTAAAAATTAAGATAAGACGGATTTACCTTTATATATTTTATTTATTTAACACATTTTACATTTCATTTATTTCTATGGCGCTCACTTGATTTTCCACTAAAAATTACTAACGCAAATAATGCCATAATTCTAAGTTTGTAACTTAAAATTAACCATTGTTTTTCCGTTTATTACGCTCCTGTTGTTTGTTTTGTAGTTGTACAATTTATTGTTGGTATTTACAATTGTTCATTTAGGTACATGCGCACATTTTTTGCTAATTAAACTTGTAAAAACTAAGTTAAAATAAAAAAAGCAGACTTCAACATTGTTTTCTTCATTTCTGTGGATCGCTGGATATGCGTTGGATTTTACAATTAAATTAACAACCTATAAATATTCTTGTCGTTGGCTGGGTATTAGTTGTAGTTAACTGAGTGACGTCTGAAGACTCATTGATGAGTGGTGCTGAAAAATTACTATTGACTCTTGTTTGGTGCATAAAAACGTTTAAAAACTTGTATTACTTTTTACAATGTTTGCCTGCGGAATAGAAAGCAAAACTCATTATTTAAATAAAGTGCTCAGTGTGGTAAGTAACATTCCAAATTGCAGTCAAAAACAAAGGTAAATTAACAACGTAATATTCAATTATAAAATAACATCAAATTTTGATACGTACTGCTCTCTGCCGATTAGTTGCTGCCAATTCGTAAATATGTTTTCATAAAAAAATGTTTTGCCTAAATATGCTTTTGGTTTTTGATATGTACAAAAAATAATTAAATACTTTATTAATGTTAAATTCATTTTAGTTTTAACAATATGACACTGACATTTTGTATTATGTACACATACATAGAAAATAATTAACGGTTAACAATTTAGAAAATCATTGTGATTTGACGAAATCGAAATGCATGTTTTACTTGGCGAAGGAAACGATTTTCTGACTGTACAATCTGTACTCAGTTCGGTTGTAAATGCGTGAGTGTGTGTGATAGTAAGTAATAGCGTATGAATTGTTTGGATATATACAATTTTCTTTGTTTGCTTGGTTTTTTGTTTTACATATTTGGTGTAACACAGTTAGAGTTTTGGCGACGGCATGATGAACGTATCCCTATGAGAAATCATATAAAAAAGAAGAGAAGAAAACAAATTGTTGTTGATGAAACATAAAAGTTGGTTTTTTTTTAGAAATGTACATGAAATGGATGATGGGGGGTTAGTAAGTGGATTTAGGTTCTATGGAGGGTTGTGTTTTTGAATGCATTGATATGAATTGGAATTTGAAATGATTTACAATATCTTAAGAAAAATATGAAATACTTTTTTGATTAATTTCAATTTGGAATTTTGATTTTATCAGTTTTATTATTCAGCTTTTATTATGCTATAGTTATAATTCATTTAGAAAAATAATATAATTCATAAATGCAACAGAACGCAAAAGAGATTAAAGAAAGTGCAGTAAGTGTACAACTAAATAAACTTAAAAATTAAATAAGCAAAGTTAAAAATACAACAAAAACTAAAAATCGGGTGTTATTAGGAAGAAGAAACAAGTTGAATTGCAAATAAAAGTTGTGTGGTGGGTAGGGAGTTACAGGAAAGTAAGTACGGAACTCTTGGAGGTATCATGTGCGGCTGTGCAAAAAGCAAAACAACTGAAACTCAACACTTACATATGCTCAGGATGATTGCGTATGCAATCGATTAAATCATTAGGCTTAAGCTGATTTGTGCAAATTTTGTGTATGGCAGTAAAAAGGGGGAATCTGAAAGAAAGTTGATATTAGATTAATATAATAAATTAACTAAGCATGAAATGTTTAGCGTAAGCATACTTGTCCTCCAAGCATTTGTTTTTCAACATGTAGTTGACCTCCTCTGCCGTGGGTGGGCCCTGTAATTTCTGACCATTGAGCATTTCCTTCTCCAGTTCCTCAATAGTTTTACCAGATGTAACAAAAGCCTCGGAGACACGACGATTGCGACCGCCTGTGTGAAAGATTTTACATGATTTGAAAATATATTTTCATATAATTGAATTTTAAATGTATTGTTTGACACGAACCATAGCACGTCGTGATAAGATCGGCAACGCCGCAGCTCTCAAAGAACGTGGACAATTTGCTGCCTGGATAGAATACATCGACGAAGCGAATCATTTCCATAAGGCCGAGACGAATTACCGCCGCCTTAGTATTGTCGCCCAGTTTGAGACCATCAACAAAGCCCGCACCACAGGCAACGATGTTCTTCAGAGCACCGCAAACTTCAACGGCATCGGCATCCCCGACAACGACAACACGGAAATGATTAGCCTGGAAGAGATCACGCAGCACCTTGCCATATTTTTTGTCCGTGCAGCCGATTGTTGTCTCGCAAAAATTGCCCTCGGCCACCTCATTGGCCAGATTGGCGCCCATCAGCACAGCGCATGGTATCTGATAGTAGACAGTATAGGATTAATCAAGATTGCCAGAAGTCACCTTTGCGTATGGGCTCACCTTCAGATGGCGGGTAATAATATGCGAAATTAGATCAATGCCGCCACCCTCGGCCTTATCGAAGCCCTTGATCAGTGATATGGCAATGGCGGTGGGCTTGATCTTGCCCAACAATTGCTTACAGAAATTTGGTATAAACTGATGTGGCACCACAAAAATGAGTATATCGGCATTCTTGGCAGCCTCAACCAGATCAGGCACTGCAATCTAGAAATAAAGAGAAAGATAGCAAAAATAAAAAAAAAAAAATACAATTTTAAACTAATTTGCTGAAAGTGTATATCAATAAACATGCCAAGCAAAAGCTCTGATAAGCAGTGAAAATTTCTCTGATAAGTGCGGAATAGAACAAACTAAAACACACCTCAAGGTTGAATGAATGAACTTTGAATACTTAAATAATTTCTACATTCTATTCAAATACATATCTGTTGACATTTGACATTTAATAATTTGTTAGCTTATAATTATACAAGGTATATTCAAATCTGGTTCAGCGTTGTTATTTGCAAGAAACTTGATTTTTGTTTAGCGTTGGCGCAAGCTATTTTGATAAGCCTTGCATAACATTTTGTTAATGGTGTAAAGTTCAGGCGTTGTGATATGTTTCTTTCGATTGTTATTCGTGTTGATAAGCCAACCGGTTTTGAAACCGCCAACATTGCTAATCATTTGTGAAAAAATTGTTAGCACTGAAAATAGTGGCTAAGATATTTAGATCTTTGCCAAATGAAATCCAATACGCAAATTAAACAAATTGAAAATTTAAGTTTTCTGTTCATTATGTGTGCTGTGCTGATAAGAAATGATTCTCCACAGCTTTAAAGATTATAAGCTAGAGCCAAACATGTATGTGTTATATATATTTGCATAATGCTGATAAATGTCTGTGCTAATTTTAAGGAAAACTGAAAAACTGTCATCCTATTAACATATTTATTTGCATACATATATTTATAAGCATATATTTTATTGTGTCACAGAGCTATCTACAGAATTATAAATACACTTTTAAAAAAATAGAGCACTAAACTATCCAACGGAAGCCTGTTATCAGGAAACTAATTATATTTCCCCCTTGCAATTGGATTTTGCAATGTTTTCCCCCTTATCGGTCAACCAAAATTAGAATATTTAATTATCGAAAGGCCTATCTCATTTGACAATTGACTGCATATTTGACATTGGCCCATGGTTATTTGTTTATAATCAATTTGTTTATTTCTTTTTTTTTTCTTTTCTAACTTGTTGTTTTCACAATTGAACATTTGCCAAATAATATATATAAGTATATATGGTATATACCTATGCATATATCTACAGGTGCTGGCATTAAATCTTATAGAAAAACAAAACAACATCAAGAGAAATTAGAGAACAATTATACATATGTTTGCATGTATATGCATAATCAAATTTGAACGCTACATATTTATTGGGTGGCCACTATATTTGGACAACTTAAATAGCGTGTTTGACATGAACGGCAAACAGTACGGCTTATCTATAATCAGTCTACACGAACAGTCGAGTCGAACCTTATCAGCTGTAAAACTAAGAGTGCGAGTTTTTACTATTTGTACACATGTATTTATGTATGCATATTCAATGCATACATATATGCAACTATTACAGTGACATGCCAAATTGTTTTGCACGCATTTCACCAAAGAGAGAGCGATAGACACAATCAAAATAATTAAGAGAGCGAGCGCACATCAAGCCGGCCTTGACCTACGTCAAAGACATTGAGAGAGAGCTGCCAGCTTGGCAGGAGGGTTTGCAGACGTCAGCGCAAGGTGAAACTTTTTTTATTTTGTTTTTCTCTGCTGTTGGCCCTGAAAAAATGCAGTGTGCGAGAGAGAGCGTGCAGGTTGAGAGAGTGTGTGTGTATTGTAAAAATAGCTATCTGCATGACACTCACCCACCCACCCACCCCTAATATATCTGATTAGATAATTTGGCGACGGTCAAGATCAAGGCAACGGCGTCTTTATGTAAGGAGCAATGATAACTATGACAAATGCATTTGCCACTATTGAAAACTAATTATAATGCACTCTAATATTACATAAGACAATTATTGTTCTCGGATTTTTTTTGTGCTTATGAGTAGCAGCACCAAATGCATAATTATATATATATATATATATATATATATATATATATATATATATATATATGTATATAAATAAATATGTGTGTCGCTGTGTACTTACCACATTTGGTGGCAGCTTGTGTCCCTTAAGATATTTAACATTCTCGTGCGTCTCATTGATAATTTCCGTTAACTTCTTGCCATCTATCATCTCTTCGTAGACGAACATTGTGACGCGCTCCTCAAACTCGGGCAGCGCCGATGCATTTGCGCCCACAATTTTTGCAATGGCCGAACCCCTGCACAAGTTTCCAAAATGCAAAGGTGCATTCAATTTAATTATTATGTAAGTGTTTTTGTTGTTAATACACTTACCAGTTGCCAGAGCCAACGATGCAAACATTTACTTTTTCCGCCATGCTGCTGTTACTAATTATTGCTTTTTATTTTTTTTGCAATTGTTGTGTTTCCTTTCAATGACAAAGTGTTTTTTACTCCGTTGTTTGAATCGAACTCGTGTTGGACACCTTTCACTTTGTGACTAGCTATGCGAATTATTTACAACGAACTGACACGTCGAAACTACGGCACATTTTATAAATACTATTCAGTAAAAGCGTATTCGCAAGACCAAGAAACAATAATATATCGATTACACACATGCTGTAAGCTAAATGATAGCGTGAATCGTTTTTAAACATATCGATTAATCGAATACTTACAGCGAACAGCTGACTTGTCACCGATTTTTGTTCGGCTTTCAAAATGAAATGCAAGTCAAAGATACATTGTAAAATAGATAATCTCTTAATAATCGTCAAAAAATGTTGATACAAATATGAATAGTTATTATCACAGTAATGTGCAAGCAAATAAACAAAAATAACTTTTACAAATTATCTGTTATACTCAAACGAATTGTTAATCAGCAATAGCATCTGTTATATCAATGTTTCCCGCGCAAATATATTTAATTTTCAGAAAAGAAATTTTAACTTGAATGGATAATTCAATGTCGAACTTAATTTTTGTCAAGTTAAAAAATGTACATATGTTGGCATTTATGGAATAAATTGTGATAACATACATACATACGTACATATATTGTTCTCATATCACAACCAAATGTATTTGTAATGTGTTCAGGTTAATATTTCATAATAATTTTAATTTTTTCATAGAAATAAGTGATTTCAATCAGCGCTAATAAAATAAAAAATAAATTTACAAACGCTGTTTGTTGTTTTGAATTATGGCATTTTTGATTTATGTATGCGCAACGAATATAATGAAAATGTGGTATATTGAGTTTTTTCTTCACTTATCGTTTTGTGAATTTCCCGCAATAAGCAATTAGCAAATGTTACCCAGGGGAGCCTTTTAAATTTTGATTTTTTTTTTTTTTTTTTGTGTATACATATCCATATAAAGTAAACCTAGCTGCGTACACCATTGTGCAGCATGCCAATATCAAATCTAACAATAGCAACAACAATTACCATAATACTCTTGGCAGTGAACCGCTTATCTACAATTCGGCAATACAGGAAATGACGGCTCATTATCGGTCTATTATATTAAATTATTTTCATGCGACAAATCGGATATGATATATTTAGGTTAGGTTAGACGGCTGCGACCTGAAAAGGTCAGCACACATAGACCAGTTTTGATTGACCCCTTGTGTATGATATATTTAATTTAAAATGGAATTTACTTTTCAACAGGTTAACTCCGGCCTGCAAGTGTGTAGTATTTGTAATCTTCGGTGCGCCTAAGATAACAGTTCTGCCTTGTTTGTATATATAGATAAATTAATATGGATTATTCGACAATCATTTAATAGAAGAGAATCGAATATTTTAATCTATAGGTAATAATTGGCTTTTAATTAAAATGAGGTGCATTTTGTAATTGCGATTCTTGCTCTGAGGCGCTTAGTAATGTTAACTATTTGGCTCCATGGCCATAGGTGTTTCATGATAAGCTTTGTCTGGTACATGACAAAAGCTAGGCCAGAGTCATGGCTAACCGCTGCCACGCCCACAAGCGGCAAGTACTTCGCAGACGTCCACCCAATGGAGGTGGTTAATCATGCAGCGATGTTGTTACGCGTTAATACCTTCATGTGAGCTGGACCACGTGCTGAGCACTTTCCGGTTGCGTGTCTAACGTTGTTTGGCCTTTATATGTACATATGCATGCATGTGTGCATGTGTGCATGTATGTGCATATATGTGTGTGTGTGTGCGTGTGGGTGAATCGTGTCGCATCGAGTTTGAGTTTGGACTTGGGTTGGTCTGTGTGCTCGGGGTTGCTCTAATTCTGTTTCCTGATGTTGTTGCTGTTGCTGCCGTTGTGCACCCGTAAAATTGATTGCGGCGAAAGCTGGAAAGTTGCACGTTATGTTCGTGGCCTGACTTGCACTCCTGCTCAGCGTCTGTTGGTTTGTCTGTGGCGGACTCTGGGTCTACTCTGATGCTGCTTCTGGTTCTGTTTCTGGTGTGGCGTGCGGATTGCCTTGTTTCCATGGCAGCTGCAGAAGCATCAGCAACAGAACCAGCGATTGCCCAAAATGTGATTTCATGCAGTATTGCAATGACGATTTGGTTCTGCGGTATTCTTACCTCTGGACTCATCCACTCCTATCTAGGGACAGGAAGACTTTACGATCTGCCTTTCTCTGTTTCATAGCCTTGAGTTTTGAAGAAATATCAAGTTTAAATTGACTGTCTTACCGGAAATCTAATGAGTTAGAAAGAAAAGACATTTCAAAACAAATGATTTCAGACAGGGGCAGTGAATATGTTCGGGTCGATAATTTATATCTGATTATAGAGGGTAAGTTAATAGTCCTTTATTTGAGTAGAAAGGGGTGTATATGATTAACTCCAAGTTGCAAATCCAAGTACGGTACAGAATAATTATATGAGTATATAAATCTGATAATGTCGACTTGCTCAGTCAAAAGAGAAAGTCTCGCCCCTCTGTCATTTTAATTTGTCTTCCCGTACTAAATGTAAGGCGTTAATAAAATGTATTAGTACTTTAAAATCGAATTATAAATTTTTGTTATAACTTTAACTTGACTAAGAACAATTTTAGATCACACTTTAAACTCAAATCGAGGATTATGTACTTAGTTTCAGAATTATATATGTATATACGAATCTCATGCATCAATTGTTTTTGTGTTTGGAAACTTTACAAGCTTATTCAATCGATCAATTCACTTGGTAAATACAAATATACAAATCACAGTTATTATTAATAATGTAATATTGTATTGCATTGAATTAAACTGTACATTTAAATTTCAGTTGGCAGTAATTCACAATACCAGCAGCTTGACTGGACAAAGTTCCTGCTTACAGCTGCTGGAATGGGAGCTATCCTTTCTAATATTGCCTCAGCACGCCTCACTAGGCATATGAGAAATTTCTATTAACATGTGGCGCACATCAATCCTTTTGCCCGCACTCACACACACACACACACACACACACACGCGTGACAACAAGTGTCAGAATTCTCATAGATGGCCGGAGTTTTGCATAGCCATGTCCAATATGCAGCAGACCACCTTTTGGCCATGTCATGCGGCTGATGATGGGAAAGATGATGTGTGAGCGAGCAAGGGGCGGGGCGGGGCAAATGTGCGATATGGATTGTTGTGTAATGTGTGTCCATAAAAAACAATGACGGACATTGGATCTGGGCATAGAATAATAGTATATCAAAATTTTACAGCAAGCCGCAAAAGAACGAAATAAAATCATTTACGCAAAACGAGACCCAAATTGAATCCCAAGACAAGAATAAGCGAAGAAAATACACAACGCTAAGCGGATGTAGCATGCTTATCCTTTTACACACACACACACACACACACATACAAACGAATAGCGACATAGAAAGAGATGGATTTTATTATTTTTATTTTATTTAAACCACACAAAATACTTAAGACGATTTTGTGTTTTGTGGTCCAAGATGTATTGCCCATGGCGATGCAAAAAAGTGTAAAAGGAAATGAAAACGACATCGAAGTTTTGAGCCAAAAAGGGTATGCAACATGTCCAGCGGTCGATGCGGTTTGTCCTGGACCGTCTTCTTGGAGCCCATAAGCGCTTGCAGATGTGTGAATGGAACAATAAGCAAATGTCCTACCTTTTGACGAAGACATTCGGCTCAAACAATGGCACGTTCTTTGATGACACCACCAAGACAAGGCATCAATAATAGAGCAGCTCATGTCCTCTATCAAAGCATTGAGTCGTTCACACAGCATTTACAGTTACAGCTACAGCTACAGCTAAAAGTACACGCCCAACCTCTGGACAATGCTTAAGTATTACTGAATATGCGACAGCATACAAATTGAGGATTTTTATTTTCATTTTTTATCATTTACATTTTATATACGTATTTGCCTCGCTCGCTTGGACACCCTCTCCCAAATGATATAATGTTTTGGCACTTTTTTAATGCCACACAATTTTTTGGTTTCTTTTTTCTCAGCATGTTTTTCCATTTTCACTTTGCAAATAGTGTTTCCCAAAGAACGCGTCACTTAATTGTTTTAATTGCTTCTTTTTTTTTTTTTGTTCTTACATCCATTAACACAATTTGCTTTGGTTTGTTCGGGTCTGTCTGTTATTTGTTTAGTGCCAACGAAATTTGCATGTTTTTCGGCAATTTTTTTTTTTGAGTGCATTAGACGAAAAGCAGTTACTGAAGTGGACAGCTTATGGAGTGGGACAAATGGCTAGAAGCATTATGCACTACTCCACTTATATATCAAATTTGTGTGGTTAATTCTTCATCTTTTCTTAATATACATATATAAAATACAAAATCATAACGAGGGAAAAGCAAATTTCAGGTAAGATCGTAAGATCGTAGATCGTTATAATAAAGCGACTAATTTTATATTCTTAAAACTTTTTATTGGGTATTTATTATTATGCGCTGCATAAAAGCAAGTATCAAATTCGAATTTGGCTTTTCAGTACGAATTTATTGAATTGAATGTATTTATTCAGAATACAATTATTGAATTAGTGTATTTATTCTATAAATTGTGAGGAACTGAGTAAATAAATTTTAACTAGAGTACATTTGCCAGATGCATATTTAGCATTATCAAAATCATTTATTTTTTAGTTTACAGTGCTGACGGACTTTACTATATGATTATTTCTCATATTACGTACGGAAGTCCTTGCATTCAAAAATTGTGTTGAAAAAAAATTGATTGGAAAAAATTGAAGAAAAAACTCAACATTTTGTTTGCTGATCAAGTGGGCTTAAATTTGCTAAAAACTTGTTCTTAAAAAACAAAAATTCACGTTAAACTCACCTAAAACCGCAGTCCCATATTTTTTTTGACTTTTCCCAAATAAAATTTGAAAGAATGCGCTCTTTATGTTTATATAATATTTAAATTTATTTAAATGTTTTTGTGTACACAATAATTAATATTTATTTACTTGCTGGGGACAGCAGCTGTTGCGATTTACTTACTATTTCCAACTATTATTGTATATCTAGAATTTATGTTATACTTGTATTTTTTTTTATTATTTATTTTTGTCATTTTATCAAAATTTCTCTGCAAACCATTGCACAAATTCCAATGGGCAAAAATCAATTATAAAGCATTTGGCATTTAATAATTCATAAACACAGGTGGCACCAATTTACATATTTATGTATCTACATGCTATATGTGTTACACTCGTATATACTTAATGTATATTTGTATATATATAGGTATGTATAACTAAATGAAACATCAAACCAACAACTGTGTAAACGGTAACAGAGACAAAACATACAGCATGAATTGGGGCGCTTGACCTGCGGCAAAGTTATTCTTTAATTTTCCACGATTTCTAAACATGTTCACAGCAAACGTAACCGCGAAAAAAAAAGAAAATAATAAGAAAAGTTCTTACAAAAGAACAGCAAAAAATATGAAATTGAAATAAAATACATACAGGGCAGTTAAATTGAAAGACGCAAGAGGAGCAAGTAAAGCAAGGGTATTTATGGGTGCAGGCAATTCGGGCAGATACTCTGCCCTTATAGCTTAATGCCGAAATACTACAAATGTAAAGATTGCGATGGAGTGGAAGTTGAAATGTAGTCGTAGCATGGGTGAAAACTATTACACTCTCAGCTAGGGTATAACAAAGCCAAAACTTGGAATAGGTGAGGACCGAATAAAAAAAAAAAATTGCCTGAGCAAGGGGCTGCATCAGGTCAAGGGTGAAAGCGACGGTGGCACGTTGCAGGTTGCTTGCCACGTTGAAATAACATGGAAAATTTTTAGAAAAGCGACGACAAAACGTCGAATGAAAGATAAATAAAGTGCATGGCGCTGTGGAGACCAAAAATAAAATGTTAGAAAAAAGAAGCGAATAACTCGCGCACAGAGCTATAAATCAACGTGAAAGCAGCCAGAGGCGTTAAATGGGCGTGGCATGTATCTATTACATGAACGCCGTACGCTGTGAACTGTCGCAGCTGCAGTCGAGTTAGCAATTTTTTACATTTCATTTTTTATATACTCTTCTATATTCGTGTTGCTGTTTCTAATTTTTTTTTTTTTTCTTAGTTGGAGCATAAATATTTGTGCAACTGACAAAAATTGTTGACGCTTAAGTGCTAAGCGAATCGATTTTGATAACATTTTGGAAGCAAACCACGCCTAGGATACTTCCAGTCATCTACTTGTCAACCTGCGCCGGCTCCATGGTGTACATATCGCGCAACAGTCGCGCAATCGGCACATTTCCAATGGTCTCCTTGAAGAAGAGCGCCTCAATTGTCGCCGCTCGTATCGTGCGCAGCGAGGGCAAAAGCAACAACAGTCGGCCAAATCGGGTCGCCTGCCGTGGATAGCGTAAACGCACATGATCGGATAGGATGCACTGCGCCTGGTCCTGCAGCATCTCCACGGGCTGCATGTCGCACAGGCCGGCAGTTTCGGGTGCAAAGAGTGCAATCGCCTTCATGCAGCCCACTTCGCTGCCATCAGGGGTGATCTGTCGGAATCGGCACAGGATCTCCTGAATTGTCTTCATTTCAATTTGAGTGGCTTCATCCTGCAGAACGCGCTCCTTAATGAGCGGTGATTCTAGTATGGGCGTCAGATCCAATGGTATCGTCCACTGGGCGAGATTAAGCAGAAACAGCTCCTTCCAGGATTCCTGAAATAAGTAAGTATATCGCAATTACTTGACAATTTTATTTATTTTTTATTATATTTCAAAAACAGTTGCAATAAATTTGTTTACACATTTTAACAATACATGTAGTTAAGCAATTAAATTCCTAGATCATTATTTCATACGTAATTTAAATAAATTTAAATTCAGATATTTGTATTTAAAAAACAAAAAAATTTAATTACATTACGAGAATTACAGCTTAAAAACTAAGTAATATAATAAATAATAATTTATTGTTTGTGGACCTCTGTTTATTATTAAATAATATAAATAAATAAATAGTTGTTCAAGATTGAATTCATAAAAGTTAAAATTAATTGCATTTCGTTTTTTATTTAAGTAAGTTTAATAAGTACTTTCTTAGTTAATTATCTACAATCCTGTACGCACCTGTAGTAGTAAATGCTGATCATTTTTGGACAGTGTCTGGAAGGGCATCAGACACTTGACCCAACGCACGGCCATAAAGAGAAGCCGCGCCGTCGTCTCCTGAAGCATCTCCCACGAGAGCAGACGTGAGTCCAGCAGCTGTTGCGGCAGCGGCGGCGGAAAGAGTAGCGCATTATGCTGCACCTGGTACTGGATAAGCTCCTGACACTTATCCGGACTGAGCAGCAGTTCCAGAAATCCATTCGAGGCATTGCAGCCACCACTAGGACGTGGCGGTGGCGTTGGTGTTGTGGGCGTGGGTGAGCCGGATGTGTAGCTAAGTTGTTTGTTGTTAACGCTATTATTATAATTATCGTTGCTATTGTTGTTATTGTTTGTATTGTTATTGTTGTTGTTGACGTGAAGGCTGTGCATGAGGAGCGCTGCATTGCTTGGTGGCGTTGTGGCATTGTTGTTGGTCTGATGCGAAGCTTCACTGAGGCAGTGCGTCGAATTCTGTGGCGGATGGGGCGACGTGCTGGAAGCTGCCAAGCTCTGCGAGTCGGTCAACGTTGGTGCTGGCGAGACGCTGCCGGCGCTCAATGGAGGCGACGCTGATGGTGACGGCGTCTCCGTTTCCACATTAACCCGAGGACTCTCACTGCCCAGGCTGAGACAACCCACGCTTGCTCTTCCTCCAGCGCTGCGTGAACCAATGCTCGAAATGGACTGTATTGAGTTGCTGGGCGATGGCGATGAGTAATTGTTGTTGTTGTTCCCACCCATTGCTGCAGATGTGGCTTGGGCATATGGCGATGTGGAGACGACAGCGGCAACTGCTGTTGCTGTAGCCGATGCCGTTGCCGCCGTAATCCCTGGCAACTTGCTGGCCGCCTCCGCAATGAGATTGTGATGCAGCAAGTGGGGTGGAAAAGTCATGGAAACGGCTGAGGAACCACCGGGAGCACCAGCAGCACCACCGGCTACAGTAGTCCCTGCACTACTGCTATTGCCATGTGGTGCCAGCTGGTGTCCATGTGCCGTATGATGAAAGGCAGGTGCAGACGGATGTGCTGCCTGGTGCGGATGTGTTGCAGGTTGCGCGCCAGTTGGAGCCAGATGAAAACCAGTCGGCGGTGCATGCGTCGAAATGTGCTGTGTGTAGTTAAACGAGGCGGACACGTTGGTAACCAGTGACACCGGCAAATGACCGCCATGATGATGATGCAGCCCAGCGGCAGCAGCTGCAGCGGCAGCGGCATGATGTGCTGCCGCCGCATGGGCGTGATGATGATGATGATGGTGATGGTGGGCGTGGGCCGCGGCCGCATGATGAGCTGCCGCTGCAGCCGCCGCATGGTGATGATGATGATGCAATTGCGGATGCAGCTTTGGTTTGCGTGGACCACGCTCGTGCTGTACAGCTAGAAATATCCGAACAAAAAATTATGTTTTTCAAATAAGTAAATACGTTTTTGTGGTTCATCATTTTTTTGTTTTACAATTTTGAATGATTTCTTATTGAAATTATGGTATTAGCCCGCATATATAATAATAATTCTGTAATTTTTTTCTTTTTCTTCATGAACTGAAGCCATTGCGTGGAACGTGAAAAATAATTTATAAATATTTTTAAGAGATTTTTATAATGTTTACTCGTTGCAGTCGGACGTAACCGACAGCGAAATACTATGATATTATAATTTGTGTGCCGCCAAGAAATGCTGTCCAAGTTTGCCTTTCAGATTGAGGTAGATATAAGATAGTAACCCTTCCTCGAAATTTGGCAACTGTAGCTCTTAAATTATGGAAGATATGAGCTTTTCGATATTTTGGGGCGGGAGTGGGCATGGATGAAAAAATGAAAGAGAAGGTTCCTAATAATCATCCTTCCATGCTTGGTAACTGTAGCTTTTAAGGATGTATGTATGTATGTATGTATAAAGAGATGTATGGGCTTATCGATTTACACGAACAATCTCTTGGGGGAGTTACCAGTAGCATACCTTCAAATTATGCGAGATATGTGGCTTTATCGATTTTCGAATATCGGTTTTTTAAATCTTTATCTATTCGGAGCATACACAAGTCTGTTTATCTAAGGATGTCGAAAAAATTTGCGTTCACACAGACGGACCGACAGACAGACAGCACGACGGACATTGCTCAAAACCAATATACTATTTCGGTATCAAAGTATAAAAATGTGCCTACAAATGAACTTAATCAGCAACTGCTCAGTCCCTAAGGAGCTGAAAATCCATTAATCAGAGGTTGCGTTTTAGCGAGCTTGCCAAGGGCTGCTCAGTTCTTATTAAACTTTTGGAGCATTCAGATCGGCTTATTGCTCATATAAATAGGAAAATGTTGATTAAATTACTTCAAATAATTTCATTGTTCTTTGCAATATTCATAGTTTGCAATGGCTTAAGCTACATAAGTGGTAAAATTAATAGTGATTTTTTTAAATCGATCTTCAAGATAGACAGTCCATTTCACAGCGAAGTTGGTAGCTGTGAACTGACTTTGGTGGAAGATAACTTTGGATTCCAGTGTGTTTACTCCTTCGAAGAACTTGTCTTTTTAATCAGAACGTTCAAATTTGGTATTGATAAGTTTGATGGAAAATGTGAATTGGACAACGACGGTGTAAATATGTTTAAATGTCTAGAGCTAAAGCAAGGAAATGATATACCAAAAGATATATGTGATAAAGAAGAAAGATATAATATAGAAAATGTGTTCACGAAATGTAAAAACTTGACAGTGCACTCACTTTCAATCCTAACCGATCATAAAAGCGATATTAATAATATTATTTCCGTGGCAAAATATTTACTCTATTTGGAGGAATTACATTGGAAAATGATGGAAATCTACCTAGATGTAAATGAGGTTGTACACAATCTTAAACATTTAAAAGACTTACATGTGAATATTTATCACAGTGATTATAAGTACAACAATTTCCATATCACTCTTGCAACTCAGCTAAGAACACTAGAAATAACGGTTTCTCCGGTAAATTTAACCGAAAATAAATTTATTCTCGATAAAGACTTTTTGATCGGGGCAACAAACTTGGAAAGCTTTATATTTATCAGTGATGATACTTATGAAAAGTTTGTCAGGCTTAAGATTCATAATGAAAGTTTTTATGGCCTGGAAAATTTATCGACAATTATATTTCGAAAATGTAAAAGTCTAACGATATATTCAGAGCATTTTCGCCATTTAAAAAATTTGAAAACATTGGATATTAGAGGCACACTTATACATAATATTGAGTGGATGAGGTGTGTTTATTTAAATAAAATTCTTACAATCATGTAGTTTTTAAATACAAAAAGCTTATAAGCTTTTACGTTTAACGATGTTTAATTTAACATAATATGTAAATATTTAATACTTTCTTTAATACTTAGTATTTAATTTTATATAAATATTAACTGCGCAGTAGCAACTATGAACTTAAATTTTTCTTCATCACTTCCACTGCTAATAAAAATTCAGACACATATATTTTATTGATCTCATAACTCGCACTCTTATATATCAACCGTTACACCACCACACCCATACATATATCTTTATATCCTGTATAAATTTAGATTCACATCCTACAGATATATGAATGTAGAGTAATTTAATTTTCTTTTTCCTTTCAGCTCTAAAATCATACAAAATCACTTGGAAATTTTAAGGATTACTAATACTTTTATAAATCTTCAGATCTCTTACACAAAACAAGCTTTTATTGACGTTGACACACAAAAAATGAGCCTTGACTTGATTTATAAAACTAATATAAAAGCATTTATTTGCATTAACACCGAGAGCAAATGTAGATTCGTTGTTGATATAAATAATAAGACATGTCCCTATGGCTGTGAGTGCTATTTGGAACGTGAAACAAATCGATTTATAATGAATTGTGGTAACATTGTTCCACTGAAAGAATTTCCAATGATTCCGATCCCAATAACAGGATTCACAACATTTCAATTGAACAACACAAACTTTACTAAATTACCAAACTGGAACTCATACGGACACTCTAATATACGTGAACTGTCTGTGAACAATAATAAATTAACTAATTTAAAGTTGTATCAATTACCACCCAATATAACTTATTTGGACATAAGGAACAACAGTATACAAACTCTTGATAAGGAAGTGCTGGAATTTCTCTCCTCGAGATCAAATACATTACGACTTCGACTTTCGGGGAATCCATGGATTTGCAATTGCGAAACCGAAGCTTTCATTTTGTATGTTATCAACTCACCTCATCAGATAGAGGATCGTGAAAGTATCAAATGCTCTCCGGAAAACGTAAAACTTATTGAATTTGCTTTAAAAAATGATATTTGTCTATCATCTAAGACTTACGCTATAATCATTCTTGGATCTCTTGTTGGAATCAGTGTTCTAATACTGGCATATATTTATTTCAAGAAGTCTATTGTATTATGGCTTTATCAACGAAATCTTTGTCTTAGTTGCATTTCCTGTCCAGAACTCGAAAATGCGAAAGTCCTGCGAATTGATGCATTTCTTGCTTACTCACACTTGGACTCGACACTCGTTGAAGAGTACGTGGAGAAATTGGAAAATGATCCCCGTGCATTTCGATTATGCTTCTATCAACGAGATTGGTTAATTGGTGAATCCATTTCAGCTTGCATACTAAAATCGATTGACGAATCCAAAAGAGTAATTATACTCATGACCAAAAACTTCGTGCAGTCATCCTGGGGGCGCTTCGAGTTCCGTCTGGCTATTAGGGCTACCTCCATCGACCCAAGAAAACGCCTGATTGTAATCGTTTATCCAGATATCAAAGACTTCAGTGACTTGGATTCTGAACTGAAGACCTACTTGAAACTAAATACATATCTCAAACGAGATAGTCCTCAGTTTTGGCAAAAACTGATTTATGCGATGCCCCATAACCATGTGCAGGACGGGCGGCCTGCCATTTCTGATGGGTGACTTAGTCAAACAGAGCAAACTCAAACATAAGTAAGAATGAACTTCAAAAATTATAAGATTAGAAATGATATTAACTCTATTTATTTCATGTAAATTCTAGAAGCAGCACTCTAGGAACTGATCAACTAAAATCATGTGATACCAAAGGATTTTCTTTAGATTATACCTATATATTTTATAGATTTTGAAACTTCAAACAGAGACCAAAAAAGAAAAAGTTGCCGACTAAAACATTGTTATTTATATTTTAAATGTCATAATTGTAATTGCCAAAAAAGAAGAGACTACTTTATAAAATTTGTTTATTTGAATAAATCCAAAAATTGTCTATATGCGTATGAACCCTTACTACTAATCTAATGAAAATGTATTATCATTAAGTATCATTTAAATACTGTTTTAAAACCGTCAAAAAGCGACAATGTCAATTTAAAATGTTCAAATAATTAGTCTCTATCAAAATAACAGCATTATCTTTAGGTAAGCATTTTCATTGAATTCTTGAAATTGCTGTTAAATGAAAAATAGTCCGAAATGTTATGTATTTGTATTGTATGTTTTTTGTACATCACTTTTTTAAATATCATCAACACATTTCGCTGATTTTGCTATTTTCTGATTTTCAATCGTTTCTTTTCGTTTGCTCAACTGTTTTGCATAAAATCAGTTGAAGTGTGTAATTGCGTTAATCTGCTTTTAAGTAGTTAAATAAATAAAGTTAATTTCAAAGATACTTTGAATAGCTTTCTTCTTATTTGTTGGCCGCCCAGCAAACTTTGTCAACGCTTTGAAGTGTGGGTTGTTGGCCTTATCTGTATGCTGAACCAAATAGCAAATAGCAAATAACACTTGGCTCTGTATAAGTAGCTTCTTGAGGCGCTCACACACACACGCACACATAATAAACCGATTATTAAAATGCGCAGAGATACACAAATGAAAAGATACAAAACAGTAGTCCTCTAGTTTTGTTGGCCTGGTCGTGTGAACTGTTGCATATGCCCCAAGCCTGGACCTCTTCTGACATGTCGGGTTCATTGGCGCACACATGAACGTGAATATGTGTATGCCTGTGTGTATATATATATGTGTGTGTGTGAGTGTGTGCGTGTGTGGGTTGCTGTCATGACTTTTATTTGTTTGTAATTAAATGTATCTATAGCGTGTGCTTGTTGTATCTTCTGTGCATGACACAGCGCAAAAGGGGTGACATTTTAATCCGCAGCTAATCGCATGTGTGAGTGAGCGTCTGTGCAAAGTGACTGCAGCCACTTGACGGCACCGGACGGGAGCAGTGGATAAGTGTGCGATGCAGCAGCGAGTCTCTCAAAGCTTTCAAAAGATCACAAATTTCAATTAAAGAAAATGCCAAACTCATCAAATTTTTACGCTGCGGGTTAAGCGGCATCAAACAAACTTGCGACAATTCTACTCGACAGTCTCTTAAAAACTGCGGTCTGCAAAAAACTTCCAAGCCAGCAAACACCCCTCTCCACCACCAAACAGAGGGGATAGCAAACCCAACCTTGGGCAATGTTAACCCTTTGCACGAGACTCTTTCGAGTTGCTTCTTCGTCATAACTCATCCCTCGGGCAAACAAAGAAACGTGTGAAAAAGGCAAAAATTTAAGGGCAAAAATTAAAAATTTGATTTTCTTTTGCTTCGTTTTTTTTTTTTTTGTATGACATCCCCCACTTGCCTCTTCATGAACTTATTTCTTTTCTAACTTGAAGCGACGGCATTTTGTTTTCATCGCTGCCAAAGTTGGGGCAGCGAAAATATATATTAAGTTACAACTGGCAAAGTTATGGATGCAAAATGCAAAAGTCGTGTTGCCTGCGCGCAATTTTAACTAACTGGAGGCACTTTTGGATCTTACCTCGCAGCGATTTGATTAGTGTAAAATTTAATGAACAGAGGTCAAAGGTAGACTAAGTGGAGTGAAGTGCAGAAAACTTCATTAATTAAAGTGTTTGTGTAAATATATTCTTGATAAATATATAAAGTATTATTTTGTACTAACGTCAATTAGTTTAAATAGTTATCCCTACTCCATAGCTTATTTCTATTTTTTCAAAAGTGAATGGAAGCAAATATTATATAAAATATGCTTGATAATTAATTAGAATACGACGTTTTCGAGTCAGTCATTTCTCTTGAATGAAAGAATAGCATGTAATTTTCGCACGGGTTTTAAAAACTAACTTAAGTTATTTAGTTGCTTTCTTTGTTTGAGCTGTCAATCTCTGATAGAAAAAAAAACAGCGATTTATATTTAAGAAATCAATCAATCTACAGATTTAAATAATTTGAATTAAATGTTTATAAATTAATGAAGTGATAATTGAACTTCTACGCAAAACAATGTTATCTCAAAGAATTGCAATCTTTGGCTTACAGAATTGTAGATCCTACCTTTATATTTGTACGTATGTATAACACCTGCACAAACTCTCAAGCGTGGAGTAACCAACTTGAAGGGGAGAAAAAATTACAATCTACAAATCTAATTAGCAACTCATTACGCATCCTCAGAGCGTGGAGCAATAAAAACAAGAGATAAAAGAAACGGCAAAACATATTGACCGATTTGCTGAAGCTAATCAATTAATTAGGGTAGAGAACATAAGGCAGCACCCAGAAGTGAGGACGCATCGAAGCAAAAACAATTATGTCAAAACCGGGGCACCACCAGAAGCGGGCAAAGGCAAAAATGTCAGAATGCCAGACAGAAAAATGCGGTAGAAAAATTAATGATAAGTGGCAGAAGTGAGGAGTGAGTGAGCGAGAGGGGTGATGGAGAGCGAAGTGAATGCTTAACAGATGCTAAATTCCCAGAGCTGAGCGCAAGGCGACTTCACGACCGAGACACGCAAAAATCCCAATGAATGATCATCAGCCCAAAGACCAAATCCCAAAGACCAAAGCCCAAAGACCAAAGCCCAAAGTAATGGGTGGGTGTCCAGTGCTCATAAGCAGATAAGCACAAGCCATGCCCAGCAAATCAGCTGGGGTCGTATTAAGTGTGTTAGTTATACGGATATATATATATTTATATTCGGATATTTTATATACGAGGATAATAAACATAACGCTAGAATGTTTGGCTGGCAAATGAAAAGTAAATAAGACAAGACTACTAAATGTTTCAAATGGGGAAACAAAAAAAAAAAAAAACAAAAAAAAAATACACCGTGAAATTGGAAAAAAATAACACTTGAAGTGATTCGATGCGGTTGGCAAAGCGTTGAGGGGTGTCCTTTACGCATGGTGGGGTTGGAAGTTGAGATGAGCATCGCATTTGGCTTAACAACTGTAAAGTGCATAATTGTGCATAATGGCCATTGTTAATGTCGGCTCAAAGAGTGCGTAGAAAGGAAGAAAGGGAATCATTCACTCGAGTAACATAAATTTAAAGTTACAGAAAATGTTACTATGATTACTCCTTAATAAATTGCTTGATTTTGAGATGAAAGATAACAATTTATAGGCTAGTACACATGGAGACTGTAACAGCTGTCTGTTTTCAGAATATACAATCTATTTAAAGCTACAAATAATCATTACAGCTCGAAGGGAATATAATCAGAGAGATTTAGTTAAATACCTAGAAAGTAACCCAATTTATTCGAGCTGCGATGACAAAAACCAGATGTGGATTTTCTGATTATTCAAGTCACTTTCTTTTTATACAGTTGTATTGTAAATTGAAGTTAAATAAAATTGATTTTGTCAAACATAGAAAAAAAGTAAAGGTAAATAGTAGCTTATTTTTAAAGTAATTATTGATAAGTTAGATTATAAAAATAAATTATGTTGAATAATCTCAATAATTTAATCTGTCAATTTTGTTGGCTAGTTGATATTTTTTATCATTCATCGTATTTGATTATGCATCATAACCATTTAACTATAGCCCATTTTGAATATTTACAATAACTCAAGTTGCCCTTGCCTCTTCCCGTGGTACGCTCGGCGTCAGCTGTATGGTTCAGGAGGCCAAAGGCTTTTACGCTCTGACTCTGTCGTCAGGGCCAAGAGAGAGAGAGAGAGAGTGATTTTAAATCCGCTTTTAATGTTGACACTGACACTTTTGTCATTCACAAACACACACACGCATACACACACATACGCACACTCACACAGATTTGGTGTAAGTGCATGACACATGCAAGCCAGGCGCATTTACATGTTGCCGTTCGCACACTGCCTACCAAATGTGTATGCACATAAAGTAGTAGGCTATAATGTCAATTAAGAGCAGCATTGCAGCTCGTATATAAACATGCGTACATATTTGCATATACCTCTATATATTTGTGTGTGTGTGTGTGAGTGGGAGTGGGGGGAGCGGGAGTGTGTGTAGGAGAGGGTATCTTGTGTGTTGCATGGCTTTCAGTGCCCCGCAGTCATGTGGAAATGCAATGCGTATACGTAATATGACGGGCACAATGCATGCGAAGCGGGCGGCTTAAAAGCTGCAAATAAATATACATACGCACATATATGTATATATATATATATATATATATATAAATACATAAACACATATATATGTAAGTGTATATACACAAAATCAATACGTTTAAGTGTGGTCATGAAATTAGTCGCTAGCCAGCGCCAAAAAGTCGAGTATATAGATAGACAACAACAACAACAACAACAACAACAACAACGACAACAACAACAACAACAACAACAACAACAACAACAACGATAACGATAACGACAACTTCATTTGCCTGGCTCCATTTATACTTGCAACCACAAACCGTAGACGATGACAACGGGCTAAGTTACAGACACTGTCTGTTGACAAAAGGGCTTAACTGGCCAAAAGTATGTCGAAGACGTGGAAGAAATGCAAGAACAATAGGAAAACGAACCAACTACGTTGGATTGTGAACCATTTTCACTTGGAGCTCCTTTTTCATTAAATTTGCACTTGGCTGATTTTGTAGCAGTTTTTACGACAATTTGTTGTTGCTTATCTTGTGTATTCTGCATTTGTTACTTGGCCTAGTTGGTAGGTTTCCGTTGAGCATTTTGTTTGCTATTAGCTTGGCAAACTTTTCGATTTGTGGCAAGTGCTAAAGTTACAATTCAATGGCTAAAATAAAGTTAAATCAAAACGATCATACGCACTACAATCAATTGTGTTGCCATGTTGCAGAAGTCATTGAGGATGAATTCATGACTGTGCACTTAATAATTTTGATTGCTTATCAAGATTTAAAAAATAGATTTTATAAATATTCCCAATAAAATATATATTTAGAGTCTTAAAATTAAAGTAGCGGTGTTCAGTGAAATGATGGAGAGCTTAAAAGGAATAATGCGAATCCTTGTTTGTAATTTAAATGCCCACAATCATCATTTCATTTTTAAATAATCTGTATACTTTTAATTTAAGTTACTCTTAAGCTGATATTAATATTGCTCAAATTCACACTTATTTAAAGCATTCACTAGCTTATTTGTTATGAAATTATGTTGTTGCATCCATATTTTCCAATTGCCATCATTAGAGCTCACTTTTCAGCTCATCACACAGCCGGTAAAGATAAATAACAGTAAATGCACACGCACACGCCCATAAAGACGACCAAAAAGGACATTTTGCTGCTCGCTTTTTTATGCGAATGGGATTTGGGAAAGCGACACAAATCACTCAAAATGAAAAATCCGCTTAAAATGCCGCGTAAATATTTGTAAAGAAAAAAGAATCCAAGGAGAAGCTGGAGATGGAAATGGCACCGGAGTGGGAATGGAAGATGGAAATGGCAACTGGCAACTGGCAACTGACAAATGGGTGGGGGCATCATCACTATGCGTGATGATGATGATGATGATGATGCTGACACTTTGTTGGTATACAAATGCAAATACCATTAAATGTGACAAGTGGCAACATAATTTGTTAAGGGAAGCTCTTTTCTTTTTTTTTTTTTTCTGCGCCCTACCCAAGATATTAGCATACACAAAGCGGCCAACACTTGTACGTCAGGGGAGGGAGGGTGAATTGTGCGCTATTTGTCATATTTTTCCACGCTAGCATATTTGATCAGGCTGAAGGTCTGCCATTTTGCTGTGCAACACTACTTTCTGGCACTTGCCAACACTTGAAAAGCTTTTCTAATTAACTTTATGGGCAATATGGAGACCAAACTGAAACTAAACAAAATGAAAACCAACTGAAAATGGCTAACCACATCTTGTATTCTTCTCCTCCAGAAATGAAAGAGACAACATACAACTACTCACATGTTGGCCCAAAAAATGTAATACAAACGTGCCTTGAACGATTTTTGTGGCTTTTTTGCTTTTTGGTCTAAACAACAAAAACACTTTGTCTGGCCATATCCTGGTCCTGGCACGAAGGAATACCGATGTTCAAGTGCGAGCTTTGTCAGTTGTTTGGTATTAGTATTTGTGCATGTGTGTGTGTGTGTGTGTGTGTGTGTGTGTGTTTATTGTTTATTTACGGCAACCAGCCAAGAGAAACCCCAAAAAGGCAGCTAACATGAGGCTTTCCAGCGGCAAACTAAGAAAATGCACAAAAGAAAAAGGACAAACACATGTCCTGGCACGCCATTTTCATTTTCTAACCACAAAGAGTTTGATGGATTCGGCATGTAACTTGTGACATTTATGCTTCCAGTGGAACTGGGGAGCAGTTTCTTAAAGAAAATTCAATAAATAAATAACCTTGTTATTAATATTTCATATTTCTTCTTAAAGCGACTGTTTCTTATACAATTTTTAAGATATATTATATATTAATATTATTATATATAATTTATATTTATATATTATTTAAAATGTTGTACGAGAAATATTTTTAATAATGAAGCACTGGTTGTGATAAAAATGTATGCTGTAATCCTGATCAGTTATGTAGTTTCAGCTTTTAATGCACTAAAAAAAAAATTAATAATATTTTTTAGGGTATCTAATCTTTGGCTTTTGGAATTTATTGTTCGGGTTGTTGTTGTTGTTGCTGTGTTTTGCTTTTGCCAGTTGTGCTATTGTTGTCACCTTCTGAGCGTTATTATTGTAAGGCAAGTTCATGAGGGCGTTAACTATATTGCGTGTGGCAACTTCAGCTCCCGTCTCCCCTTTCCGCTCCGTAAGCTAACTTTGCTTCTGGTTCATTTCAGCCAAATCTTTTGCCCTTCGATATCGCTCTGACGTCGTCTAACGTCTAACGTCAGAGTTTGGTATCATCATTTGATTGTCAATACATTTTAGTCGCATTTTCTGCGATGGGATAATGCATGTAATCCGCTATTAAGTGCACATTGTCAATCGACCCCCCCAAAGGCGAATTGTATGTGAGAAAATCTGCAACAATTCTCACGCTGTTTTCCCCCCTGGCCGCTGTTACTATTGTTGTTGCCGTCGTCCTGTGCAGTGAACCCATCAATGGTTGATGCTAAATGGTAAATTGTACCCATAGAGCCATATAGGACCATTGAGAGCCATAGAGCCATAGAGCCACGAATGGAGCTGTTGTTTGGCTGTGTATTGCTTTCATTGCCGCTGTTGTTATGTGTTTTTATGCTACATTTAATGTTGGCTTAAGAGCTTTAAAGCTAGCATTGTTGCATTGAATTGTTGTCAGTGCGTTCCGTTCACTTCAAGTGGGTTAGCTTGGGTCTGGGGTTCGGATTGGCTTGGGAGCGGTCTGTAAAGCTTGGTCCATCGCATTGGTCAAATAAAGTTTTAACATACATGTTCGTAATATGCAAATCATTTAGTGACTCAATTGAAATGGGTGCTAATCTTTTTGTTGCTAGGCAAGACAGAGGGATTGACAAATAAATTAATGGCAAATGGCTTATTGTTATCAACAGACATTGTACAAATGTCAGTTGTACTGAATGCAGCAATATTTAATGAAATTAAAGGAATAGTTCGCATACAGGCGAACAGAGAGACAGACGGACGACGGTCATATTATTTCAACCAATGATGCTAGTCAAGATTATATAAAATATATGGGATCACAGATATTAAAAAAAAAAAAAAAAATTAATACAGTATGGAATAAAAAAAATGCAAATGTATCGATATAAAAGGAGCTTTACAGACTTCTGATGTTTCAAACAATTTACCACTAAAAAGCCTCATTGAACTTTGAAATTCGCGTAATAACTTTTTGATCCACAATTAATAATAAAATGCAAATTAAACGAATGTTGGTTTAATTTACTTTTATAAATATAAAATTAACTTAGAAACACCCCAGCTAGTCCCAGTTACTGTAGCAAAATTAAATCATTCCTTTGTAATTTATGCAGTACACAAAAACAGACGTTCAAAAATCAAGCTCAACATTTTCAATTGTGTGGCTTTTATTTAAGCGGTGGGGGAAGCGAGGAGGCGTTCGCATAATTTATAATCAGCTTAATGACAACTACAACAAAAAAAAACCGAGTGGCAGAGCTCTTAACAGACTCACTTTGAGAAGTTTCATCGAAAAATGAGCGTCGCCCAAAAGCCTGCGGCATTTTGGTTTTTGAGTTTAATGTAATTTATGCCCGGGCTTTCACTGGAAAGCAGCCCCTGCTAATTTGCTGCATAATTAAATGAATTTGGCAAGTAAAACAAAGATTTGCGGCCAACCCGACTCCACTTACCGTCCTTATTCATGGCCGATTGAAAGCATTTGGCCAGGCGACAGGCACGGCATTGATTCCGATGGGTTTTGTCCACCGGACAGCGACCCTTGAGATCACCGGTAGCCTTGCAGGTGTAAATACGATTGCGATGAATACTACGCTTGAAGAAACCAGAGCAACCTAAGCAATCCAAATAGAGCAGGTCAATCATTTTAATCAGCCACTGTTGGTGGTCAATGAGACTTACCATCGCAGCTGTAGATCCCATAATGTTTACCCGAGCTGCGATCACCACATACCTTGCAGGGTATGTCCAGCAGACGATCGCCGGCTGTGAGTAAACAAAATGAAAGTTGCAATTTGTTTTAAATCGTCTTAAAATAATTTATTATATAGATATTATAAGGAACACACTTTTTACTTTTAATCAATTTGTTTCACAGTTATATTTAGTGTAGTTGTTAAGAAGTCAAAAAACACATTTGCAAAAGATAGTTTTCAATTTGAAGTTTTTGATATGATTTTCAACTACCCAAGCTCAAATGGTTAAATTGTCATAGCACATATTATTCATAAATTTATTTAATATATCAATTATTTAAATCAAAAGTTTTCCAAATTAAATTATAAATTAGCTATTGAGGCGTGCTGAGGATAAACATAATCTGTTATTGCGAAAGCAGATCGAAAATGATTTAAAGCAGTATTCAGTTTGATTAAAGCACTTAAATAAACTTTATAATGTCGAGACTAAAGTGAAATCGTATTTAAGTAGATATGCGCAACATATCCGCATATTTAACTTATATTAAGTGTTAATCTCGGCCTCAAAGCTCCCCTTAGGCAAACACAGCGTGGCACGCAGAAAAGGTGCTGCATACTTTGCAGCATTGCTGTCGTTTATTTGCATGTGTGTGTGTGTGAGTGTGTGTGTGTGTGTGTGTGTGTGTGTGTGAGTGTGTGTGTGTGTGAGTGTGTGTCGCGGATTAGCAAGTGAGAGTTGCACAAAGCTAGCACACAATGCGAGTTACATGAAGAGACAGTCCTTTTGGCCGGCACGTTTTACAAATTAAGTTTAACACTCGGCACTTGTCAAAATAAAACGAGCCGTTTTCGATTGTTGCCCCTTGTTGTGTACCCTTTGTCCTGTGACATTTGACATATTGTCAACTGTTGGTTGCGCTTTCGGTTTGCGACGCGTGTTGCCAATTTTCACACCCTGCGCATCGGCAATTGTCCGCAGCATGTTAACACCTCTCGAGTGGTTGTGCGTGCCCATTTCCCAGTCAGTCCCAGGGCACCGCTGACGGTCCTTGGTCGTGGCACCTTAGGGTTGCATAGATGACCCCCTTTGAAATCTACAAAAACCATTACATTTTTATTCTCATTGGCCAATGTTTTCTTTTTTAAAAATTTTCAGTGTTGATTTTAAATATTTGTGTTTATTTATGCTATGGCATTTTTTGTTAGTTTAGCAAGTTGGGTCAACTTCCGATCCGCGTGAGTGTGTATCTTTTTTGAGTGGGTTATATCTGCATTTAAACTATATACAATATGCTTTTTGACTGGTATGGAAATCTCGGCATTGTTTTCATAGGCTAAAAAGGTTGGCTTAGTGCAGTTAGTTGGGTTTGAGCAGACGTGGGATTTCGAGTGTTTGGGCGTGGGAAATGCGAATTAGGCATATCAAAGTAATGGGATGAGTTTCAAGTAATTATTGCTGGATAGATTAGTAATTCTAACAGTTTCTATATATATTTTTTATATAAGTAATTTTATGTATATTTTTAATATTAGATGCAATTTTTGAGTTCCATTGAGAAATATAATCATTTTGTATATATGTATCTTAAAGCTTAGTCTCATTTTATCAATTTTTTCAATATATTGATCTAAATAATAATAAATAAAAATTAAAATAAAAAAATATTTTATTTAATATGTGAGTTTAGCTTTGACTGTTTGTAGATCTTGCGAACTTATATATATTTATAATTTAACACCTTTCCCTTTTGAATTTGCTTACAAAAAGCGATTATAAAAGCAGAATTCCTTTGCACTTCTTTAAATTATGTAAATTTGAAGTCATTCTTCATATATTAAAAATTAAGTAAATGATTTCTCTGAACAAAATTGGATTATGTAATTTTTTAGATATTGCGATAGTGGCTATATAAGGCATATTTGAAGTATCAAAATGTCCGACGGGTCAAATTGCTTATCAAAAACTCCGACGGCTTTGCAATGCACATTTCCCATATTACAATTTTTTTTGCAGTTCGTTTTGCGGCAAGGTTTACCTGTTCCCATTTTCCGTTGATGGAAATATTTAAACCCTAAAGTATCCAGCGTGCTTAAGTGTATAATGACTCTGTGTCCCACACGAAATTGGTTACGAATACGTGAATTAGGTTTGTCAACAAATTTGTGGAAGCACAATGCGTATTTGGTAAAATCACAAAACAACTTTTGACAACCGCACGCCAAAAGTGTTGGTTACATTTGCCGACGCAAAGGACGACGACGACGACGACGCTGCTGTGGAGCGGATGCGGATCGTTTTGGCTGACGGACCAACTGTGAATGGCGCAGCCAGCAACCGAAACAGTTGCAGAAATAGTAGCAGAAGCTGAAACTGAAGCAGAAGCTGAAGCTGAAGCCGAGGCAGAAGCTGTAGCTGAACCGGTGCCGCAGCCAAAACTGAGCAGAGCAGACCGCCAATTACGAAAGTGAAGCTGCCAACGGATAGGTCCTTTTTTGCAGTCAATTTGACAGGACGCAGAGCAAAGCCAAAGCCACCCACCCCATTGGGATGGGGCACAAAGCCACAATGCAGAAGTACAGAAAAAAAAAACCCGAGACCGAATGAGGAAAATGAAAATGGCAAAGCGCAGGGCAGCACAGCACAGCACAGCGCAATGCGACTCGACGCGACGCGACGCGACGCGAACGGTGGCAGCGAAAAACCAAAACGTCGACGAAAAAGTCGAAAATTTACGAAAAGCTACAAAATGTTACATTTCATCCCTTGCGAGTGGGCGCTGGAACGGGACAGGATAGGAAAGGATGAGACGGGACGGGACGGGACAGGCGGGCAGCCAACCGGAAAACGCCCTTTTTTCTGTCCCTGCCGCCTGATGCGATTACAGCAAATGAGGAGACTTCCTGCCGTCCACCATTTTACTTTTTTTTCTTTTGCCCTATGCGACACACACACACACACACGCACGCACACATATGCATGTATGTGCTGGCCATGCACACTGCTACATATCCTGTGGCTTTCGACAATTCACCACAAAATGTCAAGAATGATGAAAAGCTAGCGACGGAACGAAGCCAATGCGTCGTCGTCGTCGCTCTGCATGTGTATTGGTAATGGCATCTGTTGTCCTGCTCTCTGCATGTCCTGCTCTCTTTCACTCTCGCTGTGTGAGTCTGCATCTGTATCTGTATCTGTGCCTCAGCAAATATCTTTGCCAGCAGAGGAGTCGTGTCTGCCGCTGCTCTTTGGGCTGTTGCCTCGCTGGCTTCTTCTTTTTCTGGTGCTTTTCTTTTTGGCTCGTCCTGCGCTTGTAGGCTGTCGGATTATTAGCTCTAAAGTCAGGATCTCAGCAGCAATGGCTCTACAATTTGAGGCATATAGAAACGGCAAGGCAAATCTTAACTGTGGGAGAAAGAATTTTGTGGCTTTCGAGTTTAATAAGTCGAATAAAGAAAATGTGTTTGATAATTAAATATAAATTATTGAAGTTGCAGATAAATGTATAAAATAAATGTCTTTATGATCGTAGTGATATGAAACACTTGTTTATATAAAGGTATTTATTTCAAATTACATCGACTTTTTAATTACATTCATTACAATTTTATTATTAATTTTAATTACACCACATAGATTTCGTTTCTTAAATATATTCTTTAATAAAACAACGTATGTAGTAATAATAATAAGAATACATAAATATATTTATGAAATACTTCAATATGAAATCTTTCCAGCTTAAATCTTTCCAAAAATCCCTTTTTATTATTTCTATATGGCATTAATTTTGTTTTTACAAATATTAAATTTTACTTTTCATAAGTTTAACATATTTGGAATGTTTCTCAGATTTCATCAAGAATTTTCGACGTGCAAATTGTTGTCTTTATATTTTTATCTTCTATGTAAACGTTACATCCTCATGAGAGGCCTGGTAGCGTATTTTGTTGGGAATGGGCAGGGATATGCCACATGCATGATATACTACTGTATATATATGCGTGTAGTGTATTCCCGATGTGTGTGAGAGTGTGCAAGCTTGTGTGTGAGTCGAGAAATTCGCAATGGCGTATCCTGGGCTGGCACTGGCTGGTTGTTGTTGGTATGTTGATAGGGGTTGATTTACTGACTCTCATCTAAATTGAAATGACTTTTGTGACATTGTGTATTGGTTGCACACACACATTATGTATTGGTGTGTGTGTGTGTGTGTGTGTGTGTGTGTGTGTGCGTGTATAGATGGCTTAGCGGACAACGTCTTATATATGAGATTACGCTTTGGGGGTGGAGCCTTGTTGTAAACGGCATTTGCAAGTTACGAGTGGACCCTCAGCGCGACTATTACACAATCAATTTAGATGCCTTGTGGTTATATAGATGCATACACTTCACACATACATACACACACACACACACACACACACACACATAGTCGAAGAGGGCTCAGCCCAGAGCCGTCGTTTTGATACAATCCTGCGGTAATATTAACCAGTCAGAATGCAAAGTCATTTGCAGCAGCATTAACTACTAACTCATACTCAACATTTAGGCTTTCCTCCCCCAGCCAACTATCTCAGCCCAACTCGTAACCATCAACATGCACGCATACACCCTCACACACACACTCACACACACACGCATACATACATATGCCAAATTTGCGGCATCAAGAAGTCGCATTTTTTCCCGAAAACTCCCTGTCTCTGCGTGCCCCACTGCAGCTGCGACCCTTCACGAATTTCATTTGACCACGCCCCGTGCAAAAGGAAACTCACCACTTTATTAGTTTCAACGCAGGCGCACTCTGCACCAATTTCGAAAGTTGTTCGACAGTATTTCGAAATTAGCAGGCTCTGAATTTCTGTCATCGCTTCTCGACTAACTCGAGAGCTGTGAAGAGTTGTGTTGTTCATTCCTTTCGAACACTTTACACAAATTAGAAGTATTTCCAGCGCACAACATTTTTGTTCTGTTTTGTTGCTCTTCACTTTGAAAAATAACGCACCGATTTGCCAGTTTGTATAATTCAAATTCATTGTTGAAAACATTTGATTCGAGTAAGTGTACAAAAAAAAAACTAATTCTTACTAATTATTTTCTTACTAATTACTTTTGGTCTGATTGGGTTTTTCTGGGTTTTCCCCAATTCTTGCAACAAATGTTGGACCATTTTGCTTTTTACCCCAGAAATCTCAAAAAAATCTCAAAAAAAAATCTTAGAAATAAACAAAAAGAAAACGAAATATACATTAATGTTTACAGATTTACATAAATTTAACTTTGATCTTAAAAATCTTCTAAATCTTATAAATATTTAATTTATTTATAATTTTAATTTAATTTTAAATTTAATTTAATTCACATTTTATATTTTTGTATTTTTTGGTGTCGACTGATTTTAGTTGAGAATAAATAAATAAATAAATAAATAAATACAATTAAAACTTGGTATTTATCATTTACTTATGGTACCTCAGCACTGAACAACAATGGATGGACGCTCGCCTTATAACAATTCTCACCACAATTTTGGACATGGATTTAATATCGGTTGTCCGAATGGAAATTGTGTTCGCATGGATGCTGGCAGCCGACAATCTTGTTGTCCTGGTGGCAATTGTTGTCCTGGTGGCAATTGTTGTCCTGGTGGCAATTGTTGTCCCGGCAATTTTCGCATGCGCGATGGAACCGAAAGGCAGCCATCTTGGACTTCAAGCAATGGACGTCGGCTATAAAGAGCTCTACGCTGGCATTTCTGGCAAATCGGTGCGTGATTTTCAGCAGAATTACAAATCGTTATCACACTGCTGCTATATATAGGTAGGATTTATCTCTCCCCACACGTTATTTTCTTTTTGTGAACACTGATATTTTAAATAATTAAACAACAAACATAACATTTACACATATGTACATATATTTTAGCATTAAATTAAATTTTTTGTGGATAA